>CAJNRD030001116.1:6882854-6988265 GCA_905319865.3 Cotesia congregata
TATTTATGTATTCCTTAGAGTGGATGTATGTATGGGAGTTATGGTGGGAGAAGAACGGAGTTTGTAACTCTTCGGAAAAACTATGTAACGACACTTCTCACTGAGAGCTTAGATTGCTAAGATCACGTCATTGTAAACCTCAATTTTATATTTTGAAGCTTTTAATATTTTGTCAATAATAATAATAAATTGAAACCAACTAAATAATTTTGATCAAAATTAAATTACGTCTAAATAGAATTCTTTTATTTAAAATTATTCCTTTCCCGCACTGAAACCGAGTATTTTAATACTCCCGGGCGAAAGAACTACAGTAAGTAAAGTTTTAAATAAATAAAAATAACATCCACTAGATGGAAGCATAACAATACTCCCCGCGGTTTCGCTTATTGTTAAGAGGTCACTATTGTCACCACGATAAAGTTGGAATGGAACTACTATCACTTAGATTAATTGATCACACACAAAATGCACAATGAATTCCGTAATTACTCACACTATTAATTAATTTTGAGAACAATTTTTTTTTGCCTTTTCTAAGTAAACCGATTAAACTTTATTTATAAATGTTGATTTCAATATTCCTAGAGGAAAGAACTCCAGTAGGTAAGTCTTTATAAAATAAAATCATCAACTCTAGATGGAGGCATAACACTACCTGTATTGGAAACGTTCATATCGGAACGAGTCCAGTTTAAGGTGATATTTATTATTTATAATGACAACCTTTTTGAATGGAAAAGCTCTTTCAAAATTAAAAGAAAAATTATCATACAAATATTGGTATTAAATTACCAATATTTAAAATCATAGTTCAAAATACTTGTAATTTTTTTGCAAACGAACCTGGAAAAAATTTTTTTATTTTTTTATTCAGTAAAATGACATAACATATTAATCATTTGCGAAAAAAGGTGAGATGATTTTTTATTTCAAAGAAATTTATTGTAACTTTACCTACTAATCTTCATAATAATCAAAAAAATGAATATTAATTATCGAAGTTGTTTCATAATTATAGCCAAATTAGAGCCAGTTTTTCAAGCCGGGGTTTTTATTTAACCAGAGTTTGTAACGATAGCAACATATTAAATAAAAATTAAAATAGTAGTACTGTTGCTATGGTTATAAACTCGGGTAAAAGGAAAACCCCGGGTTAAAAAACTGGCGCTTAATGACTTCACGAAGCTTACTTTATTGAGATCAATTTTCTATTGGATGATGAAAAATTAATAATCCTGAAAGAATGTATTGCGTTATAATGAATTAATTATTTATTAGTCAAAGTTATACTTCTTTGATGTTACTCCTTAGACAGATTTAAAATTAAACTTGAATTTCAGATTTTTTTATTTTAAAAATCATACCATAGATCTTTTTCATTCCCTGGTACTTATGCTTGAAACTAATCTTTGGTCAAAAATTATTTTATTCTCTGTTTAATTTTGAATTTGAATTCTGCACGTTTTTATATTGAATTTATTTATCTACTTCCTTTGAAAGAGTGCACCACTTGAGATGTAGATACAAGCTTTTCGAGCGTCGATCCCAACATTTAAATTTACTTTTTTTTTTTATTTATTACACATTGATAAATAAAATAACAAAGGGAATTATTAATTCGTATGGGAATAACAAAAAATTTACTAAAACAGAAGTTTTTATTTATCAATAACTATGCCATTTTATTTTAATGTTAAATTGCATAAACTTGTTGGAAATTGACATAATACCTTTTTTCAACTAAATTTTTCTAAAGCTCTGATGATTATTTGCAGAAATATTTTTCTTCGATGAACTTCCCATTTTTCCTGGAGGTTGTAGTAAATTTTCATCTAAGGTATATATGATGATATATATGTATCCGTGTATATGATGGGTGTATTGAAAGGTGCGTATGTGTGTGTATATGTGTGTAGTCTCCTTAACTCTGTACATTGGTGCTTCTATTCGTAATACATTGATTTCGATCTGCGCAAAGGTGAAAAAATGATTTATGTCTCTTACCAACTCGAAATATAAATGTCCTGTAAACATTTTCAGTGACTTAAAAAATAATTATAATAAAATATCTAAAATAGCGATTTTATTAAGTGGATGTCCCACCCACTTGTATAGTTATAGTGTGTAGCGGTCAATTTGTCGCGAAGTGAAAATTTCATATATATAAATGTGTCCACTAAAAAATGGTACATATGTTGTGAGATATTAAAGAGGAATAAAACCTTGTGTTGGAGGTGTGTAAGAAAAATGGTAAAATGAATTATGCTTTGTGAATAAAGTTTATTAATTACTAATGGAACTTTTGTTGAAAGCGCGGGCTTATTCTTTCAGTATTGTTTTTATGGTGAAGTTTGATTTGACTTTCTCTTTCTCTCTTCTATATCTATAGATTACTAAATATATATACATTATATACATAGAATATAGATGTATGCATAGTGTGTAGCCTTCGAAGAGGGAGAAAAAGAGAAATATAAGCGCGTGTGTACATGTGTGCGTTAGGGATGTACTGAGCGGCGAGTTAGTGCAGTCATCGGCCTAAACGGAAAAAACTAGAGCGACAAGTAATTCTTAAAGATCGATAACTTGTCACGATAATTTGACATTGTTCTGGTCCTTCGTTATCATTATAACTTACAGATTAGTTAGAGAAAATGATGAAAATTCACGTTAAGACAATGACATATCGAATAAGAAATTTTTGATTGACATTGTGTGATAATTCGCACATCATTTAATAATATAGTAACACTCCGGACAAATGTAATATAACCTATCATGTACGCAAGTATTAAATACATTATGAGAATGATTTTATTTTTTATTAGGATGATAATTAAAATTATAAACACTACTGACAAGTAGTATTTAACCATAAGAAATAAAATTACATTCATATTCTAGAATTATAAAGCTTTTTTCAACACTTTTATCTGATGTATGTGTATGTGTAAATATGTATGTAATTTTATTTTAATGGGTTAGGAAAAAAAATAAAGTAACAAATACAATGTGTTATATGGCGCTGTCAATTTCAGTGAAAATGGCTCCAGGGCCGGATAATCGACAGGACCTTACGTCACTTGATCAAAATCAACAAGAATCCAATGATCGTAGTGTGATAAATGATACTACTGACGTTGCAGCTGAGATTAGTCCAAAAGATGTGTCTAGTGTCGTCAAGTCATATCATTCAATGATTGCTTCTGTTGGAAAACTGGTAAGACAGAACATTTTTTTATATTGATACTTAAATTAACAGATATTTTTATTCATTTTTTGAATTATTTTTAATAAATAAACTGGAACAAAAAAAATTTATAAAAAAATCAATGTATAGAATTTGGACAAAATTATGAAAACAATGGTTTCAAAACTATTTTTGAGAACTAATTTTTTAGTTAAATGAAACTAAAAAGTAATCGAATATCTGCTGATTCTACTATAATTTTAAACATACACAATGCAAATAAAAAAAAATTATTCTATTTTATGATACTAAAATTAACAGACTGACAATTTTTAGAATTTTTCACACAAATAATTGTAAAAATTTTTTTACAAAATACTACATTCAGGAATTAAAAAAAAAATAAATGCTAATTTTTTTTAATATCTTTTTGGTTCCGATTTAGAGCCAGTTTTTCAATCCGGGATAAAATTTTATCCAACTCTAAAATATATCTAGATATTTCATGTAAATAGTTATACTGCTGTTAATAATTTTATCCCAGATTGAAAAACTGGCGCTTGTTTGTTAAAAAAAAGAAAAAAAAACCCTAAAACTGACGAATTCCGCTGGTTTTAGTACCATCATTATTAATTTTAACAATATCGTTTTATTATGCTTGAATAAATCCTTATTGTTGATACAGTACAGTGTTCCCTCTTTAAGATATTTTAGCTGTATCTTAATTTTTCCATCAGTTACTAATAATAGAAAAAAAGATAACCTGTTATATCTTTATTAGGGAGCACTGTAGTGATTATATGAACTGTATTAAGATTATTTAGTTATAACTTATACCCTCAGTAAACATGTTAAAGGATATTGATAAAAATATTTAATTAACAACTGGTCATATGCATGTTAATTGTTATACATAAAGGGGTTAGGAATTTGAAGGGTAAAAATAACGAAAAAAAATTTTACTCTAATCATGTTTTTTCTGAGATTAAAATTTTCTGACCTAAAACAAAATGTCAATTTTAAAAAACGTTCCTGTTACATATATCATCTTAGATCTAATAGATATATTTTTATTTTAATAAATCAGAGCATAGTAGGACTAATCATAAGAATCAGTTTTTGTATTTTTTTTTTTTGCTTTAATTACTAAAAGTCGGTTATAAACAAAACATTTTTTTCAATTTTTTCAGTCTTTTCTTTTTAAATGTGATATACTAAAAATTTTTATAATTGAATATCAATATAAATTAAAAATCTTTTAGTCTATATATCTAGTGGATTATATCAACTTGATATTTTATTTATAGTAAAAAAATCAAAAGTTAAAGAAACACAATGAATCTTCCAATTTATTTAGTTAATTATTTTAAGCAAATAGTCATGTATTTTACCAGCATTCATTTAACTGTAAACCTGTAACATTCATAAAAACAATTGTTTTATTGTTTATTATTATTTACACGTTAAAGTGTCATTTTATGGTCTATATAAAACATTATATAGAATTATACATAACCATAATCATCATAGATAATGATGCAATCGTCAATTAGGATCTAAAAACAATTATTATAAACTATTTTAAAAATTCCAAATCTATACAGATTTTTACTATCATATAATGCATACTTCTTGAATATTAAAAAAAAAAAACAATTCCCTTATATTTATAATAAATTGAAAAGTAAATTTATTTTTTTATTAATTACTAAAAAAGACTAAGTAAAATTGAAACAGTTAATTAACAGCAAAATTTAACATTTTTATCTAATACAAAAAACTACCTACGAGCATGATATTGAAATTATTGAAATCAACAAACAACATTTAAAAATTAAATGAATACAAGAAAATATTCTTAAAAAAAAATTGTAGTCATGATTTTTTTTTTTAATTCTATAGGTAGAATTTTTCAAGTTAGAAAAATTATAAAAATTATTAAATGTCGGATATTTTGGGTATCATTATACGAGGATAATAGTTCCAGTTTAGTGTTTAGTTGACTCTAAAATTTCCTACAGTTTCAAACAAGTGAATTAAATCAAAGAAATAAGAAATTCTAATAGAATTTTTTAAAGCTCCAAATAATAACACTTAAATTAGCAGACAATTTTTTTATTTTTCTTGAAAAATAAATAAGGTCTAAAAAATTATTTAAAAAAAAATTTCATTTACAATTTTTAAAAGCATCTAAATGTAGAATTTTTTAAATAAATTTTTTTTTGTTGAAAAATATCTAAAAATTATCAGATGCCTCAATTTCAGTATTATAGTTCCAATACAAAATTTAAGTAATTTTTTCTGTAAGCTGCTTTTTTATCAAGGCAAAAACGTTTTGGAGTCAGCTATCATCAGTTTTATTTTTATCAAACTATCATATCGTGTGTATAATATAAATATTATTTTGTTATTGAGTCATTGAATTAAATTTATAATTGACAAACATTTTTTTTGGTACAATGGGACCAATAATGTCTGGAACGGGCTATAAAATATTTATTTTAAATTTATCTCAGATAAATATTCGTATGGGTACTTAAATATAGTTTAAAGTATCTTATTTCTTGTATACTGTAGGTGTCTATTGAAGTATTGAAATTGTAACAAAATAATGATATTGAATCATTAATCGGGGTTATATTATTGTCACCTACGTTACTGTTAAACTTGTATCTTAGCAGTGTAATAGTGACAGCCATGCTGATTACTGGGAAGAGTGCGCCCGCGCCGCGTCCGCTTCCAGTGATAGCCTTACAATACTATTTTCATATTTAAAACCACTGAATTTTATTTTAAAATAATATCCTCAAATTATCGGCGATATGTCAATAAATTCATACATAGTAAATATTGATCCAACTTCCAGCTCTACATTTTATTTTAAGATTAGAAAAAAAACTAAATTTGGGTAGTAAGTATACAAAAAATTAAGCTCTGGTCTCATTCGATCTAGCTGCCCTCTAAAAATATAAAATTTTTTTCTGACATTGCTTTCTCTTTTGTAAAGATATTTTTTTTATGCTTACCGGTTCAATACATTGTACTTTAATTTGAAAAGTCAAGAAAATTTACAAGACACTGGTCATTTCTGGAATTCATTCGCAAGATCTGTTTTACTGTCAGTCAATAACTTCATTCGATGAAGCTCAAAAAAAAATAAAAAAAATAGATAAATAGTGATGGAAAAAAATTTCAAGAATAAGAATCTATCGAATTAGAATTTGTGACATCGAGCGTACAAAACTTGATGATTGCGTTTTACAAGTGTAAATAAATAATTGTCGTTCTACGGTCATTATATGTATATAATTCACCAGTTCGGGTGTTTCATCACATAATGGACTGACTCTATACTTATGTCGTTTCATAACCGTAATACTCAGCCCATGTCCTGTGGTTACTTTATTTTTACAATAAATAAATACTTAAATAGAGTCATTAATACTATTCTTATCATTAATTAACACTTGAACTAATTAATGTTATACCAGTAATTAATTTGGTTAGTCTCAGGTTAGATTTTATATTTTATTCGAACGACAATTTGATGAAAATAAAAAAAAAAATTATTTACACGTAAATATATCCTTAAATAATGTAAAAATTACTAAATTTTCTGATAGAGTGTAAATTGATAAGGGAATTTTATTTATGAACAAACTTTAAAATATGAGTGTAACATAATTACCTTAATTGGTATTACTTAATTACTTGAACATGATTTTTTGTTGTTGTTTTATTTTATAAGTAACCAAATCGATTGAGTTTATTTTAATCGTTAAATTTATTTTTCCAATGATAATTGAGATTATTTATTTTTGTAAACAATATTTAAGGATTGTTAATTCAATTTATTAATTTCAAAGAAAAGATTTGTAAATTTTGTGATTATTAATTGTTGATATTCTTTAAGAACAAAAAAACAATTTACTACTAAGATCTCGGACTATTGTAGATTTTATACATAAGCCATTATTACGTAATATCTTTTTTTTTGCTTCGTAATCGCGAACATTTTTAAGTTAAATATATACTTATTGCAAAACACTATAAGCAATCATATAGTGCAGTACTAACATTAATTTTTAAAAAATTTTCTTTATTAATTTATAATTTTTTTGTAAATTGTTGAATTCCTATTATAGGAAGAACCAGCGACACTGTCTACACTGAATGAAAGAGAATTACGAGCGTTGTTAGATGAAGCTATAACCTATACAGGCTCAACTAAAGATCGTGAAGGAAAGTCGAATCTTTTTAAGGTAAATATATATATATATATATATTTATTATTCGTATTAGTATGATTAATTATTTTTTTTTTTTTTTTTTTTTTTTTTTAAATCAATAATCACTTATTAAAAAAAATTTATTCTTAAGGAACTTTTACAAGAAGCAGAAGTTGATGAAACCGAAGAAGGTCGTCGAGCGGTAACAAGTTCTCGAGGTTTACCAGGATCAAATCGTCGTAGACATAAAAGAGACTCTACTTGTGAACGATTAACTCACGGTGGATCTTTACAAAATTTAGCCCAACCACTTAATTGTGAATTTGACAGTAGTTTTACTTACCTTACATCTGGTTCTAGTCATACTTATAGTGGTGGTAGAAGAAAAAGTAAAAAACATTCAGGATCTAATGTATCTGCTCGTCAAAGAGAAGGTGGTTCTTTACCGTCCAACGTAAATGCTTCTCATAGTCTCGCCTCTCTTGTTAACTTAGACCTCATTTTTGACAAAAAGGTAAACAATATTGCAGTATTTATTAATTATTTAAATAAACAAAAACAAATTTTTTCAGAGAGATTTTTGTGACGAACGTACTGTTTATTATTGGGCTAACAAAGAAAAATCACGATCATTAGACAAACCATCTTATGGCTGTGTAACTAAAAAAGATGATAGCGTATGTACAACTGTCGATGCTAGTGATGTAAATGATAAAAAGTGTCCAAAAGGAAAATATGTTACAAATGAAATGATCGAATCAGATGATCTATCTTCAAGTTATAAAGATGATTCCATGGTAACTTTATAATAATTTAATAGTAATAAGTCAAACTTTATACTATATAATCTCTTTTAAGGTTATCTTAATCATTTACGGTATTAAAAATAACAGAAACTTAACGTTAATTTCTAGTAAATTTTTTGTTATCAAAATTAAAAAATATTTACAAATAATATTTAAAAATCTGTTTATACATATTTCTAAATAAGTTTATCTAATAATTGGGAATAATTGGAACTTCAAACAAAAAAAATTGTCTGATATTTACTTTTTTTAATAATCATATAAAAACACTTAGTATGTCCCATTTTATTTTCATTTAAGACAATAAATGAGTATGCAGGTGAAAGATTAATTGTAAATCATATATCCTAATTTAACAATCATTAACCAATTGCAGGTTAATGGATTAAATAACAAAGATGCAGTAAGCAGTAATAATTTGATCAATTCACCCCGCATTATTCAGTCCAGTGTAAATGGAGAAGACACGGAGGGTATTGAGATGAAAATAATTGAACCTCGACGACCAGTTCAAGTAATATCGTGCCCTACTTTTGATACTGAAGAAACATCCGTCGATTCTTCTATCGAATTTCCTTTACACGAATATAATTGTAAGCAAGATAAACCCAAGTTTACCATAAACGGTACGATCCAGCTAACTACTTATAACAATGCCAAATGTAATGTCACTAGTGGCACTATATCCGGTGTTCAACAAAATAAGGTTACTACTTCTAATTTACTTCCTATAATGCACGTTACTGGAACGCAACCAAATATAGCTATGGGTACGTAGTTTCACTGTTATTTATTATTACTATTTTTTATTTATTTTTATTTTTAAATCTTGGATAAAAATTTTTAAGCCATTTGATGAACATATTTGAAAGATTTTTTAGCAAATCACCGAAAAAATAAAATGAATCCGTGTTGATTTTGCTTATTGAATATTATCAACTTGAGAATGACAATTAATAATTGGATAAAATTTTCATGACATTTTTAGAAGCAAAATAATTTCAAAAGACAAAATTTTCTAACTCTATGATTATTTTAGTTTTAAAGTTATAAATAATTAAAATTTTTATTCTTACAATTCACTAATAATAATATTAGAAAATTATATGAAAATATGTGTATTTCTCTAACAGCAGTTTCAAGACTAACTTCGCAAAATAATACAACTAAGGATTTTTCTGTTTCAATCGATAAAAAATCAGTAGACGATAGTTATAATGCTGCGCAGAGTTATAATTCTGAACGTAAAAAGACTAGAAGAAAGCATGCTCAAGAACCAAATGTCATCGTTTACAATGCTGAAAACGTTGCTGGACATCGTAATGACGACATTGATAGTCTTCTTAATTTTATTGAAAGCAAAGATTCCAAAAACAAAAAAGGAAAAACTTCCAATGGAAATACTATAAAAATTAAATCTAACACAGGCCCAAAATCAAGAAGTAAAGATAAAGATTCTAAAAAAGATCAATTGCCGTCAAAGTTACAAAAATGCAACTCTCTTGAAGAAATATCTAAAACTAAATTGGAGGATCTTACAACTGAAAAAAGTTTGAGTTCAAGTGAGGCTAGCAGTTTTTCCAGTCAACACGGTAATATTATTTCATTTTATATTTATTTCATTTAAAAAGATACATTTTTGTATAAGATATTTTAGTAAAAATGAATTAGTCGATAACCATGATGTCAAAGTTAAAACTTTATTCAAAAACAATATTAAAATAACATTAAGCTTAAAAAAAGAATCCTAAATTAATCGATTTTTCAAAAAGTATAAACGATTGAAAGAAATGATAAATTTTTTTAAGCCAAGTTCAAGAACTATTAAGTAATTTCGAATACGTACAAAAATATGTAATATCTCAATTCCAGCATTGTCGTAGATCCAAATTCGTTTGATAAATAAATTAAAAATATAAGCTATCTCATAAGTATATTTATATTACCATAAATCAGGTAAAAAATTTAGGTTAATTCTAAGAGAGTCAATGCCTATGAACATCAGTACAGAACGATCATAATAATAACAAAAAATCACACGCTTGAAGGTGCTCGGTTGTTAAATTGAAAAAGTAAAAAAAAATTGATCATTGCTTTTAGATATTATTAAATTTAAGTACTTTATGCTTTATTATTGATTAGTTTTACAAATATTGTTGACCAAAAATTAAAAAAAAATTTAAGAGTTCGTTCTATTTTATTTAAAGATTTAAGAACATGAATGAGAATGAAATTGAGCTAGAAGACTTATAAAATTTTATATTTTCGAGTTCAATATCGTTTCGAAAAGTAGATGCTTGAGTGTTTAGAGTTTGAAAAAGTTTGAGAACTCCAGGATGTGAAATAAAGTATCGGGATTTAATAATTTTAAGACATCGTGTCCTAAATTAAATTATGAAGCTTACAGTTATATCATGTAGATCTAAAGATTGTGTATTTAGATTAGTCCAAACAATTATAAATGTCCATTTTTGTAGGTACTATCAATGGTGGGTTATTGAAAAGAACCAAACAACGTAGCACTGGTGATTCAGTAGTTGATAGTCGTGGCGATCGGCATTCTTGGGGGTCAGAAAGTCAATCATTATATTGTGATGATGTTAAAAATGAATTCAGCAGTAATAATAGTAGCACAAGAAAAAATTCGAAAAAGCTAAATATTGATGTAGAACCTGAACCAGAGTTTTTGGTCGTAACAAAGAAGAAAAAAAGTAAGAGACAACGAAGAAGTTCTAGTGGTAGCCGGACTCAAAATTTAGTAAACTCTTCATCTTACTTATCAAGGAGAAGAGATTTCGTTCATGAATATAGAGCTTCTCACTCACCGGAATTTAGAAGAAAGTCCGCTTGCAGTGTACCGCCCAGCGATAAATCAGATAGTAGCGATTTAGATTCTGTTCATTCACTTCCTGTTACTTCGAACATTAAACACAATCTTATCAATGTTTCTCTGTCGTCTGTTGGAGTACCTCAAGCAAGTTACGCTGACATCACCCGTATGGTAACTATTAACTTGCCTCAAAATTCTGTTCTTCACACTTCACCTATTGTGCCAACTATACTTTCTGCTGAAAAGTGGACAGATGTCCCTGCTAAATCTCCATCAGAGCCAGATAAATTTCCTCAAGATTATTATCCAAGTCTTGATGAACTTCAACAATCTGACCGAAAAATTAAACAACATAACTTTTCAAATTCTTATTTAAATCATGGTTTTAGTTTAAATTTTGATAAACACTCATTAACAGATGATCTAAAATTAAAAAAGACAACTGAATCTAAAAAGGCTGAAGCTCATGAAGAAGCTATCAATAAAAAAATTCAAGTTATTAAATATGTACAGGAACAAAATAATATTCCTGTTAATACTAATTATAATGCTGATCAAAATGATGTCCATACTACAAAAAAATTGAAAAATTATAATAATAACTCAACAGAACAATCTAAAACGAGTGTGGCTTGTGTGAAAGATGTTACTAATACTACCAATGCAAACATTTCAAATAATTTTAAACCTTCAATTCGTAAGAACAGTCAACAAACTCTATTAAACACAGGCTGTTCAAATCAATTGGAATCCCGTGATTTAAAAAAATCGAGTAATGTTCAAGAAGAACTAAAATCATTAAATACACAACATAATCCAGAATATAGTAAAAAGTTGATAAACTTGAATGCCAGTGAATGTTCCTTTACATTATCAAATGATCAAGTGGATTCAAAATCTATACCTCAGCCAAATTTGAGTGAATGCGATAATTCTAAGCTAGTAATTAAATCTGAAAAAATATTGAAATTAGTTAATAAAGATTATCCACGAAATACTAAGGTAACAACAACAATAACAACTTCCAATAGTATAAGATCTTCATCTATGACATCATTGCAGCATGAAAAAGAAGACGTAGAAACAAAAGAGACAAACAAACATCACGTAATTACCAAAGATAAAGACTTACCAAAATGTAACTCTCATAATTCTGTTAAAAAAAATTCAAGACCTGCAGTTATATTAATGGATGAATCATTATCAGATTCAACAAAAAACACAGACGATGTTCCAAGTGAACTTACTTTCGGTTTTGAAATAAATGAACAACTGCTTCAATCTGAAGATAGAACTAAAAAAGATCAACCAATTTTACCCTCTAAACCATCTCAGTCTTCTAATAAAGTACCAATACATTTTGAAAAGACACCGCCTTCGTTTGTTGATAAAAACACAAGATACGATTTCCACGTACATCCGCCACCGCATTTATATCCACCACAACCGCATCAAATTCCTCATACACAGATGATACCAATCACATATTTTGGGTACTCACCGAGATTTCAACCACCAAATAATTATGTCTCACAACCATTAATTGCACCTTCAAATGCAATAACAAAATATAATCTTTCTAAAGAAGATTTTTCAGCCCGTTTTATTGCACCTGAAGAAACAGTTGATGTCAAAAATTATAACCACGACAAAATTGTTTCATTTGTTGGTTTAGGTAAGTAATAATTATATACTTTTATTATTATTATTATTATTCTAAAATTAACAAACCTTTAAAGTCATACGTTGTTATAAATATATTAACTCATTATTAGACTCAGTTAAATAACTTTAAGGGTCAGTTTTTCAATCCGGGATAAAATTTTATTCAAAGTTAAAATATATCTATGTATTTTAGTTAGATAGATATACTGACAATCATAATTATATCTTGGATAAAATTTTATCCTGGATTGAAAAACTGGCCCTAAGTATGGTATTTTTTAAATGCGTTATAAATATGATGATGAAAAAAAAAATAAGATTAAAATTTCCAATTTTTTATGTAAACTAATAATTAAATTTTCATTTAATAACCTGTTGAAATATTACACTAAATTATTATATCTTTGGTTACAGCGTGGGATGCGGTGATGCGTGAAATTCCAGTAACTGAAGCAACAGGTCGAGTACAATATTACAGCGGTCAATGAGAACAATGTGCAAAATAAACATTGGAGTAATGAGCATAAAAAAATTTTAAAAATCATAATAAAACTTATGATTAAATCTAAAACTTTGATTACATCTTATAGGGTGCAGTGTAAAAAGTGAAAATGTGAAAAAGTGTGTTTAATACTTTATTTTATTTTTGTTTAAGTTGTAACACTATTTAAAATATGTTTCCATAAACATTAAAAATGGAAAAAAGTATTTCGAATGTACATAAACCTATAATTATGGAGTGAACAATTAATAATAATATAAATAAGTGTTAAGCGAAGAGTTTTAAAGTTGGGCAGTAAAATTTAAGTTTAACAACGAACTTCATTAAAGCGGAAGAGTGTAAATAATTTAAAAACAGAGTGAAATATTTAGTGCATTAAAAGTGATACTTGGAAAAATATTAATCACTTATTATATACTAATTTTAATTGAGATGATATCAATTGTTAATATATATATATATATGTGCGTAAATTTAAACAAGTATAACAAAAGATTAAAAATTTTCGCATTGTGAATTTGTGAACGGATTAATCTATTGTGTAGATAAATAATATTTAGTCATTTGAGAATTTTTCATTTTCTCAAATAAGAGGCCATATAAAACTACGATAGACATGCGTGTATATATGTGTATATAAAAACTAAAAGTATAGTAAACATAGGTGAACATAGATAATTGAACACTCAATAGAACACAATACACTCACACGCACGCATGCGAACGAACCTGTAATAATATGCAAACTATACGGCATGTATCATAGTCAAAATGTTGTATTTGACTGTATATTTTGCAAAAAAGCTTCCAGCTGCGGCATCAAGTAAAAGATTTCATTGATAAAAACTAATATATGTTAAAAAAAAGAAGCTGTAGCTAAATAACTGTGAAAAAAAGCTTCATAAGGATATTTTATTTATATATTTATAGCATTTTATTGAGTAAGTGATATTCAGTTCCTATGATTACTAATATTTCATTCTAATGCAATTGATTTTCAAACCACAAACTAAATAATGAAAAAACTTTTGTATTGGCTAGTCCCCATTTCTTTACGACCTCCGTATGTTAAATTTACATTCAAATATCACCCTAATCATATATAGTAATATATAATGTATTAATTGCATGCCTCAAATGGGCGATGTTTTTTTTTTTATTTTTTCACTATTTATTTTTTTTTGTTTGAAAATATATTGTTATTGAGATTTGAAATTATTAGAATCATAATATTTTAACAAAACCTCATTTTTTTCACTTTGAATAAAATATCCTTTGATGATATTTTCGTCATACTTATCCGGCTGTAGTTTAATCTACAAATTAATGTATAAATAAATAAATATACATTAGATTTACGCATTTTAGATCGATATACTTTTAATAAAGTTTTAACTTTATATCTTGTAGAATACGTTAAAAAAATATTTGATCGAACATGAGACATTTACGCGAATTTTAGGTTGCTAAAAATTATTTAAAAATTGACCTATTAAATTTTTGACATTATTTGAGACTGAAACTAGCAGTTAAATAGCAGCAACGGAATGGATAACGCAGGCGATTTTCAATTCAGCTGTATACTTTTTGGCTGCCTAAATTTTTAACGTATATCAAAAAATTGCAAGTTTAAACTTGGGGGAAAAAATATCGATCTATGTACAATGTGTCGCCCTAATACATATTTATGTATGTATACACACAAAAAAATATATCAATATAAAAATAAATGATTTCCCATTTTTATCGCACAGACTTGTTCACTAATAAATGATTAACAATTTAAATATTGAAGAAAAACAAAAAGATTTTTTTTAAATCAATTTGAAAACCTCTTTGAATCTAGTTATTAAAGTAAATTATAAAAACAGCTTAATGTTTATCTATCTAAAAGTTATAAACTAGCTTTTTTTAATTGATAAATTGTTGCTTGAACATATATAATCTAAATTTACATGGGTACATTAGATAATGTAATTACTGTAAAAAATTATAATATATATCATTATGTTATTCAACAATTTAATTTTCAAAAATTATTAATGTGTTTCAAATCATAATTGAGTTATTTAAATTATAACTAACAAATCTATGAAATAATCCAATTATACTCATTTCATGTAATATCAAGCTTTAAATGGAAATTAAGATAATAATGGAATTGGTTTATCAAGTGCCCCACTATTGAAATTAATTTCGATATTTATGTAATTTCTTGATACTTAATTAATCTATAAAAATCAACATAATAAAAGAACTATACTCTTATTCAAGCAGCAATTTAAAAATACGAATAATATAAATAAAAATATTTTACACAGTGAAATAATTTATCTTTTGAAATAAATAAAAAAAAAAAAAAAACAAAAAAAAATTAATCATTGTATGCGAAAGTTTAAGAAAGAGATGTTTTGTTTATTGTTAAATAAAAACGAAATATGCGAGGATGAATTTTTTTTTTCATTTTTTTTCTCTGTTAAAAGAATGCGATTAAAACTGTATTATATAAAGTAAAAAATTTATTTGGGTGATAAAAAAAAAATGCCAAATTAAAAAAATTTTACGAAAGTTTATTCAACAGAATGAAAGCTAATCATATTTAAGAAAAAAAATGTATTTCTTTTTTTCGAGTTCTTAAATATTTAGAAACTATAATTACTGTATGCTTGAGCCTAAAATAATATTAAATAATTAATGTTAATATTTAAATAATTTTATAACTAAACTAATTATATTGAAACTATTTATTATTTTTATTTCAAATATCTAAAAAATATAAAGTAAATTTCGTTTGTTCAGTTAATTATTTTTATTTATTCTTTTCATATTCATCAAAAAAAAAAAAAAAGTTATTTTTTGTGTTCAATATTGTTATTTTAAAAACTTGAGTATGCTCCTTAAAATTAATAAAATTACTTGGTGTTTGAAATGCAATATGAAATTAGTATCAAGAACATTTTTATATTGAAAGATATAAAATTTCTTTATTTGAAAGCCTGCTAAAAATAATAATTAGCTTATATTAAAAAAAAAAATATTTATTTTTTGTTGTAAAATAAAACACTTTGTATTGTATATAAAAAAAAAATAAATAAATACTATGTAGTAAAACCATATAAAACATCTATAAAATAAAAATAACTGTGGGTATAATAAAATATAAACAATCGATGTAACTGCTATAGTAATTGAATTAAGCATTTTGCCATAATGCATAAATATGATAACATGATTAAAAAATGATAAAATAATAACTTCTATATGTTGACTAATAATATTCAAACATAAGTGACATTTAAAACAGATCAAAATTTTTACTTATTTTAAAAATGTTTTTGCATTCACTTGAAATCTTAAAACTATATTAATTGTTTTATCATCGAGATTGATCGATAGGGTATTGTGTGCGAAAGGATGAATGAAATCAATTTCAGACAAATGTCAGTTTGACCGCCTCTAAATTTAATATTCTAAGTAATTCGCAACAAAACATTGTTAACATTGAGTTATAATTGAGTTTCTACTCGAGATAAAAATCTGATAAGTTTCTGTTCGGCAATTTACATTTGTCTGAAATTGTAAAATTATCCATACAAGTTGTACTGTATGAAAATATAATTTACAGAAAAAAAATTGTGTGGTTTTTTTTTTCCATATTTTGTGTCATTTATTATCCAAAATGTATTTTTAAGATTTTTTTAATTTAATCGAAGAAGTTAATGAAAAATCATAAAATTATTATAACTTTTGGTTTTAGAGTATTATTAAATTTCAGATATTAGAAATACCATATTTAATTATTATCACGTAAAAATATTATTCTGGCTTAAATAAAAATATTTTTACAAAAATTTTCTATATTAACAGACAAACAGCAAAATTGAATTATTAGAATTTTTAGTAAACTATTTTAAATAGCAAACGTATATATATATATATATATTTATGTTGCTTTGTTATTAATATTTATCAATAAATATAAGATTTGTTTTATTTTAATAAGCCAAATTTTAATTTGAAAAACTGTCATCTGAACTCTGTAAATAGAACGTATTTACAAACAAATATTTATTGACAAAAAAAAAAAAAAAATATAATAATGCATCTTCTATGAAAATAAAAATAACGATTACAGCGATAAAAAAAAATCATTTTCAAAAGTTATTAGAAAAAATGATTAAATTTTACGTTATTATAGATTTGTAGACCGCATTAAACCTTTATGTAAGATACTGTGATATATCATTGTTTATTATTTGTTTTGATTGTATTTGATCAAATAAAACCGAGACAAGAAACTTTAAATAATAATTATTATTTCTACTCCAAAAATATATAACTGACCAATCAATTTAAATTCTAAATAGTTGCTAGATCATCAAATATAAATTATTTGCTCCAATCGAAGAGATATTAGTGGATTTCTCTTAATAAATTTATTATAAGTTCATGAAATGAATAAAGTCACACAATTAATCAAAAAATTAAAAAAGTTTTATTTAAGAATTATTAATTTATAAAACATGAACTAAAATGATTATATTGTGTGATTTTCACTATCTGAATATTCAAAAAACAATTCATGGTTTTATTATTTTAACTTATGAAAAATTATTTGCTAAGAATTATAGACACAGACACTAAAAATTAATGTTGTAAAATCCAAGGATGAGCAAGCACACCGTCCCAGGGCAATCGCTGTTCAGGTTTGACAACAATTAACTGAAGAAAAAAATATATAAATTTAATAAAGATGTCTTAAATCTTAAATTAAATATAATTGTAAAATTACCTTTGAAATCAAATCACGAGCACCTTCACTGACGTAATTTGGGAATGTGCATTGTGCATTTACTATTTTAGAACGAGTTCCCTCATAAGTTTTAGCCATAAAAGGTGGATTGCCAGTCAACAGCTCATAGCATAATACTCCAGCTCCCCACAAATCAACAGTATGGTCATGTGATTTACCAAGAACCATTTCTGGTGGTAAATAATCAAGTGTACCACATAGAGTTTCTCTTCGAGAAGAAGGTGCGTGTACAGACCATCCAAAATCAGCTATTTTTAGTTCCCCATCTCTTCCTAATAGCAAATTTTCAGGTTTGATGTCACGGTGAATTACTTTTTTACTGTGACAGTATTTCATAGCGTCTGCTAATTGACGTATGTAAGGCGCGGTTCTAAAAAAATTATTACGTAAAATTAATATAATATAAACTTAAAAAATACTTTTTTATCGCCATAAATTACCTTTTATCATCGAATCGTCCATTGGGTGCTGCTTTTAGAGCTTTATACAATTCACCATTTGGTGCAAACTCTAAAATAAAATATACTCTTCTGTCATCATAAAAGTAACCGTACATACGTAAAATGTTAGGATGTCTGTAAAATAAAAATTTTTATTTAATTTTAATTTTTACTAGCTGCTACCAATTATAATAATAAATTTAATATAATAATTATTTACCGTAAATGAGTTTGGATTTCAATTTCTCTACGTACTTGATGTTCTATTTTTCCTTCTTCTATTTGATTTATGAAGAGCACCTTCATGGCAATTATAAATTTTGTTCGTTTTTCTCTAGCTAAATAAACGTTTCCAAATTTACCTTTACCCAAAGGTTTACCAATTTCAAAGTCAGTTAATGTCCATTTTTTTGTTTGATTGGATTGCTTATTTGATGGCCGTAATTTATCATTATGATTTGTATTATCAATTTCCTTAAGAGATTTAGATTCAGAACTTGGTTCCCGAGGGACTAAATTTTGAGCATCAGCGTTCTTTTTTTCTAATGCTTCGAAATGAATTATTCCATCTTTAGTTTTAGAATTTTTATACCCAAAATTGTTTTCCGACTTTTCCTCATTTCTATATGCATTTTCTTTTTTTTGATTGGATTTGAATTGCTTACTAGTTGAACCTTGGATTAAATTATTGTGATTTAAATTAGTATCCATTGCTGTAAATAAAAAAAAAAAAAATTAAGAATTCGTATTATAAAAAAATTGCGTAGAACTTCGTGCTAATACTGAAAACAGCATGACACTGATGTGAGCAGATACTTGATAATTTTTTGATTTTTTTTTTAAATATAAATTAAGTACAGAAAATTATTTAAAAAAAATCCCATTTATAATAACTTAGAGCTTCTAAAGATAAATTTTTCTTGCTATAATTTATTAGTTAAAAAAATTCTTAAAATTATCAGATGTCTCAATTTTAGTATCATAAAACAGCAGACATCAGAAAATGTTTTTTCTATAAATAAATTGTACAGCATAAAAAATTTATTTGAAACTTAATAAAAATAATAACAAATTTTCATCTAAACAATTTGAATGTGTTTTATCTTCAATATTATACATGCTCCGAGTTAATTAAAGTAAAAAAAATTAAAATTGTTACAAATCACAAATTGTATACCTCAATACCAAATGTAAATAAACTGCGATGTCTAATTACTATCAAATTACTTAATCGTGTTTGTTTTGCAATATCCGACAATATTAATAAACTTGAACGATTATATTTAAATCTTAAAAAATGTTTTTCTAACTTGACCTATGAGAAATATGATATTTATGGTTACACTGCTATATACAGCTCACTCACACTGCGCTGTCTTGACAATAATTTTGAATTTAACGAATTTTATTTTATTATGATTATTATAAGTAACAATAATGATAACATTTGCGGTTACCAACTGGGAAAGTAGAGACATCTATCTTTCAAGATTACAAATATGGATTTGAGCGTTTACTTACTTATTTCACTTTTTTATTGGTAAATTACTAGGTTTATTTAAGCGCTGCTGACAATTATGACTATTGAACTTGTCAAGTATCAACTTTAGTCTTTTACATAAATAATTAATTTTCCCTCCAAAACTTAACACATGGCGGATAAAAACAAGAATTTTTTTCAGGTGATTGTAATTATTAGCTGATGATCTTTTCAAAATTGAATTGCAATTTATTTCATAAATTGAGAATCATAAAATTTACACAATAAAAATCGTGTAATCTATGTTTTTAATATAATACTATTATTAAAGTGTGTCAGTAAGTAAAATCTCCATGTAAAATTATTATTTTTCAATCAGCTTTTGGTAGGATTTTTATTGATATTATTTGAGAACAGCTGATATTGATATTCTAATTTGTAATTTATCTTTTATTTATATAACCAGAAATAAATAATAACTTTTTATTCTTACAGATAATCATGAATAATTTAAATTTGGTCAATGATTTAAATGAAACATGCATAACGGATGATATTATGCTTGAAGATTTTCAATGGAATGAAACATCTTGGATGGATGATACGATTATTTCTCAATCAAAATCTTTTGATTCTAAATTTAATAACAGTATTGGAAATTTCACACAGTCAATATCAATAAATAAAATGACATGTGATAACGATGAAGGGACAACCTTTGGTCAAAATAAGCTAAATCAAATAGAAATAATGGAGAATGATGAGTTGGTGGTACAAAATTTGGAATTTTCATTATTTGATGGCAAAAGTCAAGAACTTGTAGAAGAACAATCTAGCCAAAATGATATAAATGAAAATACATCTTTTTATGGACTCTCAAAAAATGTTGAATTATTAATCAAACAAACCAAAAATATAACTAATTTATATGGTAAGTCGATTATAAAATTATAAATATCGAATCCAGTCATTAAAGTTAAAAAATTGAAACATAATCATTATTTAAGCTTAAAATAATAAAAATCTTTCATTCTTTATTTCCTCAAAGCAAAATTCAGATATTTACTCTACAAGTTTCTTAAAATTTCCGTCTGAAATAAGAAAATTGGTATTCACAATTCAATGTCGCTCTATTGATTTAAAATCTCTCTAACTTTTTTATTTTCTTCCTTCTTCCAGCTTATTTATTTTTTATTCGATAGGTACATGCATAAGCTCTGATCTACGATTTTTCAACTCTACAACTATCTAAGGAAATTTTCTCTTTTGAGCCCGATAACTGCATGCTTATTCACAATTTCCTGTACAACAATCGGAGATATTATTTCTCAATCTTAACAGTCTTATCTTTAAGGTCTGCTAGCTATTTTTAACTAGAAGTTCTTTTTATTGTATAATTGCTAAAGCAAACAGTAAAAAATATATTCATCAAAGAATAATTAATAGCATTAATAAAATCAAAACCACTTAAACTGAAATGATAAAAATTATCACCATTATTTTTTATTTTATTTTTTTTTAATTATAGATTTTATTTTCTTGCTTTTACTAAATTTCTATTAATTTAAGATGATAACTTTAACGAGTATTTATTTTAAAGATTGGCAAGATGAATGCTTAAAAGCTGTCGATAATCGCAAAAATTTAATTTACGCGCTTCCAACAAGTGGAGGAAAAACTCTAGTTGCTGAAATTCTGATGTTGAAACAAATTTTGTGCCATAAAAAAAATGTTATATTTGTTCTTCCATATGTTGCTATTGTACAAGAGAAGGTATGTAAAACAATTTTTTTTTATTACATGATTAGTTTTTCACTGATTTAATCTAAAAATATATATTTTGAAGATTCAAACACTATCACCATTTGCCATACAATTGGGATTTTTATTAGAAGAGTATGCTGGTAGCAAAGGTCAATATCCACCGATCAAGAGAAGACGAAAAAATACGATTTTCATATGTACCATTGAAAAGGCGTCAGGATTATTAAATAGTTTAATTGAAACTGATAGGTTGGATGAAATTGGACTTGTTGTTGTTGATGAATTACATTCACTGGGTGAAAATAGTGGCAGAGGAGCAACTTTAGAAGGATTTTTAGCTAAAATAATTTTTATAGATAGTAAGTTTTTTTTTTTTTTTTTTTTTTTTTTTTTTCTATCAAATGTACATTAATCTTAAAATTATTTCACTTTTGATAATGCAATTATTTTTATTTCTATTAGAAAGTATTCAAATTATTGGGATGAGTGCAACAATCGGTAATCTAAACGAGATTGCTGAATTTTTAAAAGCTGATCTCTATACGAAAAACTTCCGACCAGTAGAGCTGGAAGAATATGTTATGTGCAATGATCAATTATGGCAAGTCGATCTTAAAACTGATGATATACTGAGATTAAAAAAAAGAGTTGCTCAATCTGTAAGTATTTTAAATATTTTTAACATTAGAATTTCCAAATTTTATCTATTAAATATAAATCAATACGCATATTTTGACAATGGTATGGTATTTTGATTTTTTAGTATTCAGAAACTGTATCTGAATTAGATCCAGACAAAATAGGTGGTTTAGTTATGGAGGTCGTTCCGAAGCAAAATTGTTTAATATTTTGCGCTAGTCGAAAGAATTGTGAAAATGTTTCACTGCTGATGACCAAAGTTCTTTGTAGGTATGATTCCGTTTAACTGATTGATAAAATTTGTTGTTAAAATTATTTTGATTGTGTTAGATCTTTGATGGAATATAATAAGGCAGAAAAGCTGAAACTCTTAAGTAATTTAAAAGACGAAGATCAACACATATGTCCAATTTTATTGCAAACCATCAAATATGGAGTTGCTTATCATCATTCTGGTTTAACTAATGATGAAAGACGATTACTGGAGGAAGCATTTAAAGATAATGTCATTTCTGTAATATGTTGCACTTCGACATTGGCTGCAGGAGTAAATTTGCCAGCTAGAAGGGTAATTTTCATATTTATTACATTTATATATTAAATTACTTTAGAGACATTATTATAATTATAACTAACAAGTAATATGTGTTAATTCTCAGGTTATTTTACGAAGCCCATATGTAGGAAGTGAATTTATAAATCTTAGTAGATACAAACAAATGATCGGTCGAGCAGGGAGAGCTGGAATGGCGGAAAAAGGAGAAAGTATTTTGATCTGTAAACAATCAGATATTCCAAAGGTAAATCATAACTATTCTTTAGTTCTAACTATTTTATTATTTAAATGTATTGTTTAAATTCAGTCAAAATTTTTTTATTTTTATTATCTTAAATAGGTTCGAGAACTTTTAAAATCTAAAATTGAAGATTGTGTGAGTTCTTTGAGCTCAGAAGAAAATCGTGGAATAAACAATTTAATATTGAGTTCTGTTATGTTGTCACTTGTAAAAACTCGAACTCAAATACATGATCTTGTCAATACATCTTTACTCAAGATACAAGCTTCACAACTCAACATAGATATAAAAAAAATTACTGATGATGCAATAAAAAATTTAATAAAAATAAAAGCTTTGCAAGTTGATAACAAACTTATGAAAGCAAATATGACAATAGGGATTCAATCTCAATTACCTGCAGAATCAACCGATGTAGACAGTAATAATATAGGTTCAAATAACAGTCGACGGTCTATTGTGCTTACAAGATCAAGTTGTCTAAAATTATCAAACTTAAGCAAAGCTGCTATGAAAGGCATGTAATAATTATAATTATGTATACTTTTAAATTTTGAATTTGTAAGGTGAATTTATTGATATTTTTTCATTTTAGGATCTATTGATTTAAAAACGGCGTATCTTATTTACGAGGATTTAACAGTTGCTCAAAAACACTTGATGCTCTGCAATGATCTCCATATTTTATTCTTAGTTACACCCTATCATTTAGCAGATCAGTTAATTCCTATTGGCCTAATATACTACGAAGCGGTAATCCTTGTATTCATTTTTATTGTCATCATGATAGTCAAAGTATTTTAAACTTTACTATTATTTAAGATTATGAATTTGCCACCACAATCAATGGATGTTGCGAGATTATTAGGAATCAATGAAGTTGCTGTTATAAAGTTACGAGAAGGAGTAACACCAAAGGTAAAATATTTTATTTAGTAACTATCATGTTAGTATATAATAAGAATATATTTGAATGTTTTTTTTTTTTTGACTGACCTTATAGAATGTTCCTGAACGGATTTTCCGAAAATTTTATTTAACCCTAGTTTTAAGTGAATTACGGCAAAATCGTCCATTACATGAAGTCGCTGATAAATACCAAGTAAATCGTGGCAGAATCCAAAATTTATTATCTACTACAACATCGTTTGCTCATTCAATGATTAAATTTTGTCAGGTATTTTTTAATAATATTATAATTATTTTACAGCTGTTTATTTTAAGCTTTTGAATAAAAAAAATTTTTTTTAATATATCTAATTTTATTTAATTAATCTAATAAAATTTTTTTTTTTATAGGAACTTCCCGAGTTTTGGGCGTTTACAGATTTATTCACATCATTTCATAAAAAACTCATTTATAATTGTTCAGCTGAACTGGAGCCATTGATGGAATTACCTGCCGTGAAAATCGTATGTTTAAATTTATTAATTAACGATTAATCTCGTCTTACTTATATATTTGTAGTTAAATGATATATTATTTTTTAATTTTAAACCAATTTCAACGAACACCTCATTAAGATTATCTTTTTTTTTTCGAAAAAAATAGGCACGAGCGAAACAGATGTATAACGCTGGGTATAAAACATTACAATTGATTGCATCAGCAGATCCAAAAGAATTAAAAAGTAAAATAAATCATTTGTCACGTAAAACTGTTGATCAAATAATAGTTGCAGCGAAGGTGAGTTAATTTATTTTATTTTTATAGACCTTTTAATCAATAGAATATTAATTTCAGCTTTTGATAATATCAAAAATGGAAAATCTTAAAGAAGAAGTCGATGAAATGTTAGTTGGTTTAAGTTCCGAAACTTGCTTTCATGATTAATTGGATGGATATTTTATGAATCTCCTAGATAGTTGAGTACAAAAGTAATTATCATTTTAAGTTATTATTATTTGTTAGATATTACCGCTAACACAATATTATTTATTATTAGTTAATTTTTAACAATAAATACTATATGTGCTCACCAGACCGATATGTTTGAAGTATAACATGCTCGTTTAAGCGAGCACGAAAAGTAATTAATCACATATTGATGGATTGACTTAATTCAAAGTGTAATTTATGTCAATATTTGTGGTATAAAATTATAATTTTATTTTATAAGTTCGTTTAATTCTTTAATTTGTTTATTGACATATAAAATTTTGTGATTATCTCTTTTTATACACACAGGGTTTCAAAGATATTGCTGGCAACTTTTTACATTTCGCATCAACATTTTTAACTTTCTTAAAATCCATAAAATAGAAATACTTATGATCAATATCCGTCCATGTGTTTTTAAATCCATATGACATTAATAAATTAATAAATTCATTAACATCATCAAATCGGCTTGAAATTTCCGCTATTTTGAGAGTTCCACTAAAATGATAAACATTATTTTTATAAATCGATAATTTTTTTTAAATTGTTCCTTCAAAATTTAATAAAAAAGTACGTACTCCATTTTTAACACCCGGTTGGCTTCTAGAATATAATCAACAAGATTAGTACCCATGAGTGAAAGACAAAAAACTACAGCGTTGATGCCATTTGTAAGAAGAGGAGTATGAGCCATGTCGCACGCTATTATTTTATCATTCACAGCGACTAAATCTATAGAATGTACTTTTTGTTTAACAGAATCAGCTAATCTTCCTTCTCCACATCCAAAGTCTGCAATGACATACTCTTTCGGCCTACGAATAAAAAAACAACAATTATATAACTATTTATAATTATGCGTGTTAATTATTTTCATAAACAATAAAGTATTAATTTTACTTACATTTTTTTAACAGCATTTATTATAACGTCAAGTGGATTTAATGACCATTGCTCCACTTGATACTGATAGCCTTCATGATATGCTTTGAAAGCACTTGGATCTTCTTTGAACATCTTACGTGATTCTGAACTGTCATTATTATACAGAGTATCATTTAAAAATCTAAACCTAGATGCTCTTAATTGAGATATTATTCTTTCTCGTAGCGTTTCAGAATTATTTATAGGATTAGAAGTTTCTTTTTTCTTTTGCTTCAGTAATTCTCGTATTTTATTTTTATTTATATTGTTATGAACTTGGCTTTCATTAATTTTATTTTGAGTTTTTTCTGTTTGATGCAGCGTAACTTCATTATTCGTAGTTTTCTTATTTTTAAAATTTTTACGAATTTTATTTTTTTTCTTACTGATACCTTTTTGTTTCACATCTTTATTTAAATTGACGTCGTTTGAATTTTTTTTCTTTCTTGGCGATCCTTTCGGACTTTTTAATAAAGATTTGTTGTTTTTTTTTATTTTCATTTTTTATTTTCAAATTATGGATATTTTTGAAAGATCTATATATCCTGAAAAAAAATATATGTATTTAATTGATCATATAAAAATAGTTTTCTAAATAATAACGAACAATTGTAATTATAAATTCCTTTTAAAACTTATGTTAATTTTTTATGATTTACAGAAAAATTTTAATTAACCTTACATACATGTGTTTATTTATTGTTATTGATATTGCTCCAATTTAACCACGTGTTTTGAAGGCAGTTAATTCACCTTAGATGTCACTTTGTGTTAGAATATTTTTGGTCCAATTTACAATGAAAAAATAAATGATCAGAAATCACCATTTCCGCAAGGTGGCACTATAGTTATCTTATCATCATGTAAAAAATAAAATAAGTACCTAGAAAAAAATTCCTAGTTAATAACACCACACCTATAGTGTGGTTGGTGAGTTAAAGAGTTAAAACAAACGTACGTAAATATATGCGTCAAAATTTGTAAATCTATTTATTGTGATGTTAAATAACCAAAAAATCACGAAATAATTTCCGTTAAATAATTATGAAAGACTTAATTGTTTAATATTATAACAATTTAGTTTCTCACTAAACAGATTAAATAACTTATGATACAAATAAATATAAGTAAAACAATATGACTCGCAAGTGCGTTTTATGCAAAGAAACAAATTATAAAAATTCCTACAGCTTTTTTTCCGCTCCTAAAGATACAGAAACTCGGAAAAAATGGCAAGAAGCTATTGGGGTTAAAGATTACGTTGTAAATGATGAAACATTTGTATGCAGTAGACATTTTACTCCAGGAGATATAATCACTCACTGGGTTAGCGGTGTACCACCTCATGTAGTAACAGTAAGTATCCACTGAAAAAATTAATTTTTATGTTTATCATAATTATTAGTATATTTTTAATTATTCCTAGTATATATAAATTCAACGATGATCAGATAATAATTAAATACTTAATTAATAGATCAAATATAAAAAATGCCGACTACGTCCTGGTGCAGTACCGAGTGTGAATTGTGACATTGACAACATGCAACTTGAAACAGACGATGACTATGAAGTCTTTCAGGTAAATCGTACTTGGGGAAATGATGAAAGAGTAACTTTTACGGATGGAAAAGATCAAGTATTTCTAATTCCTCGGGCTGATCTTATAACTTATTCCAATTCCGAAATCCAAAATAACTCATCTGAAAAATCAAAAGAAGACGATAATGAGTTAGTTTACATTACACAAACAATTGACGAAGCTAATTCAACTCTTGAAGAGCACGGTGACATGATTGTAGTTGCCGATGATCAAATGCAAGATTTGAGAACCCTTGAAGTTGATGAATCTTATACAGTACGTGATTCTGATAATACTATTTACTTGAAAGCTAATGATAACTCTCAGTTAGTTTACATTGAAGAGGTTAATTATCCTGAAGAAAATGGAGAAAAATATGAAAAAGAGAAAACCAATGAGTCTGCTACTAATGAAGTTAAAGATTACGAATCTCAAGATGAAGAATCATTAAAAGAATCAGTTGATTGGAATTCTATTGACACTGAAAAAGGATCAAATGATGCTGATGAAGAGAGAACACATAGAAATTATGACGACATGGCGATGGATGTTTTAGACCCTTTAGATGAAGAGCCAATGCTATTTGAAGACCTTCTTGATGTTTACAATGAAGTCCGTTTACCAAGAGGCTGGTCGACAATGGTAATTTCTGCGGGTAGAGCAACAACTGTTATTTATGCTCGTATGAATATGACTCAAACAGGTGTACCTTATGTTCAGAAGCAAGTTTTTTTGAAGAGTGACATGAATTTCCAGTGCTCAGCTGCTGGAAAACAACTTAATCCTTTGGATCATAATTTATTTCCAGATGGTAGAAGTTTTGTAGTTCGTGGATTGCGCGACGTTGAAGAATTTATAGAAGAATTTGATCAACGTGTAATATGTGATGGTTTAGAGAAAATGTCATCTCTTGACGTCGATAATGTATTAATGTATCGTCAAGATGTTAAATGGCGTCACAATGACTGCTCTATTCTCATGAAAAGTAATGGTACTCGTTGTTCGAAATGTAATTCGTTGAGCTTACCCTCTGTTCGTCGTAAACTAAAAAAGCCATCCCAGCTTAATGATGATGTAGAAAAAAGTGCAGAGCTTGTGAAAAAAGATCAGACAATTTATGAATTGCACAAACTTCTTTCCAAAATGACTAAACGCAATGAAAAATACGAGGCTATGAAAGATGATCCTCAAACATTCATTAAAATGATTGAGGCATTGAATATTCCAGAAGTTCAAAAGTTAATGATCAAAGAATCTTTAAACGCAACTTCAAATAATGACAATGTAAATTTTACCCAAACTTGGCTATTTCTTGCACTCGTTATTTACATTGAATCACCTCGAATGTATAGATTTCTTTTACAAAATCAATACATGAATTTACCAAGCATTCAAGTTATGCGGCGATACCTTCATCAAATAAAAACTGATGCGCAATTTTATAAATTATTTCAACAAACTGTGGAGCCCTTTCAAACCAAGCTTGAGGATAAAGAAATAACGTGAGTAGTGTATCAAACAAGAGTAAATATAATGAAAATAATTAAGTATAATTTTTTTTAATCCTTAACTTCAATGTGAGATATGTATTTCATATAAGAAAAAATGGAAATTATTTTTTAAAATAAAGTGAAAATGTCTTTAGAAAATAAAGGATATGATGTAAAATAAATGACTGTTCAATTTTATTTAGTATTTTTATTATAAGAAAATTACAGAGATGATGCCGACAATTTAATTCACATTAGTCCATTGGAAGGAAATTAAGAGATGGTCATTTGGAAATTAAAAAAGTATATTGAAATTTCAAATTTTTTAATTTCTTAACGAAAAATTTTGTAAATTACTATTTAAAAAAAAAAAAAAAAAATTTTAAAGTTAAAGGACGTAATATAAAAGTCGACAGATACATTTTAAACGATCACATTTCTCTCATATATATATATATATATATATATATATTAAATATTATTCAAATTATTTTTAAGCTTTTAAATACTGATGAAACTTTGGAATTTTTACTAATCTACATCATAATTTTTTTATTAGTTGATTTATATCTAATCTTGTAAGGAAAAAGTAAGAAGATTTGAAAATTTTAATGACCTGCAGTCTGTCGGTTAAATTAGTAACCCAATATACAGTAAGTGTATTTATGCATGTATAGTATAAGTCAATGTGTTGAAATATCTCATGTTTTGCCTCTGTCAGAGATCTTGATAAATCCATATAAGGTATTGGTTAATAAAAGTCCACATCAGTCTAAATTCATTACACAGTTTTTGTTTTTTGACATAAAAAATGGAGGCTTTAATCCAACAAAAAGTATTGGAAGTAGCGAATCAGGTGGAAAAGCAATTAGATGCTGAATTAGAACAGCTAGAAAAACTTGATAGTGATGATCTGGAAAAATTGAGAGAAAAAAGGTTAAAAGAGCTGAAGCAAATTCATCATCAAAAACAAACGTGGATTGCTGCAGTAAGTTTAAATTAATTCTTTATCCGGCAAAGATCTAGGCCTAGGTTTTTAGATCGATACTTTACTCTTAGCTTAAATTGTTTTTTATCAATAATTTTTTAGGGTCATGGAGAATATAATGAAATCTACAACGAAAAAGAATTTTTTGAAGTATCCAAAAAATCACAGAATATTGTATGTTTATTTTACAAAGATGATTCACCTAGATGTAAAATAGTGGATGAACACTTCAAAGGATTGGCTAAAAAACATGTGGAAGCACGTTTTTGTAAACTAAATGTTGAACGGGCTCCATTCTTGACAGGTAAATTAGTATTATTCATTTTTTATTATTTCTTTGTCAAAGTTGAAAATTATTTACAGCTTTTCTTTTTTATTAAACATTTTTCAACCTAATATTGACAACAATAAATAATTTAATGACAATTTTTATGTAGCGTGTCAGTGGACAATATTTTTTACTTAAGAAAAATTAACTATTAATCAAAAATTATATTTCCATCAACAAAATGCTTTTAGTTTAATACAATTTAATTTTTTATTTCAGAACGGTTGAAAATCAGGGTTATTCCAACAATAGCTATTGTCAAAGATAGTAAAACTGTAGATTTTATTGTCGGTTTTACTGATTTAGGAAACTGCGATGATTTTTCAACAGAAATGCTAGAGTGGCGCATCGCTCATTCCGGCGCAATTTCCTACAATGGAGATTTATTAAATCCTCCAGAAAAAGGAGCTAAGAAAAAAATCACACACTTGAAAAAACCTAAAACCATCCGAAGTAAATATGACTCCGATGATAGTGATGCTGATGAAATTTAAATCTAGAATTTTCATTTGAAATTTAGTAACTTTTTCGTTTTCCAAATTTTTATATTATTCATATTTTCAAGTTCCATCTAACCATGATTAGAAATATATATTTTTTCAATAATTAAAGTACTTAGTCTTAAAAAATTTTAGGTATTAAAATTTTTGCATAACAACTCTAAGAGACTTGCAATATTTGAGTTTTTAATGCCAGAAATTTTTATATTGAATAACTATAACATGCACTGAAAATGTATTCTAGCTTGCTAAGATTTATAGATATCTATTTTTCACTAACATTGTGATTTTTTATACTTTTGTATTTTTATTATCAGCACACAATGAACAGATCAAAATCGTATGCTCGGAAGAGACAAATCAAAAAGCTGTCATTTTTCTTTTTTAATTAAACTTCAATCAAAATGATGGAGAAAAAACAATTAAAAATTTTTTTCTCATAAATGTAACTGATTTTTTCCACTGAAAGTATAAAATTATTTGAAAATAAATGTAACAAAAAATTATTCATAAACTTGGTGTAACGTCTAAAGATTATAAATTATTTTAGTGAAGAATAATTTTCTTTTATGAATTAATTCGAATAAAGTTTATTAATAATAATTATTATAAAATAAATGTATCACAAATGTTTAAGTATGAATTTGTTATTTATATTATTATTTTATAATTCGACGTTTAATTGTAAGACTGCTACCATTAATTTTCAATATAATTAATAGAATGTGTAAACCAAATCATAAAGTTCGAAAATCAGCAAAAAATATATTCATGCATCCTTCAATCATTGCAACTCATTAAAATAATATGACACCGAAATTATCACACTTGAAAATTTTTTGATGTTTCTTAAAACTCAGTACAGAATTGTTTTTAGAGAGTCGCATTTATAATTTTTTAGTTTCTAAAAATGGAATTTGTTTAATAATGTTTTTTTTTGCCATAACATGTTTGTTAAAAAAAAATCTAAAAATTTTTATGAAATTAAAGTTAGCAGTCACTTGACCATTTTTTAATTATATTCAACAAACAAATTTGTTCCGAAAAATTATTTAAAAAAAATTGTATATTTACATTTTTAAATTTCTACATGTCAACTTTTTTTCTAATTTTTATTTGTCAAAAATATTAATAAAATTATCAAATATCTGCTAAAGTAATAATCAATTATAACTTTAATTTAATAGACTCATTTAAATAGGTCTCACGTGACAATGTGAATACATCTCTCAGTGTCCATTAGGTGGCGTGAATTATACTATGATGCTACGGTACTCTCACACATTGACAAATAGAACCACAATATTAAAATTAAAGTAGAATTTCTATAATTTTCGTAAATATATATCAATTTTTACCAATGTAATGATCAATTATTGCTTTACTACAGAACAACAGATATTTACATAAAATATCGCTGCTTTTCTATTTTAAATTCATTTCAACTAATCGCTTTTATTTTTGTGTTAAATTTCGAACTCGCCCTTAGAAGTTGATAAGTTTTCATGATTCATATCTCATGATGAAATAGTAATAATAATAATAATAGTAATCGACAATTGAAGTGCTTTATTTACTTGATCGTGTGGTGTATATTTATGATACTGTCATTCTTCTTGTATTATTTTATTTAATTTGACCAGACAAATATAAAATCATGTTCAATTCAACTCAAGAGCCTGACATTCCTGCAGCTCTGGCATTGCTCAATCATTTAAGCAATGATGAACTCAAAGAAATACTTAACAATGAAGGAAAATTTGAAGAAGTTGTCAAAGACATTAAACAGGTAATTTTATAAAGTCATTGATTGATAAATTCGTGAGCGTTAATAATATCTAAAAATATGATTCAAATTTCAGTTTAAAGAGCTGGAAACAGAAAAAGAAATGCTAATGGCCAGTAATCGTTCACTTGCTGAATTTAATTTGGCAAAACAACCTGAATTGGAAGAGAGTAAAAAAATACTCTTAGAACTTGGAGAGAAAGGCAATGCTTTATGTTTGAACATACAAAGAATTATGAACGATATAAGTATGTATCCATTTAGACTAAGTTGAATAAATTTATCCTTGTTCAATAAAATAATCAAATTTTTCAGAGAGCAAATCGGATTGTCTGTCAGTAGATACGGCAATGGAACTTTTGCAATCTTCAGCTACAGAAATAGAAGAAGAATCTGAGGTAATATGTTGATGCTATATCTAAACGTCATAATTACAAAAGAACACCAATAATAAATATTATTATTTTTTTTGCAGAAACACGCTGAAAATTTTCTTGCTGGAAATTTGGATGTTGATGAATTTTTAGAGCAGTTCCTTGTTAAACGTAAACTGATGCATTTACGTAAAGTTAAAATTGATAAAATGAAAGAATTGAGAAAAAAATCAAAGTTTCCTAAAAGTGGGTCAAACTACCCACAAGGTCGCAGTTTTTCTGACACAGGTGTTCCATATCCTACAGGTCCTGTATCAATGCCAATGCCAGTGACATCATGTTTTCGACCCTATTAAATTAATAACTTTATTTGTATAATTTTTAAATTGAAAGTCATAATTTTTATTCAACTAGTTTAAAACTTTATATTTAATAATATTTATTTAAGCTATGGTACTTTCCATTTACATTTATCTTATCTTCTTTACTATCTACATAAATAATAATTCAATACACCGATAAGTTACTATCAAGTTGTAGACTTATGTCATTGGTCCAGCCAATGATCTTTATTTCCATCACGTTGAATCCGAAGGTTTTTTTGAACTATCATCACTACTTATATTCTTGATGTTAACAAAATCTGGAGATATTGTGTCGTCAGTCGATGGTAATAACAGACCGAAAGTTAGGAATGAAAATGTTGTTATAATAAAAAGAACTAGAAACGCAGTTTCTGTACTTTTAGAAATTGAAGTTTCAATCCGTTCTTTTTTCAATTCTCTGTACTTTCGCCAAATTTCTTTGTTTTTACGAGATTTTTCCAAAGTTTCTCCGTAATGTGCTTTTGTCCATGCATCAAAGTCATAAATCGGATTACCATCGTGTTGAACTCTGTGACGCAATATTTCTATATGAGCACGATGAGCTTCCTTGCTAATATCGGCTGGCTTTATATTCTCACGCTTATGGTAAGTAGGTGATCGAACTTTAATAGTTCTATCATATTGTTTACGTTTTTCATAATTTCCTAAAACTTCATAGGCTTCTGCCACATCACGAAATTTTACTGGAGCTTCTTGAGATTTATTTATATCTGGATGATACTGTTTTGATAATTTATAATATGCTTTTTTTATTTCACCTTGAGTAGCTTTTGAATTTATTTCTAAACTTTCGTAATGATTTCTGCCCTTTGAACTAAATTGTCTTTTTCCGTAAAATTTTAAAAACCACCTTCTTATTGAGAGGTGAGCCATTTTTGCAGTCAGTCTGATTTACACTTATGTTATTATTGGGATAGATTTTAATATAAATTTATCCTTAACAATAATAATTATAACCATGTTAACTTATTGTTATAAAAATTAAAAAATTTTTAATGTTAAATTTATTACTCGTAAAACAAATCACATATTACAAATATTATTTGTTATTGAAAATATTAAAAAGTTTATTTATAATTAGAAAAGTTATCCATATTTATGTAGTGATTTGTACTCTCAAAAAAACAACATTGAAAAACTGACGGATAAAGAATTAACCTCCACTTTTTGGAGTGTATTTTGATGCAAGCGCAATTGCATATTTTTTGTTTATTCCGCTAGATTGCAGTGGTAGTATTGAGCGCCATTTTTGATATGACAATGAAATATGGAGAGTAGGGGTACCCTTTACTCTCCATACACTGAAGTTAACTAACGTTATAAATTTTTTTTTATAATTTTATAACAAAGAAATTATTATGAAAAAAGTTTAATAAAAAATTTTTTATTGTAATTGATTGATCAAATTTTTTAGTACATACGAAATTTTACACTTTTACGTGGGACGGGGCGCCTTTTACGTGTCTCATGTCAAATTGCAATGTGACCAACTATAAAATTACATTAAAATTGAAAATCAACCATTATTATATAGAACTTATTTATTTAAAATCGTAATATCAAAAACCATTTAATTAACACATGAAAAAAATATTGTTTGATTGAAGGAAATTAATATTTATTTTATAACATTTTCAAAGATTATTGTTTCACCTGGTTTTAGTTTGACATGAATAATTTCTAAATTATAAAAAATTAAAACATTTGTGTTTGTTTTCCTGAAAATAGTCTACTGCAATTTATAGGTAAATTGAAAAAAAAAAAAAAAAAATTGGCGACTATAAAAACAAATTTTAATTAAAAAAAAAAAAACATGTCTGATAAAATGGCTTCAAAGGTAAGACGCAATATTAAATAGTTGAATTAAATTTAAAATAAAGTATTAATTTCAATTTATTATTTCAGATTGAATTCGCCGTAAACATGACTTGCGAAAAATGTGTCAACGCAATAAAAAATTGCCTTAGCAATGACAAGGATATCAGCAAATTAGATGTTTCTCTTGATAGAGGAACTGTTTTGGTAGAGACAAAACTTCCTTATACAGTAATACAAGAAAAGATTGAAAGTTTGGGTAAACGAGCTGTATTGAAAGGGTTTGGAGGTGGGCTTATTTATAGACAAAAACAAGATAAACTTTGTACAAATAATAAGTATTATAATTATTAATTATTAATTACAGACGGCTCGAGCGCAGTATCTATGATCGGTGGAACTTCTGGTTTTAGTAGAAATCTTAATACTCAAGGAGTTGTAAGATTTATTGAAACCCAAAAAGGATGTTTGGTTGATGGTACAATCGATGGATTAAGTCCTGGAGCACATGGATTACACATTCATGAATGCGGTGATATCTCTAATGGCTGCGAATCAGTAGGTTCACATTTAAATCCTTATAACTGCAGTCATGGAGGTCCTCAAGACGATATTTCTAATAAAGTAACTACTAATCAATTTTAAATTGCTGTAGATATTAAGAATAAATAATTATAATTTTTTCGACTCGTTTTTTAGCACATGGGAGATCTTGGAAATATAATTGCAGACAAAGCTGGACGAGCATTGTTTAGATTTCAAAACGATGATATAAAAGTTTCAGATATCATTGGAAGATCTCTTGTTGTTACTGAAAATGAAGATGATTTAGGAAAAGGAAAAAATTTGAATTCAAAAATTGACGGAAACAGCGGTTCTAAGTACTTAGATATGATTAACAGTTTGTTACATATAATTTTGATCTTTACAAGTATTTATTAATAATGTAATTGCAGGATAGCATGCGGAATAATAGCGAGATCATGTGGAATATTTGAAAATGTAAAAAAAATCTGTAGCTGTGATGGCAAAACATTGTGGGATGAACGAGATGAATCGAAAAAGAAGGTATTGAAATTATCTATGTTATAAGTTTAAATGTATGATAAAAAATTATAATAATTGTATCCTAACATTGATGAGTATTTATTTTTTTTTTTAGTACACTCAATTGTTAAACTTCAAAAATATCAACCTCGATGAAAAGCGATAATTTTTTTTTTATTTTAAATTGTACAAACTATAGAATAGTGGATTAAATGATTTAATGCTTTTATGTGATACTTTTTAAAATTATATAAAATAAATTATGTAGGAAAAAAAAAATTTATTTGTCTTGTTATCTGAAATGTTACTTTTAGGTACAAAAAAAAATCTTCCCAAAGGATTAGCTGATTCCATTTTTCTTAGAACAAATTTTACGCCTGTAAAGTTAGCATTAACACAATCCAGCATTTACTGATATTATTAATGATTTCTCGGAATCTAATCAAGTAACAAAATTCTAATTAGAGTAACTAATTCGCAACAAATTTATCATCATAAAAATAAATTTTGTTGCTTAAATAATGATTGACAATGCTAGTGTTTCACAGACGTACAAGTTCTTCAATTTTTCAGTGCCGATAGTCAAAAAAAAAAAATCATTATTTAATTATTGAAGAAATAAATCGGATAATTGTAAAAGGTTTTAAAGTTATCAAGTTATCAAGGTCTAAAGTTTAAAAATTTATCATTACGCATATGGATACATCACATTCATATTTACATATTTACATGGATATGTTTATATTCATATATTTACATACATAATAAGTATTTAAATTTATTTGCACATCCAATTGGATCAAGAACTGATCTTTTAATTCATTTGTGTTCATGTCATGTTGTTCGCTTTTAAGACATTTAATTACTACTGTTAATAGATTTTTTTTCTCACTGTTGTTCAAACGATATATGCAATCATTAATTAATTAAATGGTATGTAAAATTCGCAAGTAACTTATTTTCTAAAATAATGTATTAAGCGATAAGTGTTTGTTTATTATATCTCGTCGATAGATAAGTGGAGGTTATACTTATGCTGAGATAAAGTTATTATAATTATAATAGCAAATATATCCACGTAATCTTATAAAATATATATCCACGTAATATTTTATAAATTTTTTTTTTTTAATTGAAATCAATGAAAATTTTTAAAATACTTTACAACTATTTCCAAGTAATTTTGATTATTTTTTATGTTTCAGGTCACCCTGTAAGAAAAATTTTATAAATTTTTAAATAAAATTATTTTTAGGTATTTTATATCCATTATAAATTGTTTTGCATTATTGAAGACAAGTTTTTAACGAAAGAATATAAACAATGTCAAGTAAGTCATTTTTAGCATTTGTAAGCATAAAATAAATATTTTTTATATATATTATAAATTAATTAAAATTTTTTATTGAAAATAGCTCTACGACTAGCTTTGGCCCAGTTACTCATCGGCTCCAACAAACAAGCCAATATAGAAAAAGCAATTTCTTTTATTGAACGAGCGAAAAAACAATTTGCTGATGTTGTCATTCTTCCAGAATGTTTTAATTCTCCTTATGGTCCACGTTTGTATCATTTTTTTTTCTTAAAATAAAATTGAAAATTAGAGAAATATATTTTGCATTTAAAAAATTTTAAAATCAAATTAGATAAGACTGTTCATTTCAAGATTTAAATAATTTTCTTTTTAATGATACTAAATTAAATGAATATAATGAAAAATATTTAGCAAAAAATATTTATATACGCATAGAAATTAAAAAAAAATTAAAAGTGCGAGTTTCTTAAATTTTTTTTTATAATAATTAATTAATTATAAATATTCAAAAAATTATTAGACGTCTGTTAATTTCAATATCATTCTTTTCATAATGTACAATTCATATTATTGCAGAATACTTTAATAAATATGCTGAAAATATTCCAACTGGTGAAACAAGCTTAGCACTATCGAAAGCAGCTAAAGATTTAAAAATAAATATTATTGCTGGTACTATTCTTGAAAGGGATAATGATGCACTGTATAATACTTGCACTGTTTGGAACACCGAAGGTCATCTCATAGCAAAACATAGAAAAGTAACATATTAGTAGAAATAGTTATAGCAATTATTGATTAATATCATTGATATGTTTTAGGTCCATTTGTTTGATATTGATATAAAAGATAAGATACGATTTTTCGAAAGTGAAGTTTTGAGTGCAGGCAATTCATTAACAATTATTGATATAAATAATTTCAAAATCGGAATTGGTGTTTGTTACGATATAAGATTTGAAGAAATGGCACGCCTGTATCGTAATAAAGGTAAATTATTCATTTAATATCATTGAAATATATATTGTAACCTTTACTTAGAATTCAATTATTATTATGATACTGATTTTAACACAGATCTAACAATTTTTTAGATTTTTATACTGATTAAATTACAATGTAAAAAAATCTAGCAAAAAAAATTACACATGTAGAAATTTTAAAAGATTTAAAGTGCAAATTTTTTAAAATAATTTTTCTACATTAATTGATTTGTTATAAAAAATTCAAGAATTCTTAGATGTCTGCTAATTCATAATCTTTTATTATCATCATTAAAATTTATTTTTGACTTTAGGATGCAATTTATTAGTGTATCCAGCAGCATTTAACATGACCACCGGTCCATTACACTGGCAACTCCTTCAACGCTCAAGAGCTAATGATAATCAATGCTACGTAGCATGTGTTTCTCCAGCACGTGATACTACAGCAAGTTATGTCGCGTGGGGGCATAGCCAACTGACTAATCCTTGGGGAGAAGTAGTTCATGATTTGGATGTTCATGAAAACATGATAGTTACAGAAATAAGTAAAACCAGCATTTTAAGATAGCCAAAGTATCACCTTCATCAGTTAGATTAACTTATTCCTTTAATTTTTAGATTCATCTATAGTGGAAGAAGTGAGAAGTCAAATACCAACAATTAATCAACGCCGTACCGACGTTTATGATACCATTTATAAACATGATAGCAAATAAGTAAAAATAAATTTGTTATCTAAAATTTTACACAAAGCATTTCTAGTTCATCAATCACAGCTGACGTACACTCAGAAACAATTAATTTCAATTTTACATTCTAATACAAGTTTAAATCGAATTGAATTCAACCAGAAAAAAATAATCGACTGTTTGTATTTTTGTAAGAAAATTTTCTGATTATTAGTTAAAAATATGCTACCTAATGAACTTTTGTTTTTTAATTAAATTTCTTAAAGTATATGGGCCAGTTTTTAAATCCGAGATAAAATTATTATTGCCAGTATATCTATAAACATGAAATATAAAGACACATCGCGTGCCAAAGCCAAAAGAGCGTATAATTTTTTTTTTTTGGTGCCAATCGTTTTGTAAACATTACATATTCTAAGCCTAAAAATGAAAAAAAATTTCCTAAAGCCAAAAGGGTGTATATCTTAAGATACGCCCTTTTGGCGTTAGTATGTCAAACATTTTTTTTCTGCAGATCTTTACGTTTCGAGCGATTCTAAAAATAATGGCAAAAAAAATTTTTTTTTATACGCCCTTTTGGCATGGAGCTCTATCTAACTGCTATAATACGTCCTTTTGGCATTTGGTATGCGATATAATATTGGCATAGAATAAAATTTTATCTCGGATTGACAAACTGGCCCTTAGTCTTTGAAAAAAGTGAAACAATAGAAATAAGTAAAAAACAAATATGAGTAAATCATATAAAACTTTCAAATATCAAAACATTCAATTAATGTAAAGATTGATTTTTTTTTTAATCAATAAAAGTAAATTCACTTTTATTAAATTTATAAGACTCGACCGAAAAGTCTGATTGAATTATGTATATTCAATAGAATAAAATTTTGTATAACTTTTCAATGAGTTAAGATTTTTGGTAAAAAAATTTTATAGTTAATTATTTGATTACTAATAATTTAATATTTTTTCTAATTAATAATAATTAAAAAATATCGCATAAATAAATGAAGATCAATACTGCTTGCTAAGTATGAACAAATAATAATTCGATTAGTATTATGAAACTTATCACTTATTATTCATAATTTGAAATACAATCTAATTAGGTAAGAATTGAAAAACAGTTTTTGCAAAAATTAATGATACGGAAAGTGATCGAATAAGTATACAGTAATTAGATATATTAAATTATCCTCTTCCTCTACCAGCTTGAGAACCACTTGGTTGAGTTTGTTGATTGAGCCACGGTGCAGAACCAGTACCTCGACCTCTTTGATTTTGTCCTCGGCCTCTTCCTCTAGCTAAACAATTAATTGATTATTATGATTTTTTTCTCATAGATATTTATTTTAATTAATTTTGAAACATTGATTGAAAAATACTAAATTTTGACGATACTTGCAGCTTAAAAAATCTAATATCAAAATATAAAAGAACTGATTTAACAATAATATTTTTTAATTGTCAAAAAGTTCAAAATAAAAATGGTAAAGTGAACAAACCTTGAGCTCGAAGAATCGCAGATTTTCCACGACCTGCTGTACCAGATCCTTTTCCACCAGGTCTCTTAAACATTGGCGCATTCTTCAACATGTCCGGCAGTATGAGAAATCTTATTTTGGAGCCACGAATGTAAACATTTTCTAATTGAGCTACTCTACCATCTCTGTAAGTTACAGTAATATTTTGCATTTGACAATTCATATTGTCTTCAGCTTCAATCAATATTCCGCGGTAAACCTCGCCGGTATTCGTTTCACAGGTTATGATGTGACCCTCGGCTTCGTGAAGCACTTTTATTGGAACTCCAATCGACATTTTTATCAAATTTTTTCTATTTAATAAATAGAAATACAAGCTTGTCAAACTTGATTAAAAATAAAAAATTTAAATAGACTTTTTCAAGTAATAAATTTAAACAATTTCAGTCGATTGTACGATTTTGGTGTAAACGAATAAAAGCGTTGGCATACGAATCTGTCTTAGGTATGAACTATGAACACATTAACATTGATGCCAATCTGTAATAAGTAAATAAGTACTATCTATATACAGTGTACATCCGTAAATAAACATGTATAGTGTGTACCTTTAGGCTAAGGGGAAGTTTTCATAAAATTTCAATCACCAGACATTTAACAATTTTTTTAATAAATAAATTATTACAAAGAAAATAAAAAAAATTCTACTTGTAATAACTTTAGAAAACTACAATAAAAAATGCAATTTTTTTTAGATATGTTTTTTTTACAAACTTATTTGTTCAATTGAAAAACTGGCACGACAGAAACCGAAACAAGTTATTTCAAATTTTTTTCTTAACTAGCGCTAAACGTGATAATTTGTGGAATTTCAGATCCATCAGTCAGAAAAAGTTCCTATGTACAGTGTAATGTATAAATCTCAGGGTTAGTTCATTAACTTTTCAATAAAATAAGACAATATTAATTAATTTTCATGTCGCCTATAAAGGAAGCATAAAAAAGTTATAACTGTGTAATTTAATTTAAAGATTACTTATAAAATAAATCTATGACAAATGCTAGAATTCACTTTCATTTTTTAAGAAAATGAAAAGTAATGAAAGCAATATTCATTGAGATTTATGTTAATTTCACTGTTTTTTTTTTTTTTTTTTTTTTTTTTTTTTTTTTCAGTGTAAACAAGCTACTCAAAACACCGAGAGCATGTTAGCTCTCAGAGACGTATTTTCATAAATTGCAATAAATTGTTTTGCGAACAATTACGTTTTTACCCAATGTTTGATGTAACTTTTATGATTGACGTTTTTAGAACATAATAGAATTTTAGAATTTAAGTGACTATTAATTTGAAGTTCAATCAGAACAAAACAATTTGATTGTATATTTTCAGTATTTAACTATTTTCAATGAATTTAAATGGAAAAGAAAATATGTCAACACCTCATATTAACAGCAATCAATTTATTACTTCATTTGATGTATCATCAAATTGGGAAGTAGTTGGAAATACAAAAAAGTTAAGCAATTCAATCTCAATTGGCTTAGCAGCTGACTGCTTAGATGGGTATAATTTTAATTATATTACTCAACATAGTAAAGTATTGACATTATATTCCTTATAATTTTTCCAGAATATCTCTTGAAGATATTGCAGACGAAAAAACATGTATTACAATAAAGCAAAAGGCAAATGACAGCGAGCCTTGTACAGTGGAGATAAAATTGAAAAATAGGGGAACAAAAATTAAACGAGTAGGAATAGTTTCTGAAGCTTCTGTCTTAGAGATTTTCCAGGAATTTGGAGAATATACGACAACCGTTTTTACTGAAATGATTGATGAGTTTGAAGATTCTGTTGTTACTTATGCCGATGTTGTATTTGAACGACCATCGTCTGAAGTCAGTATAAAGGTAAAGAATATTCGAGTGTAGATAATTTTCTTGATTTGATCTAATAATATCAGACTTTTACAAAGTATATTTTTATTCTACAGTTTACAAGAATTAAGAATAACAAATCTAAAATGTTTCTCTATGGAATCCGGCTTCTGCTCCAACAATCAGAAGTTTCAAACGTTACAGAAAATTTTGATGCATCTGTAATGAATGAATGTTTACTAAAATTACTGGAGAAAGCAAATAAAGTACAAGGAAAATTAAGTTGTGTCGTTGATAAAAAACATGACAATATTAGTAATAAGTACGATCTCACAACAAATAACAACGCAAACAATGTTTTGCAAGTTGATCGTGACGATGTTGAGTCGAACGTGAAATTTTTAACTAATGAGCAGTATGAAAAAAATGAACAATTAAAATCTGCGAGTATTGACTCAACAAATTATCATCAAGCTCTTGAAACTTTGCTTGATTTGAAGATTTCACAAATGGAGCAACGACTTTCGAGGAAAATAGATCTGTTGGAAGCTAGAACAAATGAAAAATTAGATAAAATTATAAAGTCACTAGATTTTCTAAAGAATTTTACTGTAGAACAATAAATAAATAAATTAATATATGTAAAAAAAAAATCTTTTCTTAGATCCAAAATATTTTGATTTATTGGTATAAATTAAATCAGAAGACGAAATAATTTACATTATGGATATCAAAAGATTAACTCTTTGTATATGGCTTTAAATCAAATTGTTTAAAGTAAAAAATAAACTTCAAATTAGGATGAATCTTCAGAATTCTCATTTGTTTCGCCAGATGGATCCCATTGATGAAGTTGTTTTCGCCAAAGCCTTACCATACCGTCCCAAGCTCTTCTGCTGTACTTAGCATGTTTTGGCGGAGTTTTAGGATGCTCCTTTGTTCTTTCATTTCTGTAATAAATTTAAAAAAAAAAATTACAACTGAGCGATACAATATTCAAGACATAAACAAACTATGAACATACTTTGGAACCATTTGTATGTATCTATCATATCCAATGGTGTTTTTTCCATAATCAATTTCTTTTTGTCGGCGTGCTAGAATGCTGGGTTCCGTTTCATACTCTATTTTCTTTTTTTTGTGATCAGATGATGTGCTAGAATTAGATTCACTATTTTCGCTGTTTTTTCGGTCACGTAAAAGTCGTACTGTTTTGGAATCTGGACTCGTATTTCGGATTCTTTTACGTGTAACATCAATATTTTCAGATATATTAGAATCGGGGTTTAATAAAAAATCATCATTTTCTGTTTTGACTGAATCTATATCGCAGCTTTCATTTTTAATACTCGATTCTATTTTGATAGAATCAATATCGCAATTTTCAATCTTAACCTTTGATTCTGCTTTTTCATCAACATCATCATCATACCATGCCTTGGAATCACTTTTTTCGGAAGTCATTTTTATTTAAATAGCATGAAATACTATAAAAAATATATTTTTTTTCCAGCTAAAGATATATTGCAATAAATCACATAACCTGGTATATTATAAAAATAGAGCCGCAACAGCAACTGACACAAACAACAAATTATTAACGTTAGTATTTATACATTTATACTCGTACTTGAAAATTGTTTACAGGGTCGCAACAGGAGAGTGTTAGTCCCGCCATTATTACTTAAACTTCACCTACATGTATCTTCATATCCCCACTATTATTACTATTATTTTTTGAAGCAGACTATTTGTTACATTAGGACAACCTTAAGGTGATAAGTTTCCATCAGAGAGACACTTCATACTTGGAAAAAATATTTTTCAAAGTGACAAGCCAACTATTCGCTACGAAAGCAATCACAAACTTAAAATAAAGAAAAAAAAACAGACTCATAAATTACAAGTCATTAAACCAGAATAAGTTTTAGAGATTGCTAGTATAATTACAGTCATTTTGAATTCATGCATGACGTTGGAAATCAGAAAAAAGGTATGTATAATAAATGTTTGTTGTGATAAATAATATAATAAACAATAATTAATGATTATAAAAATTTTTAGGATTTTTCCAAGAGAAATATTTGAGTAATAGAAGTATATTTTTGGGTGAATCTCGAATGGTCAGTCCGTTAAAAAATTGAACTTACTGTAAGTATTAGCTGATAAATTTTACATATACAATTAGAATTATTTTATTTGTGTAAGTTTTTTTCAATAAGTGCCCCTCGTATTTTATTTTAATAAAAACAATATTTTTAGATTTAAGTAAGAAATAAGAATGATGAATATGTGTATTGAGATTCTGAAAATATAATATCTATAATTCATAAATATATTAATAAATATCAATGATAATTAGTCGGTAAAAGGTGAAATAAAATCATTTGATATGCAAGCAGACACCAAATCAGACACCTTTTAAAAATACAGAAATCAGCAGACAACTGACAATTTTTTAGTTTTATTTGATAAAGAAATTAGTCCTGAAAATTTATTTGAAAAAATGTTTTTCTTATTTTTGTTTTTTGTCAATTTGTGATTTATAAGAAATTATAAAGGTTTTCAATCGTCTGTTAATTTAAGTATCAAATTTTTAACACTTGTCAAGTTATAAACTGAATTTAAAATCAGGTTATGAATAAATGGATAGAGGATAGGGTAGGTATATATATTATAGAGAAGCCTAATTTATTAACTGGAAAAATAAATTTATGCGAGATGTAGATGTAAATTTTATTCATTTTACAAAAGATTAAATTTTGACAAAGACCGAATAAGAAACATCAAAAAAAAAAAATTATTCACAGTTTGTAGAGAAACTATGCAGAGAAACTTTTTTTCTTTTTGAATTTTATGCACATAAATTCTTTGTATTTTAATGTTTTAAAAAAACTATCTAAATTATTAAACGTCTATATAATTGAATATTCAAGTAGAAATAAGCAATGAATAACCATTTTTACATTAATTCTGATAAAGAGTAAATACTAAAAAATAAATTAAAAAAAAAAATTCTTAAAATGATTCGCAATATTTTTTGAAAAATCAATTATCCTTTTTAAACAAAATTATTAAAGAATAAAAAAAATGATTTGTTTTTTAATCATTTTGAATACTTTTTAATCCTTTAAATAATTTGAAATACTATCTCTTATAGGGGTTTACCATATGAAGTCTTTTGTCTAATAAGGGTAGTGCAATAACGTAAAAATGTCAAATTAATCAAAGAGTAAAAGATCATGAAATAATCGGTTTCGTAAGAAATGATTTTGAATACGCGCACTTGATAAATTCATACTGTTTTTTAAATTAAAAAAATTTTTGAGCAATCTTAAGTAACCAAAGGTAATTGTTTAGTTCTGCGATTATCTAATTTTTTTTTACATAAGAAATTAAATTATTGACATTTTAAAAATATTTTTCCATAAATTTTTCTGTTTAACATTGGATTAACAATAATAATCATGAAAATTTGTAATAATAAATTTTTTAATGAGCTTCAAAGCTTTCAATTAATGTTAACAAAAATTTTATTTCAATCTAAATTTTGTTAATACAATTTCTTCGTCTTAGTCTAGCGGTGTTTTGTATTTTTACCATATTTTACGGGTAAAAATAAACAATTAAAAAATATTTGTTAAAAAGTAGGAATTTTCAGTTACTTTTTCAATAAATTTTTATTTTTTTCGATAAATTGAAACTTTTGCAAATTTTTTACTCTGAATTCTATTTTTCATCAGTTTTTGTTAAACTTTAAGAAAAGAAATGTGATTGCTTGAAAAAAAAAATCCTTAATATTTTTCTGTATTGAAGTATTCTGAATCGTGAAAGATAAAAAATATAAGTCTGAAGAATAAGCCGTTTTAAAATTTTTTAATTTATTCTCTAATATTTAAAACGAAAACTGCGTTATAAATGCATAATTTCTATTTAACAATAATTATTATAAATCAATTCACCATGCTTACATATTTTTTAAAACCTATTTATACAATCGAATAATTAAAAGAATAAATTTAGATTTTGTGTTGTGATTTGTGACAATGGATAGTCAAATAACTGGAGACGGACGACTTTTAGAATTGATTGATGAGGCTTGGAGAAAAGAGCGATTACCTATTGACGACATAGTTGTCCCATCATCAGAGTTGCCAGATCCAGAGAGCGATAACGGAGATTCTCATATGACTTTGAAAGAATTAGAACAGAAGTGGAGTAATTTAGCTCTTGGAACATTTAGTGAAAATCATTTCCATTCACCTACGCCTTCACATAATTAAAAATATTAATTTTCAAAATGGAATTACCACAATTAGGGAAGCAATGTAGTGTAAATTTTTGTAAACAAAATGATTTTTTAATCCATACTTGTACACATTGTTCCTTAGAATTTTGTAAATTACATTTTCACGTTTCATCACATAATTGCTCCAAGTGCAAAGATAATGTCGTCGAAAAATTGGACAGTGCCGCTTCTGATAAATATATCTGTACTGATAAATCTTGTAACAGTAGTTCAATTATTGAAATGATTTGTACTGAATGTAAAAAACACTTCTGCTTAAGCCATCGACACCATGGATGTTTTGAAAAAACAGACGAAGAAATCTCTAATGAGTTAAAAGCATGGCAAGAACCTAAACATCAATTTTCAATCGCTAAAAATGTTGTAGACACTCAAATTGCCGAAAAAAGTAAAAAATCAAAAAATTCTGCATTAGCACAAAAGGTAAATTATAATATATATTCTTCTTTTTTAAGTACACTGATAACAAAACTAAGTCGACCAAAGAAAAATAATACTTAATTTTTAAAATTATCTTGAAGAAAACTAATTGTCTTCATTCAATAATTTATAATTCCTAATTATTTCTAACCAATATAATCAAATTCTTCAACGAAGAACATCATAATTTTTTTGATTCTTCATTCATGAGTCATAATTAATTAAGGGGTCATTCTAGTTCCGGCGTTCAAAAAAAAAAAACTAATATTCATGATTTTTTTACTCAGAAACTATTATAGATATTAATATAAAATTTATTCTGCTCAGTATATACACTTTTTAATAACACGAAAAATATCTAAATTTTATTTTTTATATGAATAAACAATGGGTGAACGGAACTACTCCAAAAGTTAGTATGTCGCTGACGTACATGATAACTTGATAACGGCTTATTTAAAAAAAAAAAAAAAAAAAAAAGTTAAAAAAAAAAACTGAAAACTGAGGCTTTTTTCACATTTTTTAGCCCTAAAAAAATAGAAAATAATCAAAATTCAGATTTGATTGTAGCTGATGCAATAGCTACTACTTTGTAGAATATGTGGTTTAAATTACATTAAGATCAGGTCTGTCATTTCGGACATATCATGTACATTAGACTGTCTAAAAAAATCGACAATTTTTTTTTTCTAATTAATATTGAAAATATTGTTTGAAATGACGAAAAAAAAATCCTGTGAAAATTAGAGCTCTTGATATTAATATTAAGAGGTGCCGAGTCGAAAATTTTTTTTTCTAAATGTAATTTATTAACTCTTTAACAAGTCATCGGACTAGTTGAGTCAGAACATATTTTTGTAGAGAATTGAACGCTCTACAAAAAAGCTCTCTTATAATTTTTCGATAAACCGACGTGTTTCAAAGTTATTCAACTTTAAAATATAATCCCTACTAATATTATAAATGTGAATGTAAGTTTGTTTGTTACGCTTTCATGCAAAAACTACTTATCCGATCATCATGAAACTTTGTACAAATATTCTTGGAGGTATTCGAAGTAACATAGGATACTTTTTATTAAAAAAAAAATTTATTTTTTACGAAAAATAAAAAAATTGTTTGTCAAAAAATTAGAATCACATTGATTCAGTTCTATTGGAATGTAATGATCTTTGATATTAATTTAAGGGCTTCAACGTGAGTGAAGCCGCGGATAAACGCTAGTCTATAATATTTTCTCATTTCTTTCCAATTTTTTGACGAAACTATCAAATTTATCAAAAAATTTTGTCAAATATTTCAAATTTTTCGTATTCTAAATTTTATTTGATTTCACAGATGCTTTTATTTAACTGTCAAATTTCTAATACCATCGTATCTAAATTTATCAATAAATTCAAATTATTTTTTTTTTCAGCTAATAATTATTTTTTTAACTTCCCGCTAAGAAAATTGAAAATTTAAAAAAATTGGGAAGTTATTGGTTTCACCCCGTTTTTCAAAAATCAAGTTTTCAACGGATGTGATGTTTAGAGGTCCTAGGAAACTTCCCCGAATGTTTCCGCGATGATGTGTGTGTGTTTGCGCGCGCGCGCGCGAAAGGGCTTGACCAAACTTAGATTTTGAATACACTTTGGACCGATTCGGACCGGTAGATTTTGAGAAAGCTTAAAAAAACTACAAAAAAAATTTTTTTTTAAATGTGGCTTTTTTGGAATAACTTTTAAACAGCTCTGCTGATTAATTCCAAAAACTAATCAGCTCTTAACATTAAAAAAACACGTCGATCGCCTCTAGCCCGGTCAAAATCAGTTGATTTGTTCGTGAGTTATCGTTGTAAAAAAAAAACCGAAAAAAATGTTTTTTTTTTTTAAATTACATCAAAATTCCTACTCCAATCGACTTGAGAACTCTTTATGAGGCCTGGAAAACTGCGTCGAATGCCACCAACCACGTGAAAATCAGTTAATTCATTCAAAAGTTATTGAGGTTTGAAAATTCAAAAAATAGTGTTTTTTTTAACCTCTACCAGACTTTTCAGTTTGGAAAGCTCAAAATGACACGAAAATTATATTTTTGAGCTCGAAGAGCTCAAAAACGTAGTAAGTGCAATTTTGAGCGCTTAAGTATGAAATTAGCGGGAAATTGCAGGAATGGTTCTTCGTATGTTAGAGGTTTTTATGGAAAATTATCTATAAATTCACGCCTACCTGATGATTTCTGGGCTAACAATAATTCATTTCCCTCTTCATTTAAGGTTTTGGCTGCTATCTTGTGAGCAATATTCAATAACTCCTTCAACTTATTCTTATAAACAGTTTCATTTTTGATTTGCGTGGATGATCGTTTTCGTTTACAACTACGCTGCAAACTTTTCCACTTTTCGAAAATTCTCAATAACTTATTGATGGTATTTAGAATTTCAGAAGTAGGAATTTGAGCCTTTTTCCATTGTTCTTAAACCTCGGTCACAGTAAATAAAGCACTTTCTTTAACACTACATTTTTGTACTTTATGATTTTAGATAGATTATAGATAGATTTAGATAGATTATAGAAAAATAAAGCTAAAATGTCCCTAAAAGTTGGAACTTTACGTCAACAAGACCACTTATTGGAAAATCAATTAAATAAACTTCTTTATCCATTTTTTATCATTGATTTCATCCATTCAAAAAAGTACTCAGTTACGAATTAAATTAGAGAAAAATAAATATCGGTCAACAAATAATTGGACAATAACACATGAAAAAAGAATTCTAGGATAAGAATGAATTAATTACAAATGAATTTAAAATACAAGCCAAAATATTCACAAAAAAACAATGATAAACTATAGCAACAATAAAAGTCCGAATTTGGAGGTAAGAACAGTGGGTAATTATTACCCAAATCAAAAAAGCTCGGTTAAAACGTCGAGTCGCGAAACAATCAGCGTTGCAGTGCAAGGTGGTTATATACTAACTAAGGGAGGGGGCGTCCTTGAAGCATTTTTGATGGTATAGTAGTAGTGAAGTTAATTAAGAACAAATAGTACAACCGATGTCTTCTTTGTTTCGCGCTTCGATCATTTTAACTGTGAAACTAGCTTTGATGAATAATAAAATTATGATATTACATTTTTATTGAGATAATAAAATTAATTGCATAAATTTAAAATATATAATATTATGAACTTATAAAATCCAATAAATAATAGATAAAAATAATTTTTAGTTGAAAAACAAAAAATTTTGATGAACTTGATAGTTTCGTCAAAAAATTGGAAAAAAATAAGAAAATATATTTTAAAGTTGAATATCTTCGAAACGCATCGGTTTATCGAAAAATTATAAGAAAGCTTTTTTGTACAGCGTTTAATTCGCTACAAAAATATGTTCTGACTCAACTAGTCCGATGACTTGTTAAAGAGTTAAAAAATTACAAAGTTAGAAATAAAAAATTTTCCCACGTTAATCAAATGGGAAATTGAAATTTTCGACTCGGCACCTCTTAATATTAATATTAGGAGCTCTAATTTTCACAGGATTTTTTTTTCATCATTTCAAACAATATTTTCAATTTGCAAAGTGGAATAGGCTGGACTGCCAATAAATTGTAAATATAGTCAATTTACAATTGCAAAAAAATAAAAATTATAAACCAATTAGTCTGAAAAAACAAAAATATTTAAAAATATTTTCAATATTAATAAGAAAAAAAAAATTGTCGATTTTTTTGAAACAGTCTAATGTACATCAACCAAAGAAACATATTTCTGAGATAAACGCGTTTAAAGTTTTTTTAATTAAAAAAAAAAAATCTTACCTAAAGTCAATTAGCGATGCCGGCACTATACATAATTTCATCAGCCTTTTCAAAAATTTGATTTTTTTCCACTTGAGTATCCACATAAACATCATAAAATAATATATTATTTACACTGGTCCGATCACTTGGAAATTTTGACACAATACTTTTAGATACATCTACTTTCGAAAAATGTAATAAAATTTTTTTTTTTTTAAATAACCAACCAGAATGACCCCTTAATCTAAGGTAAATGATTTTCTAAATTGAGAAAACATAATGTTTTGAAAGGAGGTTGCAATTAAAAAAAAATATTTTTCTTGACTCAAATAATTGTTTTTCAGTGTATTATTATTATTATTATTATTATTATTATTACAATAATAATTGTTGTTAAGCATTTTAATATCAAATTTTAGGTACAGTTAATGAAGTTAAAAGGACGCGCAACAGGTTCAAATAATATTCCTTTAGTACATCGTAAATATTTTCTCATTTATCCACCGCTTAAAGTTGTTAAAAAAGAGCCTCGTGCTGTCTTTATAAGTGATGATTGGACAATTGGAAAAAGCATTGATTCAATTGCTGATATTATTGGAATAAATAATGCTAATAATACATCAAATCCAATAAAATTAAAGCTGTTTAATCATTTGAATGGTCAAGTTATAATTAATAAAATGGATATTCTAGTATCAAGTTTATTGAATGATAATATTTTATCGGACGGCCAAAATTTGATTTTAGAATACTCCAAAGAGGATACTATCGATTACACCTTATACAAATAATGTTGTTTCTTTTTTAAATAAGTTTGACATTGTTTAAAATAATTAACATATTTATTTTTGAACATTTCTTTATTATATCTTTTGGAAGTTGTACTTTTTATGGAGTAAATATGAATTCTTATTTCACATAATATAAACATCATTACATAATAAAATTAAAGTATGCTCATTTGCATAACCTTTCGTCTCAAAAAGTAAAAATATTTTTGTAATTTATTGACTTTTATTTATAATTTTAAATAAATTTTTTAAGTTTTAAAAACAAGTAATTTTTTACATTTTGGTAAGTATTAAGTAATAATTAACAATATCTTTTTCTCTCTTTCTCATATTATATATGATAGAAAAAATAATAGTTAAAGTCTTAAGTAATGATAGTTACTTTAAAATAAATATAAAGAGTATTTTTTATTTAATAATGATATCTCTTAAAAAGTAATAACATTTTGATAATTATTTGTGGAGTTCATTCTTCAATATCGAATAATTTATTATTTTTAAATATTGGTAGTATAAGTCATTTTTAGTTTATTAAGATACCATTTAGTAGTTGATAGATTAATTGAATTTTATGTAGCAACATGATGGGAAGAACAGTAACTTTAGAAACAATCACATTAACTACTTTCAAGTATACATTCAGCGTTATTTTAATATTATATAAGTACGTTCGATATGGTAATAATTTAATAAAAAAATCATAACATTACATGTTAAGCAGTGTTTTACACTGCATTATAATATTTGATATTGTTTATTTGTCTGATTCTTCATTTGATTTTAACAAAATGTTTAGAAGCTCTTAATTTCAAGGACGAAAAAGTACATTTTACGATGTTAAATAAATCGGTGCAATTAACCGATTATTTATTCTTATTTTTTATAGAAATATGTTAATTTATCATATTTGAGAAAATCTCTCCAATAATAAACTTGATTAATAATTTTTAAGAATCACCAAAATTTTAATAAATTTTTAGAATTATAAAAAAATCATTTGTTTTCTTTTTTCTTTATTTTATCATTCATAAATTGAAAAGATTTTTTCTGAGAATTTACTTTACATATTTTTGAGTCATCTGAATTTAAGATACACTGAGAGAAAAAATTTATCAAAAAAAATGGACATTGCTGTGACAAGAAATTAATTTGTTGAACATTTTAAACAATTTTATTTCTTAGCTCATTTTTTATCTTAGGTCATTTTTTTCAAAATAAATTTTTTTTTCGAGTGTAGCTTTTTGAACTAAATAAACTCGGATAAATTATAGAATCAAATAAAATGAATTTTCTAAAAAAGAACAAACGATTAAACGTTGTGGAAGTTTTGTATCGTTCAATTTTATAATTTTTTAAAGTAAATTTACTATAGCCTACCCTTGAAGTAAAAATTAGTACAATAATAATAAAGAAAATTTATGATTAGAAGCAAAGACAAAATTTATTTTTTGACGATTTTGAAAATTTTATAAATTTTTGACTGATTTCTATGAAACTTTTCATCAGAGAGAGTTCCTTACATGATGAATTGAGATTTTTTTCTTAAGGAAAAAATGCCTATTTTTTGCTCGGCCATAGTACTTATCTATAAAATATTAAAGTTTCTCTAACATATTTTCTTGATTTTTTAGTAGATTTCATAGAAATCTAACTATTGCATTGGTCCTTATGACGGAACTTTTGAAAAATTTTGCTATATTTCGACTCAGCTCGTCAAGCGGATTCAGAAAATGCATATGGTTCAAAAGTTTATTTATGTATGTGTATATATATACACGATATAACCGGCCTTGTCTCTTCCCTAACTCCCGCAATTCTGTACGGATCTCAATAAAACGTAACATACTTATTTTTAGGACGATTTCCAAGATTAAGTTCTAAGATGAGCCTAATCTATCGATTAGTTTAGAAATCAGAGCAATTAAAAAATTTTCAAAAATTGAAAAAAATTTTCGCTTTTACCTTATTTCCGTGTAATAACAATGGAACGCGACATCCTATCGGATTTCTGTAAAGTGCATTTGAAAGCTTATTTAATAAGCTTCAATTTGTATACTTATTTATTTTTCCAAATTGAATAGTATAGGAATAATAGCAATTCAAAAATTTTCAAAAATCGCAAAAATTTTCACTTTTTCTGTATTTCCGTACAATTACAATTGAACGCGATATCTTATCAAAATTCTATAAAGAGCATCTGAAAGCTTATTAAATAAGCTTCAATTTGTGTACCTCATTATCAGTCTAGGCCAAAAATTACCTCCTTTTTCAGACAGATGTAATGAAATTTTACTTTTGCATTCGTTTTGACGTCATTGTTATTTAATGTAACAGAAATTTATTTTTTTTGTATGTAACCCTAGTAGTATTTTATTTGTTCATCATGAAATCTACTTCCATTTCGGCTGCCGAATGGCCTTTTTTTATAGTTAAAATGTAATAAATTAACAGAGTAATATAATTTATTCTAGTTAAAAAGTATTTTTCATAGAAAATAATAATAAATGGAGAACGTGCATATTTCATAAAACTAACTATACCCTCTATAAATCTATTATGACACAGTACGTTGAATTGTTTAATGACACTTAAAAACTACAGTTCGGAGTTCAAAACAATACAAGTAAACTCTAGATAGAGTTACATTGACTACAAAGTCTCTCCGTACTCTGAACAGTGTATATTCCTATAATAACATTAATAATTTTTGTTATATTTTTTTGATAATAATAATGACTGTTATAAATTAAGTACTAATTTCTTATAGATTATTTTTTCAAGACGCTTTAGGAAGTTTAATTATTATAAATTAAAAATACATTATACCTATACGTTTGTAAGTTATGAGTTATGAATTTTACTTCTAAATTAAACTTTAATTCAAATAAGAGCTTGGATTTACTGGAAAATTTGAAAACTCAAAGCTCTGATAAATTTAATATATATAACACAATATATCTGATAATTATATTTAATAAATTTAAAAAAATCCATGAAATATTTCTTTTATCAAATAGTTGTTTCTCGAAATATCTTGACGGATGAATCAGCGTGTTTTATATGAATGTATCTTGTAATTGTTGCTCCATTGTTGTAGCAAGTTAAATTCTTCACGTTTTTTAACAGATCGATATTATCGTCGCACTGACTAGTTTCTGTCGAATCTGTTGCAAGCAATTAATTTTAAATTAATTTCTTATATCTTAACGATATCTAATGACGTACAAGTGTTTATACAGTTGGGCCTCTACTCGCAAAATAATTTTTTTTTTTTTATTAACAATAATAGATTTCCTAACACTAGTCTTCTTGTGAGGTCCAACTGTATTTCAATGATTTCATAGTATTTTTATAAGTATCAAATAGAAAATAATTGCTCAATAAAATAAAATCCATTTGTACTAAGGCTAATTGAAGCTACAATACTTAATTTATATTAGATGCGCATGCGATATTTCAACAATAAATGCTTTTTTTTTGGTAATTATTTAGTTTCACGGTCTGTTTATTTTTTTACGTAATAAATAAAAAAATTCATATTTTATTGTTGTAAATTTTGTGATTAATTTCTAAGCTTTATGTCAATAAACATTTATTTACAACAAAAATTCACAAACAAATTTTTTTCAAAAATGTTAATTTATTATTTATCATTTTTTGAAAAAAAGAATGTTTTTATTCTGGATTATTATATTTTTAATGAACACTCAGAAACAAAATGTGATTGATGAAAAAAATTCTAAATATTTTATTATGGAATGTAAAACTAAACAATTACCTTTTTTTTTCGTTTGCCAGATAACATATATAACAATTTATTGTTTATTTTACATTAAGCTATGTACCACTCTCAAATACAATTCAATAAAACAATTATAAATTTAATAACACTCATTAATACTTTTAATTGCTCGTGAGAAGTATTTGTAATTGGTTTAAATTTTGTTCAAGAGTAAAATTCATAATTTATTATGTAAAATTAGCTGAATTCTCGTCGAAATAAATTCATGTGCAAAATCTAACATGCATAAAACGTTAAAAAATTTTTTCATTTTATATTTACATTAACTTCCGTTTCCTCAGTCAAGAGAGATTTCAGAAACTAGCTTAGAGCAAAAAACCAATTACATCAACAGTGTCAAATCAAATAAGAATAATTAGTACGACTTAAATAATTATACAAAATTTATGCATAAAATAAAGTACGCTGAACAGCCAAATATGACCAAACTTGATTTTTCATGACAAAATTAATCAATCCTTAGAAATTCTTGGAATTATTTAAAAATGTTGGAGTAAAGTTTTATTAAAACTTAGTAACTTTATTTGAAAGATTCTATGGAATTTAATGAAAAATTATTTTTTTTTTAATTTATTTAAAGAAACTATCAAAAACGCGGAATGTTTGCATCTTATATTAGCGTCCTATCTTCTTTATTTTGAATTGTGTAAGGAAGAAATCACAGTCATTACTTATATATGTACGAGTCGTAATGCAAAATGTGTTCCATTATTGACATTATATGACTATTCAATAAATTTATCTTTAATTATACATTGAAAAAATTTTACTACATAAAAATGGGCATTGTTGTGACAAAAAATTAAATTAATGAAAATTTTCAACTCAACTTTTGAAAAGCTCAAGAAAACCAGTAAAAAAATATTAAACTTTGAAATTTTTAGGATTAAACGTTAAGTCTTATGTAAAATGACAGTTTTTATTTAATTTTAAAAAAGTGACTTCAAATTTTAATAAAAATTTAGATGATGAAATTATCTGTCTCTCTTTCTCTAACGCGACTTTGTATAGGAAAATCAACTACGTAAATCAAATAAGGCTGTGCATGGAACATTTGAAACTTGTGATATCGGAGATGCTACCGTAGCTGAAGAAATTAAAATTTTTCTTATAGTAATTTTCTTATTGAAAAAAAGTTTTTTTGATTTGGAAAAAAAAAAAACAAAATTAGATAGACATCAGCATATGAATTTTCATCCACAATTGTTTTTTCATCAAGAAAGTCACTGTGAAAAAAATTTTTATTTCTTCAGCTAAGAAATAAAATTTTCATCAAATTAATTTCTTATTAACACTTTCCCCTTTTTTTTTCAAAAGATATTTTTTCTCTCGGTGTAAGATTATAATAAATAGTACATTTCTCACCTAGGGGAGGAAAATAAGAAATGTTCCAGATCACATGTAATTGTTGACCGAGGCGAAGCCTCGGTCAACAATTACATGTGATCTGAGGCTTTCTTATTTCCTGCCCTTGGTGAGAATACTATTTTTCGCCTCGACGGAGGCGGAAAGCGATATTTTCGTTTAGCGTCGCGGGAAGAAAATTGACGCTTTCCGCCCGGAGGGAAGGAAAGATGGTTCTCAATCCATGTTTAAATATTGTCTATTTTGTTAAAAGTATCACAATGAATATTTAATGAAATCTTTGGTAAAAAACTTTTATACTCTATAATAATACCACATGAATTACACTTCATATTTAAAGACAAAATTAAATAAATTGAATAAAAATTTGAATTTTAAAGCTTGTTCTACAGATTTTAATCAAACAATCTCTGACTGTATATATTACAACTGTTTTGATGCGACTTAAGGCAGTAATATCCTCTTACCCTTTTTTCTTGATATAAATTCTGTACTTAAATTATGTATTCTCTGGTAACTGTTGAGGGTTTGTGGTAGAGGTATAATATCAAAAATGAATTTAAAACGGATATTCATGTGTAAATTTACTTTTAATTTATGTTAAGTTGTAAAATTTGTATCGTTTGTTTTTTTAAATCCAACTTTCTTTGGCAGTAAGTATCTAAGATTTTGAAACACTAAATTCAACTGATAACTCTGTAAAATAAAAATTTATAAAGAACAAATTAAGGGGGATAGCCACTGTGAAATTAAAAAAAAAAAATTTTTTTTTTTTTATTAAATCAAAAATATGGATCTGGGTGATTCTCTGTAAGGATATTTTTCGCTGTCCCAGGCATTTTTTTATTGGAAAAATTGTTATTTTGTTATTAAAAAAAATTTGTTACGAAAGTTAAAAAACATTTCCATTTGGAGCATTGAAAACTTAAATGAAATAAATTTTGGTTTTTTTTGCTATAAATTCTTAAACCACCGAAATAACAGTCCCCTGGGCTGTCCCATTACCAAAATTAAAACTTTAAGATTAAATTTTAAGTTATTCGTCCATTATTTATAAAATTGGATCCATAAGTCTTAATATTATTCTAATTAATGTAAACATTCATTGAGAACTTGAAAGGTTGAATGCATTAAAATAGTTTCCTTGATTTTTTTTAATTTGATAAAAAAAAAACCAGTCCCCTGGCAAACAGTCCCCTGTCATGTTATATGGCAAAAGACACACAAATATCGAAAAAACAAAATTTAATTTGGCTGTTTATTTATTATCATCAAGCTAATAGTTTTGTAGCCCTTGTTAATTTTTTTTCTAATAAAATCAAAAATAATTTGGTCGGACAATTTTGTACAGATTTAAGACGTTCTTACAGAGAATCGCCCATCTAGAGTTTTAGATGAAAATTTCGAATATTTTTTGAGTCATAGTCATTTTTGTGACAGCGCGTCAAATGACCGTTGCACGCGCGGCGTTCCGACAAAAACGCGTTTTTCTTGAAATTAAATTTTAACTTTAGTATTAAACTCTATATTTGCAAAGATTTGCAACTTTTTTTTTCTGTATTCGTCTATTCAGTAGCTATAGTTGCACGTAAGGGATTTTAAATATTTTGATTTTTAAGATTTTTTAGGGTTGTTTGAATCCAAAAAAATGAAAAAGAAAAAACGAAAAAATTTCTAAAGTGTCGTCATTTTTTTTTCAATCCAAATTTTCAAAATCCCCTACGTGCAAAGATAACCACATGCAAGCAGATTACAACGCTGTTTGGTTTTTTTGTTTTAGATAATCCGTTTTTTAGTTAAAGATGAGACCGTGGTGGGGGAAATTTTTTTGGTGTTACACAAAAATACTTATGACTTTGTAACAACATGATATTTTTTAATAAAAATTTAGGAGAATGATCTTCAATGTATACTTTATAAAACAAAAAAATCCGATCCCCAAATTCTTTTATTATCTCAGTCAAAAAAATTCCCGAAAATCTCCTATTTTTTTGATCCTCACAGTGGCTATCCCCCTTAAATAAAATTAATCTAGTTGAACGTAAAAAATTCTTAAAAAAATATACCTGATTTCAGCAAATAATTCTTCTCCTGAATTCAGTATAATTTGTTCTTTTTTGTCAATTGACATAACGGTAGGAGAGTTTTCTGAGTCATGAAATTTTTTGGCCGGTAATTTGATAGTAGCTATTAAAATAGTAAAAAAATTTTAATTGTCCTGTTATACTATTTATAATTAAATAAACTTACTGCAATGAATGTTGTATATTTCATCAATCAATCCCTCATAAGTCAGTTGAGTAACAAGAGGAGAAAGAAGATCAACACTACGATCGATCAAAAGTAACTGGTTTATTTTTACAGCAGTATTGATGCCTCGATAAGAACTGATATCTTTTTCTTCTTCTTCTCGATTTAATCTTTTCAATAAGTTCCATACTTTACTAGCTGCTGGTCCACGTCCCGAAATTTTCGATATTTTACCGTAAAGTTTTTGCAATCTTTGAATGGCAAGTGCTACTTGATACAAGCAAGTTGGGTCATTTTCTAAATGAAATTCTTTGAAGGTTTCATTCAATTCCATTGATATTAAGTCATTATCAAAGGGAAATAAATCACAAACAAACTCTTCAATTAAAGTAAAACTACCAAGAACTCCGCGATTTTCTAGCTTTTTCTTGCACAGTAAGCTTTTACGAGGAACAAAAAATAAATGAAATTCTTTTGCTGAACGATTTTGCTCTCTATAAACAAAATAAATACCAAAAGTTAGTTTAATATTATTAATTATCTAAAAAATAAATTATCCGTAAATATACCCATGAACATTTTCAGCAATTAAATCAATTAGATCTAAATGTGGTCGGACTATAAATATTATATTCGTAACGTTTGTGAGCGGAAGTTGACCACCAATCAACTCGTACATTTTAACGACTCCATATTCTTCTAATAAATTATATCTAGCAATCAGACCAACTGGTCCAGCCAGTGACTGATCCCAAACGATAGCCTATTATAAAATAAATATTTAATAATTATTTTTATACGTTCTATTTGTTTAATATTCATGAACTTAATTGATACTCTTACTTACTTTTGGACCATCACATTTTTCAATTAAACATAGCAATTGCTTTCTGGCCTGCTCTTGGAGCAAACCAATATTTAGCCGTCCGCCTGATAAATGTGATGAAGACATTTCAACAAATTTTCACAATTATTAACAGTGATATTAAAATGAATACTGTTAATTTCAGTTTATATTCTGTAAAATATAAATCCAAATTTAAAACAATTAATTCAAAAGTAAAAATAAATTTTCAAGTATATTATATAGAAGACGCAAAAATTAAGAGACATCTGTTAATTTTTAGAATTTTTTAAACAATTTATTTATAGAAAAAAAAACATTTATTAAAAAAATTCCATCTTTAGAAGATCTAAAAAATAATAAATGCAATTTTTTAAAACTAATTTTCTAAAACTAATTTATTTTTCAAGAAAATACAAAAATTTTCAAGTGTCTGCTAATTTCAGTGTCATTTATACAGATTACACTGTGTATAGATTATAATTTCTATTAAAATTTTTAAATTACAAGATATTTAAGAAATAATCTCAGTATATTGTAAATAAATTTTAGACAAACAAGTTTTTCAATTTTTAATATCTGTCATTTAGATAATTAGATAATATGATAAATAATTTAATTGATAACTAACTCCAAAATTATCCGAATTTCTGAAACTATTATAAATATAAATTTTTTTATAAAAACATCAATATTAACTTAATTAACAATAACTTACGATCAATTCGTAGGTTATAAATAAACTTTTGTTATTGTTCAAATGTCACAAATGACATTTCAATAAAAACAGAATTAAAATATTGAAGTAACGCAGTTCAGTGAAAATAAAAAATCATAATTCCACAAAAAAAGAATTCACTGAATATTTTTCTTTTATTTACCGAGCAAATTTTGATGTCTCTAGTCGCATTCAGGTAACACTACCTGCGGTTAAAGATATTTTTTTAAGGCTATATACCATTATATAACTCTTATTTATTTACAAACAAAAACTATTTCTGAATTCTTGCAAATTTTCTATTTATTATGAAATTATTATAGAAATAAATTTTTGTCTTCTGAAGACAATGGGAAAGTAATTTGACCAATAAAATATTTATATTTAAACCATTCATAGGGTGTCAATGATTTTAATGTATTATTTTTAATTGTAACTGCATGTAATATAACCTCAAGATGAGTACCAAAACAACTAGTGGAGGTAAATTATTTTCAAATGAATTTTTTTATTTTATACGCAAAAAATTATTCAAATAGAATTTAAACCATCATTTTAAATAAAAGAGAATTAGTTTCAGAAAATTTTTCAACTAAATATGAAAATTTAGGACTATAAACAGAAAAGTTAATTTATTGTAACATTAATAATTATTTACAATTTATTCAACAGGAGAAATAGATCCTGTACAAGAGGAATTAGTTGGTCGAATTCGCGAAGTCGGGAACCAAGCAATTTGGAGTCTGTCAAGCTGCAAACCTGGTTTTGGTGTTGATCAATTACGAGATAATATCACGGAGACTTATTGGCAATCAGACGGTCAATTACCACATCTCATCAATATTCAATTCAGAAAAAAAACTACAATTAAAGATATTTGTATATACACAGATTATAAATTGGATGAAAGTTATACACCAAGCCGGTAATTTTTTTTAAATTTATACTGATGAAAGTTTTTTTAAAATTTCATTAGTATTGATTGTCTAATATATTTATTTTTTACAGTATAAGTGTCAGAGCTGGGACTAACTTCAATGACTTACAAGAAGTTGAAATAATGGACTTGAATGAACCTAGCGGATGGGTTGTTATACCAATTAAAGATATTAATGATCGTCCAATCCGAACTTTTATGATTCAAATCGCAGTTATCAGTAATCATCAAAACGGAAGAGATACTCATATGAGACAAATTAAAATTCATAGTCCAGCTCAAGATATACTGAGAACTTCTTTGTATTTTCCTGAAAAATTTGTTACCAATGAGTTTAAATACTTTTCAGTAATTAGATGAAAATTTATGTCTTAAAATATAACTAAAAATTAAGTATTTTATAAGATGTTTTGATTTTGTACATTTTTATTAATGTTATTAAAAGTAGCCGACAGAACATAAAATTTCGTATTGAGAAAAATATCAAAATTAATGAAAATGTCCGCATTTAGAATTTTTTAGTTTCTGAAAAATTTTTATAGATAAATATTTCATCTTTTTATTTGGATTATCAAATTTTTGCGTTTTAAAGTATAATTATTAATAAATGTGTGAAAACTTCTTACTCTGAAATTTTATAAAATAAATAAAAGTACACTGAGAGAAAAATTTTCTTCTGAAGAAATGCACTTTGTTGTTATAAGAAATTAATTTGTTGAAAATTTGAAACAATTTTATTTCTTAACAAAAGAAATCAAAAATTTTTCTCAGTAATTTTTTTATTGGAAAAAGATTTTTTTGATTTGGAAAAAATAATTTTAGATTGACTGATCTTGCTAATTTTCATCCAAAATTGTTCTTTCCCAAATATAGAAAACTTTTTGTCAACAAGAAAATTACTGAGAAAAATTTTGATTTCTTCCGCTAACAAATAATATTGTTGAAAATTTTCATCAAATTAATTTCATATTACAACATTGCTCATTTTTTTCAAAATAAATGTTTTCTTTCAGTGAATTGATTTTATGAATAATAACTTAATTAAATCATAGTAATTTAATTGAAAGAAGTGATTATTCACACCTACAAAAAAATCATTATAAATACCTGATAAATTTTTAAAATTTTTATTACAAATAAATTATAAAAATGCATTCGTTATTTTTTTTTTATTTTCTAGATGTAGAATTTTTTTATTATAATTTTTTTACAATAATAATTTTATTGTAAAAATCTAAAAAATTGATAGATGTCTGTTAATTTCATTATTGATGTATTGATGAATAATTTTTTTTTCTTAATGGCGGGAAGTTTGAAATGTAATTAGTCTATCGCTGAAAATAAGCTTCCGCAAGAGAGCGCACAGAACGGTAAAAAAGAATCCTCTGTGAATGCTGCTTTATAACGCAACAAAATATATACTACACAAAAATATATGACTGTTGCTCATAAACGTTTGTAAACGGAGTATATAGCAAGTAACATTTTTGATAAACTGATTTTCTTATATACTCATCAAGGAAACTATTAATAAATAAAAAACCAAAATGAGTAAAGCACATCCACCAGAGTTAAAAAAGTAAGTGATATATAATTTTTTTTAATTATTATGAATATTAATTTGATTATTTGTTGTAATTTCATTTTGCCGGTTAACCCTAATAATTTTTGTTATCATTAAATTTTTTCAGATACATGGACAAAAAGCTGTCTCGTAAGTTATACTCATCTCCACAAACTATTATTCAAAATGTATCAGGTAATAATATTAATGAAATAATTTATTTTACAGTTAAATTGAATGGCGGGAGACATGTGGTTGGAATTCTTCGCGGTTTTGACCCATTTATGAATATGGTGATCGATGAAAGCATCGAAGAATGCAAAGATGGATCTAAAAATAACATTGGGATGGTGGTGAGTAGAAACTATTTCAAATAATACGATGTTACTAATAAATAAAGAATTAATATTTATCAGAATGTATTTAATATTATAGGTAATTCGAGGAAACAGTGTCATTATGCTAGAAGCATTGGATAGGATATAAACTAAAAAGAGTGTATCCTCAAGCTTCAATAAAATGTACAGCTCAGAAACATGCATCTTTCTTAATACATCCGTAATTTATTTATTATTGCCGTCTTATTTCAATTATTTTGTCAATGGATTAAATAAGTAAATTAATTGATTTATAACATAAAAATCTTAAAAATTTGTTTATTTTTTTTTTCTATTTTTCACAATTTAATTATTAATAAAACAATTAATTTTTGATAATTTAAGGTAAGTCAACTAAATATAAACTGAATACAAAAAGTTTACTTTAAAAATTTAATAGATCAAAAGTTCCATCTTATCTTCTCATAATAACATGCACAATTTTTTTTTTTTTAATAAAAATTGTATTTTTCAAGAAAAGCAATAATTATTTATTTGATTATTGCAGTGAAATTTTTGCTAAAAATTTTGCAAGTTGTAAAATTCTTCAGATAAATATTTGTAAAACTAAAACAAACTGAAATTTTCAATCATTTGATTAAAAATGAATTAAAAATTGAACATATTGTTTAATTAAATATTTAAGTTTTAAATTATAACTCCGCTTATAAAATACTTTTACAAAAGTTAGAATTTAAAATATAAACTGCGAATTCGATCGACTTTTCAAAATAGAACATTAAAAAAAAAAAACATTTTTCTTTTATAACTAAAAGAAATTCACTTAATCATGTATAAAAAATTTTACAAATATTTCGAAAACAATAAAAATGAACTTTTCTTAATGAAATTATTTTATTTATCAACACTATTGCTCTATTACTAATATAGTAATAAACTTATTCAAAATAATACTAATATTTATATCATATCAATATTAATCTAAAACAAATCATTGTTATGTTAACATAATTTATATGCTAGTCTCTCAAAGCTTTACAAAATTTCATTCAAAATGTATTCACTTCACTGGAATGACTTATTCTCTATTTTATTTTATTATTCTTTTTAATTACTCATTCTCACATTTACGACACACATCAATTACTATTAATTTCCTTATCTCTGTTTCAGTTTTCGCTACTTATTAGTAAATTTGTTTGTGTACTAACTAAATCATTTATATTTATACACTCGTGTTGGTCTATTTCAGTATCAGAATCGAATATCTTTCCACAATCCTCACAAGAAATACATTTATCATCATCCTTTTCTTTTTCAACATCACTGTCCGAATTTCTACACGAAATTTCGGCAGCATCAGCATTATGTCCATCACTAACATGTTTGTTTAGATCTTCAGTGTTACTAAAAGACAGATCACATTCACTACATTTTAAGACCATTCCCCCTTTATGCTTGATAATATGCAATCTAAAATACCAGTCAGTAAGAAATCTTTTGGAGCAATATTCACACTTGAACGGCTTTTGCTCAATCCTTTTTCTTCGGTTAATAATTTCATGTTTAAAAGGCTGAAAAGAATTAATTACTGTGAATCCTGGATTCGTTGGTTTCGGTTTGATTGGAATATTATTAGACCTAGATTTTAATAATATCGAAGGTTTGTGTGATAATTTTGATTTTGACGAAGGTGATGATTGAGTATTAGTAATCGGCGGAATTTTAATCAATGTTCCAGATGGTGTAGGATTATCTGCAATGATACAAAACTTTGGAATACCCTGAATTTGATGAAGCAAAGAAGGCTCAGACTTAAGATTAGTGATGGGAAGTACTCTAACTGGCATAATATAAGGGTTTTGCACGTTTGTTTCCATGTTTGATTTGAGTTGCGTCAAAATCCTATCATTTATTACAAAAGAATGAGGCACCGTTGGTTGAGATATTGTAGTTATTATAAACTTATTATCTCCTGCTGTGACATTGTTTGTCGAATCAACTTTATTATAATTGGAAAGAGTCTCGTTCTTTTCGCTAGAATTTAATTTATTATTAGGAACATTTTGTTGCGAATGTAAATTCTTGATCGTTATGTTGGGTATGTTTTTCAACAATTGATCAAAACTTTGTGAAACTCCATTGATTGTTAGAGTTTTAGTCTCATTCATATTATCTTTTTGATTTACAATTGGTGGTTGTGATGGTGTCATCATTTTAGGGATAACAATGAGTTCAGAATTATTTTTTAACATTTCTATAGCTTTATTGTAACATGTAATCGGATCACTGTAGTCATTTTTTCTAGCTCTAACTGCTTCCATTATTTGTAACTCTCGTTCTCGCATTTTTTCTCGTAATATTTGTGCTCCATCAACTGGATTATGCCTATACTCGTTTTTTCGCCTACAATTTCCATGATGTATTCGAGACTTACGAGTTTTTAGTACTACTCCACAAATATCACATGCGTTAGATTTATCACATCGATTAAGACGAATTATTGCTCTTCTGCAACGATTATGCTCAATACTTAAAGCGTCACACCTTGAATTTTTACAGTGCTTCGAAACTTTTGCATTTATTTCTGAGTCATCAATATTTACAGCCAACATTGGTGATGATCCTAGCTGATCGACATAGTGCTGAACATTAACGTCACAAATAATATTTTCACATGGTTCATAATGCCCACAAGATTTTTGCTCTTGTTTTATTGGTAATAATGTTATTTCAGACTTTCCACATGTTTTCGATGGTAGAAAATGAGCTTCTTCACTAATCTCTGATGGCAAATTATTTTTATTAATTTTTAATAATTGGATCTTTGAATCAGTTGACATAATTAATATTTCGGGTTCATAGAAGGTCTGCTCTACTGGTTCCAGCTGTAAAACAAACATACTTTATTAAATAAAGAGCTAATCTATACTAATATTAAAAAGAGGAAAGATTTGATTGTTTGATTGTTTGCATTGAATAGGCTCCGAAACTACTGAACCGATTTGAAAAATTCTTTCACTGTTGGGAAGCTATATTATCCCCGGGTGACGTAGGCTATATTATATGATAATTAATTTTGAAATTTTTGTTAAATACCTGTACGAAGCCGGGCGGATTACTAGTGTAAAATTAATTATTGATCAAAATAATTTTTATATTTGTCAAAAGTGATTTTGTATTAGTGATGAAAATTGGATTGAAACAGATGCATAAATATCTGACAAGTACTCAACTGAAATTTGACTGCATCGAAAATGAAATTTATTTTTGATTTAAGTAAAGAAAGAAATTTTTCTGAAAATCTAATGTCCATGATTTTACATAATTTGTTTAAAAAAAAAATTGACAATCTCTACAAATATCAATAGTCATTATTTTTAATCTTTCGTGGAACTAGAACTGAATCAGCATAGATTTAGAATATTATAAACAAAAAATAATTTATATATAACTACTTGAAGTAATTTTTCTAAATTCTTAATTTTATTCAAATCAACAATCAGCAACTATGTGATCTTCTGCAGTTCAAATTCATTGGAAAGTCAACAATGCCATTGTTAAGTATAAAGAATAATTTTTAGTTGGTGCCCTTAAAAGTTAACTTCACAGTCAATAAATAATAAATGATGACTGACAATTTCTATGTTCTTTTTTAGTAAACAAATTATTATAAAAAGAATTTAAAAAAAATTCTACAGGTAAAAGTATTCAAAAACTATGGATGCAATTTTTTTGAAAATATTTTCTTTGTACTAATTTATTTGTTACAAAAAAAAAAAAAATAAAATAAATGGTCGGTTGTCTGCTAATTTCAGTATTATTAATTATATTTTTTAAGCTTAATAAATTATTGCAACTCATGAAATTTTGAAAATGTATATTCAGTTACTCTAAAAAATGTTCTTCTGTTCATCTATTTTCTGAGAGTGTATTTATAGTTATATATTTCTCTAACAAATCAATCAATAGTAACAAAATGAAAATTATTTTCTAAATTTTATCATTTGTAAGAATTAAAAAAAATTCGTCAATCTCAATCGTCAAAAAGTACTTTTTCACAATTAATATAATCTTTAACACATTTTTTTTCAATGAAAACAAAAAACAAAGACTTTGTATTAAATTTGAATTCTTTAAAAAATATTTTTACAAAAGATTTTCAGCATAGTTGGAATTCTCATTTAAATTTTTAATTATAGTTCCCAGTATAACTTAAAAATTTAAAAACAGATTTTAGTGTCAATAAATCTATTCAACTGTCAACAAAATTCGATCATTTAATCATAGTCAAAAATAAAATTAAAAAATATTACCATTTTTATGTATTTTTAGATTTTTATTCCCCAACACTAAAAAATATTTTTCAACTTTAAAAAGTTTATTTTTGTTTTTCAATTTTAATTTTTTAGTTCATGATTTAACTATTCGAAAATAATAATAGAAAAACAAATCACACTGAAATTAGCAGACACTTGACAATTGTTTAATTTTTCTTGAAAAATAAACTAGGTATAGAAAATTACTTTTAGAAAATCGCAGTTATAATTATTTATAGTTTTTAAAAATGAAATTCTTTGAATAAATTTTTCTTGCTATAATTTATCTGTTAAAAAAATTCTAACAATGATCAGATGTCTCAATTTCAGTATCTTAAAAACAATGCTTGCCTGTTTTAGTTTTTCTAATTTAGTTAAAATTTTAAAGTAAGAAAAACAAAAAAAAACATTAAGTTTGAAAATGCTCCCGATTGTCAATCGAGGGAATATTTACTTAAGTGACATTTTAAAAAAAGAATGAGATACTTGACAGAATTCCTCATATAATGTAAAAAGATGGGAAAATTTTTTTTTTCGAAAAAATTCTGGTTCTGGTAAAAAATGTAATTAGCCAGTTAATATATTTATCCACAAAATGTTAAAATTTATTTGTCACAACTACTTACTTTTTGAAAAATGTTAGTTTTTGTATCCACGTGATTAAACAACGAATTATCCTCCAAGGAAAATTCTGACAGCGATTTGTAAGCCATTACTTCCTTTGCGGTGCAAGTTTTCATAAAAAATTTAAAAATAAAAAAATTTGTCAATACATAAAATTAAAAAAACAACCAAACTATTACACTTGTTTTTTGGTTAAGGTCGATGTTGTTATATATACATTTAAAAATTAACTACTCATAGTTAGTTTACCAAATGATAGCTTTATATTTAGTTATCTCCGATTTCTATGTACAAGTAATAAACATTTGTTGTAGGAAACAGTAGTTCTCAATTCTGTTGATTTCACCGTATAACCTAAGCATGTCTTTAAAAATATGATTAAACACAACAATTTGTGGGTTTTTTTTTTTTTCGACACAAAATAATTACAAACAAAAAAAAAATACAAATATGCACATATGAAAAATTAATGAAACTATTGGTATATTTTTAAAATATTTGTTTCCTTTTTTATTTTCAAGTAAAACATGCTTACATTACAATTAAAATCAAATGCGCCGAGGAAATAAAAAATAGCCTGACATCTACCGTAAGCTTCTCGTAAACAATGGTAGAAATTTAAACTTTCGATTACAAATTGCATACGTTTTTTATTTTTATTAAAGATAATAATAATTAATAAAGATAATTTAATTAATTCTTTTATAATGATTACAAAAATTACAGTTAATTTAAATTAAATTAAATTTTAACGTATGTGCTAATTATTGTAAGTCAGGTGGTTTATTGGATTATCTTTCCTTCTATAGAAGCTGGTCTATAGATGCTGATGGTGGATTATTACTAAATACTTGTGTATTAATATTAAGGATTCAAATTTTAACAGGGTATTTATTGTGGCATTCTTTGACAAAAATTTTTAAATCATTTAAAAAAAAAATTAGTTGTCTGTAAAGTCGGTTTGCGGACGTGATACATAAAGAAATATTGATGAAAATTGCATACTTTTTATAAATTAGTCAATATTAATTATTTTATTAATTTATTATTATTTTATCAATTTATCGTTTACAATTATAATTAATCTATTTATTTATAATTTATATATTAATTTTCAAATATTATTTACAATTTTTGCAAATTTAATTTAAATTATTTGTTTTCATATAATCACGAATAATTAGTTATAGAACAATATTCGAACTGCTAGCTCTAACGTCACGCGAGAAAACAAATAAATGTGTCACAAGCCGCCAACGCTAGGGCCGATCGCGGCTCTCTATCGCTTGTTCCGTGCTCTCTTAGGTTGCACGCTTAGGGGTTCAGTCAGAACGTGACACTTTTTTGTACGCACAGCCGGTGTTTATCGATTTATTAGACGTTATAACGTCAAAAAAAATTGGTTACTATTTACAAGTAGGGTTAACCCCATTTTGCCTTATGTTTGGCTATAGAAAATTTTGAAGCCATTATTTGCAACAAGTGTTGAATACGAAACAACGTGTTTTGTGTTTTTTTTTTTTTCTACAATTTAATAAGATTTAATTGATTTCTTTGATAATTTTCAGTCTGATTTCATTTTGTTCATCTCAATTAACTGTTTTTCTCAAAACAGCGGCAAAAAAGGTAATTAATTCTTGCATTTTATGAATATAAATATGACTAATAATAAATAAAGAATAACATCACATAATATGACTATAACTAATTGTTCATGATTATATATAAACAAATTATTTTAATAAAATTTGCAAAAACTGTAAATTATATTCGAAAATTAAAAATCAATGTTTTTAACTTAGTTTTAAAAATATTTATATCAAATTATTATTGTTGATAATATATTAATAATTAATATTAATTATAAATAATAATAATAATAATTGTATCAATTATAAAATTTTTAAATCAATTTTTAATTAACAATGTATCAATAAGTACATTTTCTTTGTTAAAATAATTTTTAAAATAAATTATTAACAATTTCTTTTGCAGAACCGCTTACAATCACATCATGGCAGATCAACCTGACGAACCTATGGATCTTATAGTTCTGCCACCACGAATATCGAAGGCACAGAAACAACGTGAGTACAGACAGCGTATAGCAGCATCCAGAACTTCTGCACAGGTGATAGCTGCGAGGAAATCGGATGCCAAAAGACAGCGAAACCGCAGACTACGGAAAGCTGCTAACTTGGTTCGTGTCAGTAGTTCATTAGAATCGACTACTGCATTATCTTCTCATTCAGGGGCAAGGTCCAACGACGTCCAAACTGGTGCTCAACGACAGCTCACACACCAACAACGTCGAACTTTAGCAGCAGAACCAACACAAATCACTGTTCAACCAGGTACTTCTTCTGATCAAATTGAAGTACAACAGGCACAATCTACTTGGAATACCAAATGGGCATACTCGATCGTGAGATTTAAATCAACTTTTCTGGACAACGATTTTGGCTACGCTTGTTCGGTTTGCGACAGATTGTGGTTCAAGAATGAACTCAAACCCATCACTGCGGCACAGCTAGAGGTGATCTCGAAATGGTTCATCAAAGAAAATCGACTACTGTGCAGAGAAGAATATGAAATGGTTTGCAACACTTGTAAACGTTCACTGAATAAAAAATCGATGCCGCCCCTAGCAAAAGTTAATGGATTCTCATATCCGGACGAACCACCAGGTTTACCACCGTTGGATCCCATCAGTGAACGATTGATATCGCCACGACTGCCATTTATGCAAGTGCGTCGTTTGCACCATGATTTTTCTTATGGAATCATAGGGCAAGTGATCAACGTACCAGTAGACGTACCAGTAGACGTACAACAGATGGTAAAATGTTTGCCGCGCCAATTAAATGAGGATGACGTCATCAATGTTAACATCAAGCGAAACCTTGCCCATAAATCGGTCTACATCAGCGGATACATGTCCAAAAGTACAATCAGTGCGTGGCTAACTGTACTGCAGGAGTCTCCATTATATAACATGTACGAAATCGACGTGGATTTGTCGAGACTGCATCCTACTGTGCCGTTTCTCGATGACATACAGGATGATCCGTCCAACCGTATAGAAAATATCTCAGCTGAAAACACACCTGAATCTGAGATTCTCGCTTCAAGACAACATACCGTGATGTGGAATGAAGAAGATTGTCTCAATAATGCACTAGAACATAAGGAAATCATTTATGATCGTCATGCAGAAGAGTTGTCGTTTCCATCGATATATTTCGGAGAGCCACGTCAATTCAACATGGGAATTTCAGTAACACCTTACATGATAGCGAGCAGTGAAATACGACGCCGTGACAGACGCGGAGCCACGCCTCAAAAAATCTTGTACGTTGCTATCAGAATATTGCGGCTGCGTATGTTGAATGGAATTCACAGCACGTTACGCAATGTTCCGGTCACGGATAATGTGACGCGACATATGTTAGAGGACACAGAATTTCTGAAGGAATATGTCATACAAAACCTCGCATTCATGAAGACAGTGCCAAACTCCGTTCAATACTGGACCTCTCGTAAACGAGACCTCTTTGCAATGATTCGTCAACTTGGTAAACCAACTATCTTCCTCACTATAAGTGCCAACGAAATACGCTGGATGAAACTGCTCACTATACTTCTCAAACTGAGCAAAAAATATCCTGGAAAAACAGCAAAAGATCTCAACACTTCTGAGCGCTGTACTTTAGTGAGCGACGATCCTGTTACGTGCTGCATATACTTCAACAAGCTCGTTGGTTCCTTGTTGAAATTGCTGAAATCCAAACAGTCTTACAATCCATTCGGCAAGTATTTCGTTAAAGATTACTTCCTTCGTATTGAGTTCCAGCATCAAGGAAGTCCACAGGCACATATTTTATTGTGGTTGAACGACGACCCACGTGAGACTGTGTCGGAAAATATGCCAAGAACCATCGATCTCGTGGAAAAATTAAGTTCGGTTGCTCGAGATGATGTGCCAAACAATTCTGTCTACGCCAACCAAATACACAAACATACTTTCACTTGCACAAATCGAGGCGAGACAACTTGCAGATTTGGGATCCCGTACTGGCCTATGCTCACGACTCGTGTACTGATTCCGATGCCTCAATCTGATGGACGCCATCAAACGCTACAACAGACGGCCAAAGAGCTGCGTGCCTCTCTCGGTGAACGTCGATACACATGCATGGATGAGTTTCTTAATGCTAATGATTTGACTTACGTTTCATACCTCGACATTGTGCGTTCAACGTTACGCAGACCGACTCTGGTGTTCAGGCGAAACTTCGACGAACTTATGACAAACACGTTCAACCCGTACCTTGCCGGCGAAGTCAACTCTAACATCGACATTCAGTTCATCTTGGATGAGTACAGCTGCGCAGAGTATGTCGTAGAGTATGTAAATAAATCAGCCCGTGGAATGAGTAACCTACGTCGTGAGCTTATCACGATGATGCAAGAGCATCCCGATCAGGACTATACAGGCCAATTGAAAAAGTTAAGCATCAAACTGCTTAACTCAGTTGAGATGTCAGCGCAAGAAGCAGCATGGTATCTACTACGACAGCCAATGGGTGAGGCAAGTCGTCAAATTGTGTACATCCCAACGGTGTTGCCGACAGATAGACAATGCCGCCGCAAGCGTCGTCAACAAATAGATCGCAAAGGCATCGATGCAGACAGCACTGATGTTTGGACCAAAAACATAATACAGCGATATGAAGAACGACCTGCATCGTTAGAACAAGTATACTTGGCTGAGTTTGCTTCGTGGTATGCTAACGCTAGTGATTTCGTTGACGAAGAAGACGACGTGTATGTGGATGACGATGAAGATTCTGAAGAAGCTGTACCTGAAGCGAGGACGTCGAAAGCACCAAAAGAATATCGCAGACGACTGCTCGGACGAGTCATACGATCCAGACGCTATGATATTGATGAAACTGAAGATTATAAACGAGAGATGGTTCTACTTTACGTACAGTTTCGCAACGAAATGTCAGAGATTGTTGATCAAAATAAATTTTTGCAATTATTTGACGACAACAAAGACACCATTATGGAACGCCATAGCCTATTCGAGACGAATTTAAACATTGAAAACGTCATGAAGGAATTTGAAGCGATGACGATTTTGCAAAATGATAATAACAGTAATTTGCAAGAAAAAGAATCAAGAGCAGTGCATGTCCAACAATTGCTAGGAAAAGATGATGTCGAGAACGTCGATGATGTTAACCAAATCGTCCCCCAACAAGAATTCTCGATTGTGAAGAAACGCAGTATTGCGAGTTGCTAAGAACGACCAACCCAGAACAACGGGAGATCATTCTTGAGATCATACAACTGTTTCGCACATGACATTATGCTTAATTATTCAAGTGAGCGAGAAAAGGTACAATGCCGAGGTCAACTTCACAAATAACAGTAGCAGAGACTGATCGGCTGCCCAATTTTAAAACACAGTAACTGCAAAATTTTTATACCTAATTTTTTTTTAATATTGCTGCATTTTTTATAACTCTTAGACCTTAATTTCAAGTATTTTTTCTTAAAAATATTTATATACAAGTATTTTCTATTCATAAATCAAATTTTTTATCAATACAGCAGGCGAAATTTTTTTTAATAAGAAAAATTAAAAAAAATTTTTAAATGTTAGTTACTGTGTTTTGAAATTGGACAGCCGTGATGGATTGCAAAGTGAAGAAAATATAAAATAAAATTATAAAGACTGTGATAATTACTATTACTATTAGCTTGCGTAAAAAAAAAAAGTCTTTTTTTTATAATAAATATTTAAAAAAGTAATTGTTTTTTTAATTTTTAGTAAAATTAAGTAAGAACCCAATTGAGGTTTTCAGTTTTTAAGCACGTATATTTTAATAAGTACATGAAAATTTCAGTTACTATTTGTTTCTATCTAAAATTTGAAGACAGTCAAATGTATATACATTTTTATAAATTTTTTAGTTGATAACAAGATAAAAAAATAAACTTCATGGGAAAATTAAAAAAAAACTCACGATTTGACTACAGAAAATCGAATAATATTTTCATCTTCAGTTGTAAGAAGCTATTACTTGTTACTAGTGACTCAAATGGTAAGCAATGAAATGATTAAATGGAGTATTAAATATCAGAAATAAGAAATTTTATGATTCAGTTTAAGTCAAAAATAACTTATTGTAAGTATCAATTCAATTAAGTAGTTTAACAGTTTTTTTTACTCAATCGATGTAGAGTTAATTATTGAACTTGAATGTTGCTAAGAACGATTGATCAATTCTTCATAAATGTCAATTACATTTGAATGTATTTATCATCTACAACTAGTTAGTTATGAATATATGTATATATAAACTCAACAAATTTAATATCACTATACATCAATGATATCATACAGCGGTTTGCAAAACTAGTTGGGTGAGTTTATCATAAGTCCTTGAACTTATGAATTATTCATTTAATGAATATTTTCTTTTTACCACAAACCACAATCATTTAAAATTTGTTTTGCAAAATTGAAGATGAATCTGAAAGTACGGTGTGTAATATTTAGTATTCAAATATTAGGATTATTACAACTTTCTCATAGTCAAGATACATGTGAGTAAGTACATAAAATTAAAAAAAATAATGAAATTGATAAGGATTAATTAAAAAAATTTTTCAGACTTAATCAATTCCGTTGTGCAAATGAACAATGTATCACCGGGGAATTTTTATGTGATGGAAAACAAGATTGTATGGATGGAAGTGATGAAACTCGACATGAATGTTTAAAAACAGAAATTATTTGTCCACAATACGCATTCCGTTGTGATTATGGTGCTTGTATTGATGGAGATGCATTATGCAATGGAGTCGATGACTGTGTAGATAAGTCTGATGAAAAGTCATCAAGATGCCGTGGTTCTATCACGAATGCATCAGTTGTGAACTCTGGAAATTGTGGAGTCAATCAATTTAAATGCAATAGTGGGCAATGTATTGATGACATTGTGGTCTGTGATGGCTCGCCTGATTGTAGTGATCGATCTGATGAAACTTCAGCGACTTGTAGTTCTCACCAGTAAGAAAATAGCTTATCTGTAAAATGCATTCGAATTCTGATAAAAAATTAACTTGATTTAAGAGAAAAAGAACCTAAAATAATTGAGGCTAATCATTTCGAAAAATTTTATTATCTTGAACAGAAAAGATCTTGAACTAAGTACAATTGACTTAAAGTAAGAAAAGTTGATTGGCCAAGGAATTTTTCACTTATTTCAAGGTAATCAAATTCGTTAAAATTATCTTTAATTCTTCGAAAAGTCGTTAAAAAATTTGACCACATAAGTGATTTGTAATTTTTTTTTGTACACCAAGAGAAAAAATTGCTTTTGCAAAAAATGGGGATTATTATGACATGAAATTAATTAATTAAAAATTTTTAACAATTTTATTTGTTAGCTGAAGAAATTTTTTTCACAGTAACTTTCTTGTTGAAAAAAAGTTAATTTGATTTGGAAAAAAACAATTTTAGATAAACAGCTTGCGAATTTTTATTCAAAATTGGTATTTCTCAAATCTAGAAAACTTTTTCAACAAAAAAGTAACTGTAAGAAAAATTTTAATTTCTTCGGCTAAGAAATAAAATTGTTTAAAATCTTTAATAAATTAATTTCTTATACCATTTCTCATTTTTTTCAAAATAAAATTTTTCTCTCAGTGTAGAAACAAATAATAAAAAAAAAATCCAGTTGTCAATTTTTTGATTTTTTAAAACAATTTTTTCAAAAATTTTCCTTTTAATTAAAAAAATAGTAATTGAAAAAAAATTGTTTTTTAATTATTCTTTTGTTTTATAAGCTTAAAAAAAAATAGATGATTATTTGAAAAAAAATTAATTTAAATTGAATCTAAAATTTTGGTTTTAATCCAAAGAATACAAGGTATACGTTTTTTGTTTTTTTTTTTTTAATTTAAGAATAAAGTAGTTTTTAATATTCATTGATGTCTGTTTATAATTTTGATGACACGGAAATTAACAGACATTTGAAAATTATTTCGATTTTTTTGACAAGTAAATAAAAAACATATATATTTTTTTTTTTTAATACTTTCAGAAATTGGAAAAAAAAATATCGATGCAATTTTTCTAAATTAAACCAAAAATTGATCAGGAATCTGCGGAATTCAGTTAATAATTTTTACTGTATTTAGGTGTCCAAAATTTACATTTCAATGTGCTTACGGTGCATGTATAGATGGAGATAAGAAGTGCGATGGCATTCGGAATTGTGTGGATGGTTCTGATGAAGAATTCATTTTATGCAGTGAAAAAAAAATTGCTATTTCTTCAACAACACAAAGAACAAAAAATCAAGTAACTTCGACGACTTCTTCACCTTGGATTCAACCACAATCAATTTGTTTTCCTCCAGAACAGCCGCAAAATGGAAGATGGAAATTACATAAATCACAGTGTCAGAGCAACGAACATTGCGATGCTAACCAAAATACTGTTATGATTCCTGGAACATATTTAGTTTATAGCTGTAATCCTGGATATGAATTAAAGGGTTCTAGTGATATTTTTTGTGGTCCAAAAAGTAAATGGTCAAGTGAACCAGAGTGTGTTGGTTTGTATAATTTGTTTCTTATATTATTTCTTGGATGAAAGTGTCTGGATGAAAATAATTTTTTTTTTTCGACAGAAATTCGCTGCAAGCCTTTGAGCTCAGTATCAACAGTAGCAGAATGTGACAATAACAATGAATGGATTTCCTGTGAGATGCCAGTTCCTCCAGGAACAAGTGCCAAAATTTCATGCCGTGATAGTTACCGCCAAGATACAACGGTACTTGGTCTTCAAAGAGACATTGTTCGATGCAATGCTAAAGGCCAGTGGGAGCCTAAACCAATTCATTGTATTCCAGGTTCGATTGCTATTAATATATACATTAATGGTACATTAATTAGGCTAGAAAATGATGGAAAAAATAATTATAATTCTGTATCAAATGTTATCACATTGTTAAAAGATAGAGTTATAATTCAAACTGATATAAAATTAAATGATTAAAAGAAAAAACTAATCTATTATTTACTTTTTCTGGTGCTAATTTATTCATAAAAAGTATACATTTTTTCTTTTTTTAATAGAGGCACAGCAATCATAATAATAGTAGTTGATAATTAAAAATCAGACAGTAAATAGATACTTTTTCAAAACGTATTTCAGTGTGCGGCATTCGATCTACAAGCCTCAACCCTTTGATTGTAAAGGGAGGCACTCCTAATATCAGCGATTTTCCTTGGCACGCAACTTTGTACAAATCTGAATCCCGTTATGACGAAAAATTGTTTATTTGTGGAGCAACAATAATACAAAATGATATGTTAATAACAGCTGCACATTGTGTTTATAATGAAGAAATTCAAAAAGTTGAAAGTCCAGAAAAATTTTCTATCGCTACAGGAAATATTTTTCGAGATTTTAACAGTTTACTTCATGATTCAAGACTCGTCCATAAAAGAAATGTTAGTAAGTTGTTAAAGCAAGTTTTTTTTTTTTTTTTACAATTTTCCGCGTTTTACCAAAAATTATATGGATTATTTCATGTCAAATCAACCAATAGTTGGGATCGACCCCTTTTAATTTGGACGACATTTGGTCAAGACCTTTCTTTTATCATAAAAAAGATCTGCAAAAGGAAAAAACATAAAAAAAAAACTTTTTTTCTAAAGTTATTCAAAATTCAAAATTTTATTGTTTTTCTAATTTTTCACCTTTATTTTTTTAATATCTTGAAAACTATTACAGATACAGAAATAGTCTTTTATTTGTTTAAAAGGAGACACTTGAAACTATTGAAAAAAAATATTTAGGAAACAAATTTTGAAAAATGAGACATTTTTAGAATTTAGAATTTTAAAAAATCGTCAAAATTGTATTCCGACACGAAATTTGGGCTGAAATTTTTTACAGCAATACCTTTAAATAATCTTAAATTAAGAGATCCTGAAAATTTCAGAGAGGTGTGTTGTTTAGTTTAAAAATTATGAATTTTTGAATTTAGATAAGAAAAATTTTTATTTTTTTTTCATCTCTGTCAAAATAGTTAAGAAAACTTGTAGTTTTGTATTTTAGTGCAGGAAAAATGTAACTTTGTGATATAATGGCATAAATACGAAAACACGATTTAAATTACACGTAATTTTCGGCTTCTTTAAGTTTATTAAAAATGGCATTAAAGTTAGCAGTCACTAGAGAATTTTTTATTTTTTTTTAACAAACTAATTTGTTCAAAAAAATTACTTTCAAAAAATTTCATTTTTTATTTTTAAAAATTTCTATATGTCAATTTTTTTTCTAATGAAAAATTATTCGGTTCTCTAAATTTTTTACGTAGCGTATATTTAAAAAAAATCATTATCGTGATCACGATTATTTATTTCAGGTAAAAAATATTTTTATTGATTGTAATTACTCAGGCAACAAAGGACGTTATACACGAGACATTGCTATTTTACAAATTGATAAAGTATTTACGTTTACACAATTTCTTGTGCCGGCTTGTCTTGACATTACAAACAATGATCATATAGCAATTGACGTTGGGCAAAAGGGATCCGTTGCAGGATTCGGAAGAACTGAACTGGGTCCATCAAGTGGTATGTTACAATCTCTGACTGTACCAGTTGTGCCTTTAAGTCATTGTAAATCAGCCAGTCTTTCAAATGAATCTGATGTCTACACTACACTTGATAAATTTTGTGCTGGATATACAAACGGTATGAAACTCTCTTCCCCTTAATAATTAATAAATTATCTTTTCATCGTATTCTATTAGGTACTCAAATAATAATTTTTTGTAATAGGGTCATCGGTTTGTAATGGAGACAGTGGAGGCGGTTTAGTTTTCAATAATCAAGGACTGTGGTATCTCCGCGGGATTGTCAGTGTGAGCATTGGTTCAAAAATATCCGATGGCATTCCAGTTTGTAACAATAATCTTTATTCACTGTATACCAAAATTTCAAGCCATATGTCGTGGATACAAGACATTATTTTCAAGCTCGAAACTCATAAAAATATTCCACCATGTGACACAGCGTCTGATTTTTCACGGAGGCTTTTTTAAAATACTATTTTTTTTTTTTTTTTACAGTAAGGAGGTATTAAAAGTACATTGTTTGAATTTGAAATTTTATTTTTTGGCTCAATAAATAAATTATAAATCTTCATCTAGTTAATTAATTAATCTGTATACTGTATTAATATTAAATAATCGAACATATTTGTATAAAAAATAGTTATTAGTAAATTACTTTAGTTATTATGCATCAAGCACATTGGTCTTTATAACGAGTCGAAGATATACACGCACAAGAAAACACATAATTCATACCTTATAGATGCCTTATAGATGAATTTCACAGATTTTAACTTCAAAACAATTGTCATTTTTTCAAAGAAAATCCTTGACTTCTTGACTCGTGAAAGATTTTGTTTCAGGAGGCGAAGGAAACTCTATAAATAGAAAAATATTAATAGTTAAAAATGTTGTTATTGCTCAAATAGTAAAATAATTTTTTATTGAAATTAATTAACAATATTGAAAACTCAAAACTACAAAGTATAATACGAAAATTCGGTAATTGTTTTTATGTAGGGCTCCACCGATTGGGTCATAAAGTTTTGATATAGCCTTTCAAAATTATGAAAGCGGCAAAAATATACATTTTTACTGATTCTTCTTCAAATTACTTTTCAATTAAATCGTTTATCGAGATTCTGTAAACTGCATCATGAATTAAATAATTTTTTATTTCACATCTTCTTTTTTTTCCAGACCAAAAATTATCTTTTGCTCCATCTATTTCATGAAAATTTAGTATTGCAATCGTTTCAATGATTCTGTAAATATTGGGTTACTTAGGAATTAACTTTCATTCCGGCTGCGGAATGTTTTTAATTTTTTTTTCTTCATATTTTGTTTGTCTTCACGGAAGATTTCAGATACCACAAAATTGCGAAATTTTGAACAATTAAAATAATCATAAATCCTTTTTTTTTAATTATTCTATTTTTAATGCAGAGTATGAAATATTATGTAAAAATATTGGAAAATTATCTTATCATCTCTAAATTGTCAAACGTTAAGATTTACAATATTTTCAAAAATTCGTAAAAAGTTTTCTAATGCTTTTTTGATATTTTTTTTTTTTTTTTTTTGTTTATTCACGCTCGTTAAAGAAAGTAATAGTATGGGACTCACAAATAGATCCTTCAAAAGTTTCATTGAATAACAAGATAAGAAGGTATATTTAAGATTTTCAAACTGCAAAATAAAATAAAAATATAGAATTTTTTTTAATACTTATTAAATGATTTATAAATCTGCTGTAAAGAACGATGTGAAAAAAAAGTTGTTAACAAATCGATTTTCAATTTTTTATAGCCGAAAAATGGTAGAGCTTTACATCTAAACAATAACTGAAAATTCTATTTTTTAAAACTCTGTCCGAAGCAAAGTAAAGGCATCAGGTCTTTAATAAAGTTTTTTTTTCTCGGCAATCTCTGCTGAGCTATATGGGGAAAAATTGTAATTTTCTTTCTCATTCGGGTTTTGTATTAATTAAAAAACTGAAAAATCAATTTTTTAATTTTATTTCATTATTGGTTCAAAAAAATTTTTTCATCAATATTGTCGACATCAGTCGATAATCAACTGATTGTTCTTATATTTTTAGTATATATTTTTCCTTCATTTTTAATATGAATTTCCTTATAGTGCAAATAATTGAAAATTTAATCTTTAGTCAAAAAAATACAAACCTGGCAAACGTAAATCAGACAATCTTTTTTCAAGTTCTGGAATTTCAGAAGAAGGCACTGGTGGTAAAGATTTATCCGGAGAATCAGAATGTAATAAGTCGTCTAATTCTTTCTCTAATTCATCATCCGATTCATTGAGTTTTATGGGCTCCGTTAGTGATTTTTGCATTTCATCAAATTCTTCCATTATCTGAAATAATTACAAATTAAATAAAACAAGTGTACAAAGTAACAAGTCAATTTTTCATTAAAAATTTCAAAATAAATGTAATTTTCCTCGGAACCACAAAATTAAATCACGAAATATTATGAAAAATTATAAAATTTTGAGCTTAACGTGTATTAATTTAATAACAAGTACTTCACAATGGTTGAAAAATTTGATTGGATAAATATATAATTTATATCTTACCTCACGCACATCATCCATAGTATCTCGAGCATTAATCTCAGATAATCCAGCTTTTTCACAATTTTTCAATATTTCACTACCTTTTTTGTATGCATCGAGTACCTCAGTATTAGAATGTGCATCAGAGATACTTGTAATCAAAGTCTGTAAATTTTGCAAGGTCATTGCATGTTTTTCAATTCTTTTATCAAGTTCGTGTTTTCTTCTCAAAAAAGTTTTAGCTACATCTTTCAAACCCCTATTGATGTAAGATTTAACTTTAGCTAAAACGTCATTACGTTCAATTTCTAATTCCTCAATCCGTTTTAAAATAACTTTTTCGCTTTCTTGTATTTTATATAAACCTTCTTCAGATTCTGTTAAATTACTGATACTATCAGGAGAAATTTTTAAAAGACTATTCCAAGCATTATTGTTCCTATTACTTAATTGGCTACTTTTTAATCTTCCAATCCAAATTAAAGCTAGTTTTACATTTTCTTCAGACAAATTGTTATTATTGTAAGCTATCCTACATTTTTCAGTTATTTGTTGAACTGTTAAAATTATTGGTTTTTTATCAGATGACAAACTGAGTATTGTTTCTGCTAATCCTTTTACCGTTTTTAAGTGAACATATCGAGTCTCCGAATTGACAGGAACATTTGTTACAAAATAATTTTTGAGCTTCGAAAAAGACCAAACAACTGGTTTTTTCACAACAGTGTCCACTAACCAGGATCCCCAAGTTTTTTGATCTTGTAAAAATTCATTTTCCGTAACTATTTCCCGATTTCTGTATAATTCTTCAATAACAGTATTCAAACACAGTGGTGTACATCCTTTTCTTTTGAAAGTCGATTTAAGATCAATTATCGTGAAACAACATTTATTATTAAAACTTAACCATTTTGATATCAATTCTTGCCAAAATTTATATTTAGAATCCCAATCCTGAGGGTTGACAGAACGATTTCGAAATTCTGCAAACATTGCATTCATTTGTTCATCTTTAAACCAAGAGTCAGGCATATTTTGAGTAGGCAGCGGAGTAACATCGTTTGAATTTGACGAAATCATTTTGTTGATAATTATATTATTCTCCCTGTAATAATTTTATTAAATTTGTCAACAATTAATTTGTAAATATAATAAAATCACAAATATAAGAATAACTTACGGTATGATTCATTAGTTTTGTAGTTTTGATATCAATCACTGAACTAATAATAAACATTCCGCTCAGGTGGTAAAACTGGTAAGACATCTGATGGGCAATTTTAAAATTAATTTTTGAACTGCTCAATGGTTCTCATTCAGTAATTTAAAAAAGAACAGCCGCTCTAGCGGAATCGTAATTTATTATAGTTAATTAGCAAGTGGCAAAAAATTTAAGACACTGAGATTAATTGAAAAAAAAAAAAAAAAAAAAATTAATAAAAAAATTCCCCATGTAAAAATTAAAAAAAATTATTAGTGGAAATTTTTTAAAGCATTTTTTTATTCGAATTGATTTTTTATAAAAATTAAAAAAAAATTGCCAGTTGTCAGCTAACTTCAGCATCATAAAAATTTTCAGTTTCATTTATTCCAAATATTCCAATCAATTGCCAAGTTTTATATTCCAGTTCATTTTCAACGTGCTCCAAGATATAAAGTTAAATTTAATAAAGGTTAGAATATAAATGTTTATTTACTTATTAATTTAATATGATGTAGATCATAAAAATTTAATTTAAAATTATACTAAATATATTTAAATAAATAGTTAACATTTTAAATTTCGAAAAATACAGTCGATCAATGTTTCGTATATTAAAAAAATTTGAATCAAATAAACTCTACTCATTTTGTAAGTAATTTAACATTAAGTTCTACATTTTGAACATTTATTATGATATTTATGTTTTAAACAATTTTTCTAGGTACCAGTCACGCAAGTAAAATGTTTCCCAATGAAAGTACTGTGAAACCAACTGATGAAAGTGTTCAAGAAAATAAAAAAAGACAGATAGAAGATAATGACAATAATGAAGATTCGAAAAAAATGAAAAAAACTGAACGGGTAAAAAAACGGAATTTTGCCTTATTACTAGGATACTTAGGTAAAGATTATTATGGCATGCAAAGAAATCCCAACATGAAAACGATCGAAGAAGATCTATTCACAGCATTGCTTAAAGCTGATTTGATTGACCAAGAGTCGTTTGAAACAATTCAATACACTCATTTTCAGAGAGCTGCGAGAACCGATAAGGGAGTATCTGCGACTCGACAAATTTGTTCTGTAAAATTACGTACGTAGAGAATTTTTATTTGTATATTTCTAAGTGAATAATTGTTATTTATGCTTTCTATAACTCATATTTGCAGCTGAACATTCTAAAATAGAAGATATAAATAAGTATTTACCAAAACAAATACGAGTTTTTGGTTTAAAAAGAGTCACAAAAGGATTTAATAGTAAAGGACAGTGTAATGCGAGGACTTATACTTATACTCTTCCAACTTTTGCATTTGCACCCGACGATCCTTCGATTGTCGCTATAACTCCAACTGACGAAGATATTCAGAAACGAATTGAAAAACTTTCAGTAATTGACGGAAAACCATTCACTGATTTTCGCATGACACCCGAGTTACTTGAAAAAGTAAATTCGGTTTTACAATTATATTGCGGAACGCATAATTTCCATAATTTCACATCTAAAGTGTAAGTTGGATTTTTTTATACTTCTACTTTTAATAACAATAGTTATTACTAGCAAGCTGCAGTTACTATGCGGCTGTAGAGATTTACCGATTATGAATAAGAAAATTTTGGCTTAATGATTTTTTGATATTTATAATTACACTATACATAGTTTGGATACTTTTTAAATAAATTAAAAAAATAATAATCATATGACAGAATCAATTACGAATAATTTAATGGACAATTGTGACGGAAAAAATTTATAGAACCAACAAACTATTAAATACTTCTCCAAAAACTTGACATAAAATTGACTATCACTGAAGAATATATGAATATATAAAACCAAGAAAAGTCAAATTCTTATCAAAACTTTTCTGATGATACTAAATTAAACTATAAAAATTTTTATAAAAATAATAATATGCTCGTCACCAAATTTTCCTTACTCTCTCAATTACTTAAATCATAAATGACTATCGCTGAAAAAATATCAAACCCAATTTACGATAAAGATATACCCGTTACAAAATTTTTCTTAGTCTCGTAATTATATGGAATTAATTTTTGACTTATAAACACATTCACATGTACAAAAAAAAAATAAATAAACAAATGACGTTTATCATGAAATTCGAATAAATTTATAACTACTTCAAAAATTAATTATGTAGATGATTATTATTTTTTTTTTTAAACGATTTATAGAAAATTTAATTGTATTTTTTAGGAGACCGTTTGATCCAAGGGCTATGAGATACATTATTAAATGTCATTGTTTAGAAACTCATGTGACAAACAATATTGAATTTGCAACAATTTTAATAAAAGGACAAAGTTTTATGCTTCATCAGATCAGGAAAATGATGGCACTAGCAATTGGTGTAGTAAGAAATCTTATTTCAGAAGAAACTTTAGAAGAATGTTTTAAGCCCGAAAAACGTGAAGTTCCTACTGCTCCAAGTTTAGGATTAGTTCTTAATCATGTAAGTTGAGATTATTATAATTTCTTTTTGCTAAAAATATTTTTAAGTTTTCAATATTGTTTTTTTTTTTTTAATTAATATTAGGGGTCACCTTTTCTGAGACCTAATCCAATCTTCACTTGAATTTTTTCTTTACTTATAGATTTTTACTTTACATGTTTCCATTTATTTAACTCAATATATTTTTCTATAGGTTCATTATGACACTTATAATAAAAGATATGGATCCGATGGACTTCACGAAAAATTAGAGTGGGATGAATGTGAAAGTCAAATTCAGAAATTTCACGAAGATTTTATTTTGCGACATATTGAAGAAACTGAAATCGAAAATCAATCGTATCCTTTTTAATATTTAAAATAATATTAACATTTTATATGCTATTTTTTAACAACGAACTTAATGAAGAGGAGAAATTAGAAATTGATACATTTATATAGTATTATTATTGTGCTTTACTTGTACACCTCTCGGTTTTTACAAGGCTGATTCTTCTTTTTCTCCTAGCTCTACGCTTTTTCTATTTCTCATATTGGACCTCAGCAAGTCCCACCCGACACTTCATTTTTACTTTTTACAATTATGTTTTCCATTTATATAGTAAAATTTCTATAAAGTTTTATAGTTATGTCTCAATTTTTTCAGAAGCCACTTAAAAGACTAATAAATGTCATAACTCATGATTCGTCAGTCATAACTAAAGAACCTTTGCAAAAATATCCTGCTAAAAATATTTTGTTTAAATCATGTTAAAAATATCGTTGTCATATGGACGTGAAAGTATATTTTCGTACGAAAATTTTATCCAAGGGTACTTATGGCAAGATATTTTTGTCTAGACCCTGTAATCGAACAACTTTTTTTAATTTTAAACAAATTAAAAGATCTTAACTAATACATCCTTAACATGAAATAATAGAATGTTACTTTGGCTCGGAGAGATAGCTCGCAGTAAAATTGGTCAAAAAATGGATCTCAATCGCGATGAAGAAGAAAATGAAGAAGATGAAAAGGAAGAAACGAAGGTGGAAGCGACTTCATAATACACTTTTTGTTTCTTTTTTTAGTTTTTACAATAAATAAGAATAAATATTGGCCATAAACTTAGACAAAATTATTGTTAGTTTTCATCTTGATGTTAGTTTCCTTTTATCAAAGGATATTAAATTATACAAAAAATCGAGCATTTTCTTCAAAAACTTAAGTATATATTTTTATTGTGAATAGTCTATGAATTTTTTATTTTAATTTTGTACTACTACAAAAGATTTATAAACACATATTATCGATAATGAATGATTTATTCTTCAATATACACTCTATAATACATAAGTCAAAGGAATGATTAAAAAGTGGAAGCTCAAATAAAATATCTTTATGAAAATAACTGCTTACTACTTTTTGGTTACCTTTTTATTGTGAATAGTCTATGAATTTTTTATTTTAATTTTGTACTACTACAAAAGATTTATAAACACATATTATCGATAATGAATGATTTATTCTTCAATATACACTCTATAATACATAAGTCAAAGGAATGATTAAAAAGTGGAAGCTCAAATAAAATATCTTTATGAAAATAACTGCTTACTACTTTTTGGTACCGGTTTTTTTTTTTTTTTTTTTTTTTTTTTTTAATAAATTAATTGACATTTAACTAATAAATCTACAAGTTATGACAAAAAATATCAATACATAAACATATAGAGTCCATTTTACAATTATAATAATTATTGTGAATTAGTTTTCGACGTAAGTCTAGACAAAATGAACACCAAATTATATTTCATTATCTTTCACATTAAATATTATATATTTTTACATAGAATAAAACTCTTTTATAGGTATCAGAAAAATACTGTTAATAGAGAACATTTTCAATAGAATTTATCTTATATTTTTTCATTTTTTTCTATTCTACATTTAAATATTAATTTTTTTTATTTCCAGCAATTTTTAATAGTTTTGATAAAAAAAAAATAACAAATATTTTTAAATAATTTTATTCTATAAACAAACAACTAATCAGAGTCAACGAGAGACTTTGAACTTTTCAATAAGTATAAATAAATATATAAGTAGTCTATATATCGTTTACTATTTTCGTCACTAATGTTCATTCATTCGGATATTAATTAATAATTCATGCTCAATCATCATACAGTCAATTCAAAAAATGAATTAAAGCTCTGGGTTCTTAATTTTATTAAGTGATGCACTATATGTATTTGTTGATCAATTCATTCGTTTGAAAAGTTAATAAGTATATTGATATTTTGAATAATAAAATAATATATTACGAGATAATTTCAACAAAAGTAAACTTTTTTTTCAAGTCAATGACTATTAATAAATAATAATTATTTTTATTATTTATAATCATAGTTTATATTATGGAAGTAGCAATGAAACGATTAATTCCTCATATCGTAAAAGTCTCAGTAAGTTGTATGAAAATATAGGTTCATACTAATTTATTGATTTACTTGATAAGTCACAAAAATTATTAAAATTAAGTAAATATTTTAACTATATAATAACTGATTGGCAAAAATTAACCGGAAATTAGTAAGAAGTTATAACAGTCTGATAATTTTTTTAAATCAACAAATTTAAATAGGATATAAAAAAATTCTATACATCAATAGATAACTTAAATATTAAATAAAATAATTAACAACTCTTTGATTATCGCAAATAAAATATTCTAAATAACAATTTAAAATTAAAAAAAAAAATCTAAATTATGAATTATTTTGTTTTTTGTAATCCTTGACGTTCTTTAACATCAATTATACTGAGATTGATAGCGGCAACATATCCGTGAAGTATTGAGATGCATGATTTTACTATTGCTACTGGTGCTGATATGAACAACATTATTTTGAATAAACTCAATCCGAGTACTGCAAAAAAAAAAATATGTAAGTAAATTATTCTAAATATTTTAACCCTTAATAAATAGTCTTTCTGAGCAACACGATACTCTGGAATCAAATAGTGATATTCAGCATCCTTATTTCATCAGAATACTTAATTATCAATATTTTATAATTTTTTAATGATCTTTATAAATCATGATTTCTCGGGACTTGAATATTTGAAAATATTAATTTAAAAAAAATTTTGAATGATCGCCAAATTAAGCCGAAACTTTAAAAGATTCAGAAATACGTTAACTTTAGAGAGACCATTAATGTAAACTATGGAAGCAAGAGACCGCTAAAAATTTATTTCGCTAATTTTTTTAAAGTATTAAATATGCTTACTCATGGGTCCTTCGGTGAAATGCAAAACATATAATGTTGCGTAAAATGCTTCATTTCCAGCACACATGAGAAACAAAACTAGACGATTTGTGTAATAAATATTCATAATTGGATTCTCTGACATGTCAATAAATTTATGGCTCGCTTTTCCTTGTAAAATTGTCCTGTGAACAAATATAAATTATTCAGATAAATAATTATAAAACAATGAAAAAATAATCTAATGTTCTATCTCTGTCACACAGATAGATGAAAAAATTTTTTTTCTTAATTTTTGCATGATACTAAAAAAATGTACAGGCTCAAATCAGTTTTCCCGAGAAATGATCGTATTTTGATTAAAAGGAAAATAATTCTTAAGATTGCGATAATGAATTATTTGTGGACTAATAATAATACATAAAATTGAATTACTATAGGTCATTAATTTCTGACTAAATATATGTTTATTTATATTTTAAACGCTCTAAATAAATCCAGCCTAAATCGAACATTGCAATTTAATTGTATTTATCGTGAAAGACGTTTGATAGTATTTTTATTCTGTACATATATGTATAAGTTTGAGATGTATTTTTACGTCTTTTTATATCAGTTACTTATCGAAAAAAAAAAAAAAAAAATTAAACACATTACATAATTTTAGAAATTTCTTTCTTAAAAAATATGTAGCAATTATACGAAGGTTGATTTATATTATGTTAAAACTTAGTTCAAGATCTTCTAAAAACATAATAGTCGATATTTGTAAAATATTTCCGATTATCATTAGTTTCCATACACAATTGTTTGTTTTTAAGCTACAACAGTCTTATATCAAATGCACAGTATAGAAAACTTTCTACCGAAACTATTTTAACAGATAAGATATTTAAATATGCCCGATGATAACTAACTGATAAGAAGAATATAAATAAGTAAAAAAAAATTAAAAAACTTTGCATAAAGTAGTTTAATAAATGAACCGACGTTTGATAATTCACTCAACCGTTTTTGCATTTGGGATATACTAAGTTCTTACAATCTGGAACAAAATAGATTCACTTACGTATGCAAATATATCCAATGACAAGCTATATCAATAGCCATACTTAATTGGAACCAGAAAGCATAAGCGGGATAAAACATAGAAAGGTTGACCAGAAGACACATTGTTCCTACTCGATCAGTCAGTTGATCAAGCATGCCACCAAATTTAGTGCTTTGATTAAAATATCTGGCTGCATGACCATCGACGGCATCCAATAGTGCGCTAATTACATAGCACCAAATAGCAATAACATAATTTGTTGGCATAAAATAAAATGATATAACAGCAAGTATTACTCTTGCAAAACCTAAAACCAGATCGATTATAATTTAATAACGATAAATGTTCATTAAATACTAGAATAATAATTCACGGCTTATTGAATATATGAAAACCACCAAGTGCTCATATAATATACTACCAATAAGTTTTCATTTAACAATTGATATTAAATTTATTTAAATAACAAAATCGTTGAATTTTAGTACTTACCAATTAAATTAGGAACGAATAAAAATATATTCTCTGATTCTGCCATTATATTTTATTTTATTGACCACCACAGAAGACAATTTTTCTACGGAATTTCAATGCGCAAATTAGATCGGAAATAAGTTAGTCAATAAATAAATTCTAAAGACTATTTTAGTTTGAATATATGGTATATATTTGGAATGTCAGGATAAATCTGATTCATAATCATACTCACCAATTAATTTGAATGAATCAATGCAAGCTTAAACCTACACTGGTGAACTTTAAGCCCGGTATAACATTTTGAGAATACAATTATCAGATAACTAAATAATAAACATAATATTATTTAATCAATCAAGTTTATTTTTTTGTTATTTCTGCTGTCCGCTAGGTGTCAGTAAGACCAGTTTATAAACAAAAACAATCCAATTCAAGGTTAGATCAAGTTAGATGTTACACGTGTAGTTGTAGTAGTTGTTAGGGTTTAGTGTTGTGAAAAAAAAAATTTTTTTTAGGAATTGTTATATTACATTCCTCCCTCCGTGCCGATTACACAGATTACACGGCATCCCTATGAGAGAAGCTGTTGTGTATTGGCCCCAAAGTCGTCCTACTTACGTGCCCTCTGCTGGAGTTTTGCTGTAGTTCATCTCCCCTCTTGCTCTTCCCCTCCCGTGATCACCAACAAGCGCGGGCTTGCCCGCGTCTCTCGTCATAGCGTTGAGTATTTTCGACCGCGAAGGTCGTCCATTTTTGTTATTACGAATAAACCAAATAAGTTGAACCGAATTTTAATCATAACTCGGCGTAAATTAAATAAAAAGAAGATTAAAGTAGGCAGCAATTGCTAAGGAATATTATTAACGTGACAAATACCTAGATAAGCAGTATGTCGGATCATACAGAGGAACAGCTAGAGAATGGCGGCAGTAATGGCGGTCATACGCTGAAACGACATCGAGAGGAAGACAGTAGTGGCAGTAGTGACTCAGGGCGTTCAAGAGCACTTTCTCTTCCTCCTCTTCTTCCTCGCAAGCGTCGTCGTTTCTCGGACACAACCAGAGAGATAAGGGCGCTACATGAGAAGGTAGAGTTACTTTCCGATCTTTTGTTGCTGAAACAAAACGCACCTGAGCCTCCAGTCGTGAGCATGCCTGCGACAGCCCCACAGACAAGCGTCCTGAACTTAGGACAATGCAAGACCGAGGTCGATGCGAAGAAGCTAGTGCAACAGGCAGATCCCGAGAGCCTGAAAACTCTGTGTGATCTTCAGAGATTTGGTCTTCCAGATTGGAAGGAAATCAGGTATTCTAATACTTAAAAAGAGTTCTTAGCGTCTCCAGGATTTTCAGAATTAAAGGTGAACGAGGAGCTCTGTTACTTGGATAGGGCTAAAGATCCAGTGCTCTCAACAGAGCGGGTCCTGGCAGGCCTGTCGAATGCGATTTTAACACAGAGCAGCATTTTACAAAACACACTGCAAGATGTTGCAGATCATTTGCGGCAAAAGAGCTTCATGCATCGAGGCAAGACGTGAGAGGATATTAACAGAGGCACCTAATAAGCAGGTGCAGGGGGCCTTACGCAGAATTCCGCCTAGCTCGGAACACCTCTTTGGCAAGGAGAACCTGTCAACATTAATTACGTCTTTAGGTGGTGCCCAGACATGGCTAAAGGAGCCTTCGCACAGCAGTAGCAGGCACGGTAACGCGAGTTCAAGCAGAACTTCCAAGCGCGATAATTTTCGCACCGGTATAGAAGGAGATGCTAGCGGTATACCAGGCGCTGGCCCAGCAGGGTCAATGCCTGAGAGGAGCCCACATCCTCCTGCAGTCGGACAATCGCACGGTGGTTTCCTACATCCGAAAGGAGGGGGGGGACCAGGTCATTGGAGCTATACAGCCTCACGTACCAGCTTCTCTCCCTGGTCGACGAGCTCCAGATAATGCTGTCAGCGTATTACCTTCCAGGAAGATACAACGGCACCGCGGACCGACTCTCGAGAAAAAGGGCATTACCCGAGTGCCACCTCTTACCAGAGGCTACCGAGGGGATCTTCAGACAATGGGGAACACCAGAAATAGATCTATTCGCCTCGGCCGAGTCCGCAGTGGTCAAAACTTACGTATCGCTAGACTGCAGAGATCGATCGACAGCATTTACAGATGCCTTCAGTCAGGTATGGGACTTCAACCTCGCTTGGCTGTTTCCTCCGCCCAGCTTAATTCCACGGGTACTAGCGCACCTGAACAAGTGCCAGGGCCAGTTCCTACTAGTAGCTCCCAGGTGGGAGAGGACTTTCTGGCTATCGGACCTAGCCAGCAGGAGTGTAGAACCTCCTATAACGATCAAGAATCTAGAGAGGGTACTGATAGACCTGACAACGGGCAACCCACCTCCACAGGTGGAGCAGCTTACTCTGCAGGTGTGGAGGATTGGGTGTGGAGGTCAGCTACCAAAGACTGGAAGCCCCAGGAAAGAGATCTGATTAGATCTAGCTGGAGAACTTCAACACTGTCGACATACAGAGCACCACTCAACAGATGGATCACCTGGTGCCAGAAGAACAACTTAGACCCTGGTTCTCCGAGAGGACCGGACCTAGCGAGATTTCTTGCAGGTCTCCACTTAGAGGAGGGTCTAGCGTACAGTACGATCCTAGTACACAAATCTGCAATTGCGACATTTTGCTCAGGAGGGCAGAGCACGGACCTCTCATCAGATTTCCTGGTTCGCCAGGCTTTGAAGGCCATCTCCATTGCTAGACCTAGGGAGATAAAGGAGTCAGTATGGGACACCGGAGTCCTGTTCAAGTGGTTAACCGCCGAAATTCCAGAGTTAACCTTGTTTGAGGTAGCACGAAGAACAGCGACTATATTATTATTGGCTTCAGGATTTGACTCAATTAAGAATCTCGAAGGAGCACGTGACTAACCTGGGAGAAGAAATCACCCTGTGGCCCGCCTTCGGGTCGAAGACGGACAGGGCGAGCTTCAGGCAATCTGGTTGGAGGCTATCCAAGAATAGTAACATTAGGATTTGCCCAGTAACGTGGACCAGAGCCTGGATAAAGCTATCAGAAAGAAGACGTGAGGGTAGTAACCTGGAGGAACTTTTCATAACATTAGTGGGGCCAGTCAAGGCGGTCTGGCAGACTGTAATATCGGGCTGGATTCGCTCGGTGTTAAAGGACGCAGGCATCGATGCGTCACCAGGTAGCATCCGAGCTGCAGTTGCATCCAGAGGGTGGATCGATGATATGCCGGTGCAGGAGATATTAGACAGAGGCAACTGGAAGTGTTCGGAGACATTCGCAAGACACTACTGCAGGCAGGTTACCAGGGAGGAAGAAACACCAGCGATCTCACTGGCGAGCAATTTCAGGCCTACCTAGGCGAGTAGAGAGAGAGAGAGAGAGAGTGCAAGACGGAACTGATCTCTGGTATTGAAACTTATCTAAACTTTATTTATTTTTGTTATCAATTCATAACTTAGATTTAGGAAACATTAACCTAAAAGGAAATATACTATTAAAACATTATAACCTTATTGTAGAGTGAGACTCTAATAAACTAGCACACAACGAATTCCCTGGCTCTTCCTTAAAGCCTAGACCATTAGCTAGAAATAAGTAACTATAATTAAGTTAATTTCAGCATCACATAGCATTGAGGTGATCACCAGCAAAAAACAAACAGGTCTCTCATAGGGATGCCGTGTAATCGGCACGGAATATAATACGTGTTTTGTTGTAGTTCAAAACACTTATATTTCAGGAGAAGCAAAAAACATTTTTCCAGGTTAAGTTTGCATTAACATCATTAATCAATGATGAATAATAATAATGTTAGCATTCCTAAAAAAAAGATTCGAGCATAAAAAAAAATTTAATTGTTCATTACTATAATAATAAGGAATTTGAAGTTGGTTGACTTATGGGATTTTTCCCCAAAACGAACAAAATTGTAATAAAATCAGGCTTAAGATCTACTAGACTACTAAGTAGCACGAAAACATAAAAAAACTATGTCTATCATGGACCTAAAAACAGAATATCAAACCTAGTCAATAAATATAGCTCAGACATCGATTTCTTCATGGACTCAATCTCAAGTTTCACCTCCAAAGTCAAAAATTTAATATCAACCAGCTAGCATTTATTATTATTGTTATTATAATAATTTCAATAATTATTATTATTATTACAAATTCAATAGCCATCAAATCATTAATAATAATCTTAAGTATATTAAATAATCTATGTACATTGCCGATTGGCGTCTATTCTAATAATAAATAAATAAATAAAATCATTAAATAATCAATTTTTCTCCGTCAATCATTTATTATACTTATAAAATAAAGTACAAAATAAATATATTGGAACTACAATTGACGAAAGTTATTATAAATAATCATTAATTTTTAAATTCAAATTAGTTAGCTGAGTTAACAATAAAACAACATTTTAATTTATCACAATCTAACTTTATAAAACTAAAATTGCAAAAATTATTAAAATCAAAATATTGAGCAGTAAATGTAATGTATTTTTATTTGGTAATCATTAATTCACATAATTAATCATAAATTTTCAATTTGGCGGTAATCCGGTGTGTTGAAACTCACCCTATTGATAAGAAAGCAAACTAAATAAACTGGTCTCAGAAAAAGAAAAGCTTCGCGCTGAAAGTATTGTTAGTTTGTTAGTAGCTTTGAATTTGTCATATACGACTAACTTCAAGTAAGCAGAGAAAAGGTTCTCAAATTTTAATTTTTATTTACTTATTACATCGTGTATTATTGTATTGAGATTAACAATTGTACGAAATTTTCATTTATCTATAAGTAAATCTTGAATGATGTTAATTATTTATCACAATCATAGTATCAACAATAAGAATTATTAGAATTTTATTCATTCAAAAAAAATTAAAATATATTTTATTATTAAGATGTCTAATTTAGTATCTCGTGCGTTCAATTATATTTTTGGAGTTAGACCGGTAAGTTAAATAATTCATTATGAATCAACTATCAGCAGTTTCATTAAATTTTTTATAAATTTTTACAGAATAATTCATCGCTGCTTTTATCAGTAACAAATAAGTCAATCATATTAAACCAAATAAAGTATCGTCATACGAAGCATTGGAATCCAAAATTTAAACAATTTAGGAAAGAAAAAGTTATTAAAGTTAAATTACCTGATTTCAATGAATATGATGAAAACGTATCACAGGAGAAAATGAAAGCCAAGTTCAAAGAACAAGGTCTGTTGCCTTCACGACCTTGGATTGAAAAACCAATCTTTATAGGTTGTACCGGTTCTATTTTCGAGCCGTACGTTCCACCAGAAGGTGATGGTAAATTTTCCATTATAACAACTACGGTAAGAGCTTAGAATTTATGAAACTATTTTTTGTATTGAAATCAGCAGGTGTCTGATCAATTCTTGACTTTCGCAAACATATAAAGTTTTAAAAAATTTCATTTATTGTAATTTATTCGTTCAGTAAAATTCAGAAAATTATCAGATTTTAAATATAACGTCATAAAATTTTAGGGTTTAAGATTTATTCATTTATAATTGACTAGCAATCCGTCCCGGTTTCGTACGGGTATTTAACAAAAATTGGAGTTTTAGTAAGGATCCTTAATTTTTTTGAAAATATAATAGAGCCTATGTCACCCAGGGATAATGTAGCTTCCCAACAGTGAAAGAATTTTTCAAATCGGTTCAGTAGTTTCGGAGCTTATTCAATGCAAACAAACAAACAAACAATCAAATCTTTCCTTTTTGTAATATTGGTGTAGATAATTTAGATTAAATTTTGTAATAAATCATTTAATGTGAATTTACAGGGTGTCAAACAAAAAGCTGACTTTATGAAAAAAAAAGGTACATCTTATTTAGCAGTAAGGAAAATTCGAACATTTGACGAAGAATTTTCAATTGGAGAATTCGAAGATGAATCTCAACAAATTTATTTAAAAGCACATGAAGCAATGGCAAAGTAAGTATTGATAAATAATAGCTGCCATTATTTTTTTAATATTGATGTTAATTAATTTAATATTGAATCAGTAATGATCTTCTATTTTAATATATATTAATACATCATAATTTTGTTAGTGTAAAATAAATCACACGACTAATTTATTTAAAAAAAAATATATAGAAGAATAGAATATCGTTTTTATTCGTATCACATATTGTGTTTAACAAAACTATCTTATATCTTAATTCGATTATTTACATTTGTATATACACTAACTTTGGTTTAATTTTAAACTGTTTACACTCTCTTTTAACTTTTGACACATCTCATCCTTCATATCACAGTCGCATTACAATATTATTTATACTATTTCATACTTATATTCACCTAGTATCTATCTCTGTATATTAATGACAGCCTTTTTCTGGCATTCAATATTGTAATACTCATTTTCTTTAAATAGTCTTTCAATTTCCCCAACATATACACAGCTCCCTATTTATTTTCCCCTTTTAAGATTGCCAGTAATTTTTTCCTTGTTAATTCCCCCTCTAGTTCGTTTATCCACTTGCTTGTTGCCCTTTTTCACTTATTTTTTCTTTTATCTCCATACAGTTTAGTATGTGCATCAATGTCTCATCTTCTTTCTTACATATTTTGCACTCCCAATTATTTTGCCCTTTTTTCCCACTTCTCCACAGATTTCCGCATCTCATTCTGGCCCATACCTCTTTATATTCACTTTTAATTTGATCTTTTTTCCAATAGCTATTTTCACTTTGTAAAAAAAAAATATATATTTTCCAGGAAAGATAAAGAGGAACTGCGCTTGTATGTCACTGAGAGAGCTCATCCGGTTAGTATATAAATATTTCTAAACTATCATTCAGTTTACTATGAAATTGTATTAGTTAGTTTAAAGCACTTTAAGATTAAATTTTTAATTTTACTCTTTATTAGAAAATTTTTTATTTATATGTAGGAAGTTCAACACAATACTCTTGATAAGACCATACATTGGACCTTCAATGAATCATTGGAACCTCCCCGTGTTGTGCATGCCCGTTGTACTAACGTAATAAGTAAAGAAAATATTTTTGCTCAAGTTACTGTCCGTTTTCACAATCAGCAGGTTTGATATACACTTCTTTTTAGTTTTTTAAAATAAGAAATATTGTTATTTTAGATTTTTTTTTTCAGACTTTAGCAGTTTACGATCGTTTCGGTCGTCTTATTCACGGAAGTGAAATTGTAAAAAAAGATGTTCTCGAGTACGTCGTTTTTGAAAAGCATATAGCAAATCAATACGGCACTTGGAGAATTCACGCTAAAATAATCCCACCGTGGATGCCGGAAAAAGAACATGCCAAAAGAACTTATGTCCTACAGCCGGAAAGTCCAGATGATGAAGATGATAATGCTGCTAAAAAGGACTCTAGTTCTGAAGCATTACAAACTGCTCCTATAACAAAAAATGATCCACAACCCCAAATTAATACTTAAAAATTATTTCGATAAATAAAATAATTAATAGTTATTTTGTACATTTTTAAGTTTACGATAAATTCATCTATTTTCCTTATCCTTTTCGGTTCATATCTTATGAAAATTAAAGTTGCAGATATTTAATAATTTTTAGATTTTTTTTAAGAAATAAATTAGTGAAAAAAAAAATTGACATGTAGAACATTAAAAAAATTAAAAACGCAATTTTTTTTAATAATTTTTTGAAAGAAATTTTTTTGTTTAATAAAATTAAAAAATTGTCAAGTGACTGCTAACTCTAATGTGATTAATGTTTTTTGTTTATAAAATTAAAGATTGAATAATTTATTGTAAGAAAATAGAATTTTCAAATGATCATATTTATCGTTTTTTCTTTTCCAACTTTCATATTACGGTTTTGTGATACAATATCATACTTTTTAATTAAAAATTATTTTATTAATTTAAAATATCTTCTAGTTATAAATCTAATTTCCAATTTATTTAATGAATTAACGATATTATTATAAAATTATTAATGAAAATTAAATTAGCCGACATCTAAAAATTTTTACAATTTTTTTTTTATTGAAAAAATTATTATAAAAAAATAAAGAAAAATTGGAAGTGTAATTTTTTGAAAATATTTTTTTTTATAATTTTTTCAATAAAAAAAAATCAAAAAATTAAAAACGTCGGCTAACTTTAGTATTATAATTATTTTCATCAGAAATTCTTTGATTTTTTTTTTTCAAATTAAAATTAAAAAATAATTATTAAATTTTCGCACAAAAAATAGTTTCAACGGCTTGATAACATAACACAAAAGGAAAAGGATTATTATTTTTTTTTTTAGTAACAGAAATCAACACGTGAGCGCTAATATTTGTACTCAACTACACCGGTGTAGGCGAATTGCATCCTCGCGCTCTACAGTTGTAGTCAGTAGTCTCTACAACTTAGCTGAGTCGTGCTTCAAGTTTTTTATTAAAAGTAATACATAGCATTTAATAATAAAAATTAATTATAAACATTTATACTTATTTATAATTAGCTACAACATAATTACATATTTAGCTTAGTTTGAGAGGTATTTTTTCTCTCGTTCTCTCAATAATTTTTTTTACTAACCTCACTATTGTGTTGTTGGTAAGAGGCAATCTATATGATACTAAAAAAAATAGAAATTTTATAAAAATTTTTCAACAGAGAAAGATAAAATGATTTCAAGATTCTTTTGTAATGCTTTAAAGAGTAAGAATTTTTTTTATTAAAATTAACTTTTCATTAAAAAAAAAAAAAAACAAACAGTTTGAATAATTATAACTTTGATTTCAGGCAAGTTAACTCAGGGTAGTGGACATAGTTTAATTAATTTACCAAAGTCATTTGTAAATGACATAAAATTTATTCAACCTCAGTCTCTTATCAATAATTCTGCAATTCAACATCCACGTTTCAACTCGACACTTATTTCGTCGATGCATTTTCCCATAAAAACTAATAGTAGTTGGTCTAAGTAATTCATTTATTAATATTTTTAAAAATATTTATCTTAGAAATATAAAAATTATTAATCTTAATTATTATTTTCTAGATCGACGACTACTTTTCCCATTTTTAATTCTGTAAATACAAATCTAAAATTGCAGACACCAGCCCGAGGTATTATTAGATACAATAGAAGTCGTGGAAAACGCGGAATAGTGAGAACAGTGTTAAAACGTTTTTTCCGATTAAACTGGTAAGTAGCATAACTTTTTCATTTTTTGTTTCTTTAATATTAATGTTAACTTACATGATGATTTTTAGGGGTATATGGATTAGAACCAGATCTGCAAGGCATAGAAAAATATGGACAAAGAAGCAGGCGAGAATCAAACGTTTACGTCGGCATGTATTTACTAATGCTTCTCAGTCATGGATGCTGGATAAAATGGTATCACCATATTTTAGAAAACCAAAGTTTTGGGTAGATGATCCTTACAATCCTTACCATTCACGAGAAAATTTTTGGACAACTAGAACAAAACCACTGCCTTAATTTGAATAATCTGTGATTAGAAATTTTATTCAAACTTTTTATGGCAAAATGGAATGGATCGTTTTGATTAAATACTATCACTAGTTTAAAACGCTTATTTAAATTAATTATTATTTATCTAAGCATTTACTTGAAGAGTATAAAATAATTAATTGATAGATTTCTATTAAGGTAAGAAACAGGTCAAATAACAACTTTAAATATATAATGACAATGACAATAAGTATTTCACATAGCCATAAATAAACGTGAATATATAATACAAAATCCCAAGGTTAAAATTAAGATTTAATTTCATAATTGTAACTAATTTAGCATAAACTTAAAATTCACCCTTCGGTCATTTCTTCTCCCGGAAATCAATCCTTAAAATTCATCCTGAAATGGCATGAAAAAAGTTAAAAAAAATCAAGAAAGTAACTCAGGAATAAATGAAATTTATTAAAAATATGATCAGCAAGTGCAATTAATGAAATATATGAAATTTAACTTCACGATTAAAATTGCAGAACAATTTTTAAGTATCATAATGTTACAGATCAAGAATAACGCGGATTAAATAATTTTCAATAATAGAAACCCATGACGTACCATGTAAAAAATTTGCGAAACTTTTCCGGTGATTCCGCCGAAAATCCTGAGGAATTCATATTCTGACACAAATACGAGTTCTAGAGAGATTCCAGATGAAATCATAGAAAATTATTTTGATCTAGTAACTCTAGTAACAATTGTTAAAAATTAAATGAAAATAACTTTTTTTTCTCAAATCAAGTTGAAAACGTATAAAAGTATGAATCTGGTTCGAAAACGCAAATGAAAATTTTTTGTAGTCCTTCGTACTTTTGGCTTGAAGAAAAAGAAGTTTTAAAACCAAAAGAGCTTATATGAAAAAACAGTTAAAATTGCTTCTTAAAACGTCGAGGTCTAATGAAAAAATTGATTTTTGGAAATTAAACTAAAATACTATTACAGCCTAATTTTAAAAATTTTTAATTTTTTTAACGAGCTAAATTAAAATTGTTATTTAACATTTTTTCAATGAATTTCCACAAAATACAAAAAATTAATAATTCTAAAAATTTGGGATGTGTTAATATTTTCAATCTAACTTTCAAAAATCAATTTTCCGTAAAATTTCGATGTTTTGTTGTTGAAGTTATTAGAGGCTATTTTGACGGTTGATTCATGTACCCCCTTTTAAAGCCAAAAGGGCTTATGTCAAATTGAAATTTTTTTATACGCTCTTTTGGTTTTACAAAACCAAAAGGGTGTATATTTTGAAATTAGTAACGCGATGTGATATTTTAAGCTTAATGAAAAGTGTTTTTCCGTCTAGAGTTTTCGTCGGTTTTTGATAGAAAATTGATAGTTTTGTATGTAGATTCGTGAAATCACGAAAACATTTACTCAGAATTGTTCAGAGGAATTCCGAAGGAAACTCTACGGGACTCTTCTAAAATCCTTGCGGAATTGAAACTGAAAGCTAGACTGGGAGAATTCCGCTGAGTTTCCTCCGAGATTCCTCAGGATTCTCCTGATTATCCTTAAAGTTCATAATGAATAAATTAACTTTACATAATTTCACGAATTCATAGAAAAATTTTTTTTTTTATCGAAACGCTATAAAATATAGGACGGAAAAAATGTTTACTTATTTTAAAATGTCGCATTTCTATTCAATTTACTACTACAATTATTTATTTATTTATTTATTTGATAAAATAAAATTAGACTCAACGATTTCATGCGGAATTTCTCTGGAACTCATTTTTGTCTAAAAATACGAATTCCTCAAGATTTTCAGAGGAATAACCGGAGGAAATCCGGAACTTTCTTACATGGGGTAGAATAAAATACGTTTAAAAATTAACATCACTACACTGATAAAAAATTTAACTTGATTCAAGAAAACAAAACTTGAACCAAGAGTACCATTTTAAAGGAAATAATTTTCTTGAGTCAAGAGAAAAAATTCTTAAGTCAAAATATTATTTTCGATTCAAGAATTTTTCCTCTTGAATCAACAAAATTATTTTCTTTAAAATCGTATTCTTGATTCTAGATTTTTTCTTTTGAATCAACTTAAATTTTTTATCACTGTATGTATTTTTTCCACATAAGAATACTGCAATTACTCATAATACAGTAGAATCTCTTCAAGTCAAACTTTATGAGAGATGTCAAAAAATTCAAGTTGTAGAATTCATAAAGGATGTCGACTTACGCGGATTTTGTAAAAAATATTCGACTTTTGAAGCTAAGGAGGTTAGTCACTATAACGGCTGAAAAAAATGAGTGATTTTCGGGAATTTTTTTTTCTTTCAGTGTACATTCAATAATATTTACATACATTTTTATTAAAAATATATTATCCAGTCTTAAAGACATGAACGTTGCCTTTTTTAGATCCAAAGGCGTTACAAAAGCGGTAGCGAAATAACGGTAGAGGTTTGGACTAACAATTAAAAGAATACCTAACGAGGGTAGTATATTGAGAGATTTGAATTCAATTTTACGGAGATCTCTTTCACGAATTTATTTTATACTTACTTCTAACAGTTTTGTTCTTTACTGACCCGGTTCTCCTAGGGCAGCTGGATAGCGCTCTCGAGCCTTGATATTAAATTAGAGGACCGGAGTTATATGAAAAAAAAAAAAAATAATTGCTTTCCCAGTGGAAAATGACTCGAGACTCTTTTTATGCGGATCCACTTTAACTAAGTGCAGTGTAAATTAATTAAAAGGCAGTAATGAACGCGTAATTCACGCCTTTTAAATGCTCCCGTTGTTTTGCTTGCAGAAATTCTGGCAAGTTGGCCGGTAGACGCATTCGTTTTAATTCTAAGGTGGTTATTGCGCATTGAGAGATCTCTCATCTAGCGCAGGAAAATTCAAAAATTTCAATATAGATAGACATAACACTATAAATACTGAAAACAATCCCCTTCATGGTCGCATCAATTTCTCAAAAACGGGTTATCTGAAAAAAAAAATCCAAGTTCATTAATCTATGTGGATGTAGTTATCGTTGTACGTAGCTGATTTTTTTTTATTTTTATTTTTCATAAAATGGTGATCGATTGAAAATTTTCGTGTGTTTGGCGTGTTTGGCCGAAGTAAGTATTTACTAAACTTAGTAGTAAGCCAGTTAGCATAAAAAAATTAAAATCTTACAAGCTGACTATAGTGCTTTTCGGCCAGGACAGACTTACTGGCTTAACATAACACATAACTGTGGAGGGTAGAAGTACTTCTACCCTTCATAGTTAGCACTTATTTTGTGTCCCGGCCGAAAATTTTGTAAGGATAGTGAGTGACTTACTAAATTTAGTAAGTCTTACTTCGGCCAAACACGCCCAATTCACTACTTATTTTGTTTCGTTCAAATAATCCTTATCCACCGATTCGGTAGAATATGGCGCCAAGTTTCGTTCAAATCTCCGTTGACAGACAGACAGACAGACAGAGACATTTTATTATATTACTTAGTTGAAACGTTTTATCTACAACCGATTTTTTATAAAAGTAGTTCGTACTTCATATTTGCGAAGTTTTTAATTACAACAAATTACAATAGTTAATTCTCTGTTAATTTAAAAAGAATTCACTAGCACAAGCTATAGCGCCGCCAATTTTGAGATCCTGAGATTTTTTCGAAGCCAAAGTGGACGGCCAGAGACTATGAAATAATAAGAATACATGGTTTATCTTACATAGAAAGGATACTACAGCTGAAAAAAAAATTATGTGAGGTTTGCGTTGATGCTCACTAAAGTGCGTCGGTGTAGCTTTAGCATAAACTGTAGATAGAAGGTTTAAACGTTAACTTTTATTTATGTATTATTTATTTATTTAACTTTAAATTTAAACTTATCTACATGTTTAGATTAAATGAAACTAACAGTTTAAATATTATTAAGTGGGATGAATAATTGCAATATTATTAATAGAAATTTGTACAAAAACATTTATTTGATGATTCAATTTAAGTTGTGCATGACAACTATTATAGTTTTACATAAACTTTATCTTTCAAATGAAAATTTTTGAATTTGATGGAAATGTTATCACGAAACTATTTTTTTTTAAAGTGGTTTCGCAGTTATTCCCAAAAACATTTTAAAAATCATAAATTAAAAATATATCATTTCCTAAAAAGATTCTGGTGAAAAAATATCTTCTCCTTTAGATTTTCCGGCATTTGATCGCTATTTTCTTTCAAAAGGGGCTTTTTAAGACTTCTTTTGTCCTAAAAAATTTTTCTCATCGTGAGGTTCTATAATTATTGCTAAAACACTTCAAAAATTAAAAATCTATCTATATAAGAATAAATTGCTGTGCGTTAGCCTCGCTAAAACTAAAAAACGGCTGGACCGATTTTCAAAATTTTTTTTTTGTTTTGTAACAGAATATGTGTAACAAAATATATTGTAGGTGATACGAAGTTCACTGGGTCAGCTAGTTCATGATAACAATCTCTTTAAAAGTTTTAATGAAGAAAAATTTTTTCTTTACTATTATGAATTTCACCGTTATTCTTTTTTGAAGGGAAATTTTTAGTGTGTGCGTATGTATGTATGTGAGTGTGTGCGTCTAGATGAATAGTTAAATATATATAAATATATATATATATACCATTTTGAAAATATTTAAACAATTAATTTTGCTGCCTTAAAAAAATTATTAATGTGGCACACGCGAAAAAATTATGATAATAGTCCAAAAAACTTATCCCGTGAATCAACAAATTGTCGTATAACTAGAATAAAGAGAACGATTTTCTCAAATTTCAAACTGTTCTTTGTTGGAATCGAACTGTTTTGTTCTCAAACGATCTACGCAATGGATTTTTCTTCCGTTTGTTATTATCTCTTAGTTTATCCCTTTTAAGTGTCCAGCAAAAATCTGCCATCGTATTAATATTCCAATTTCCTTGATACCTAGTCTCCATTTCACTTATGTCTTGATGGAATCGTTCTCCCTGTTCTTCACTGTAGTCTCAAAGATTTTCAGGGAATTGGTCAATGTGAGAATCCATGAAGTGTAGTTCATTAAGCAACCTAAATTTTTGTAATTTTTCACCAATTCTTCTTCCCACAAACATAGATAGCAGGGATATTTTGTGAATCTCGATTGTTGACCTAAAAGAAACGTTGCAATCTTCAGGTCTTAAATTTTCTATTGATCTTCGGAATACTTTATTTTATCCAATACTATGTGTACTACTATTGTTTCCAGTACTTGAAAGAAAAATTTTCTGCGATAAGTTATGCAAAATTAGAAGAAGGAATTTTTGATGGACCCCAAATTCGAACTCAATTTCAAGATGCAAATTTTATAGGGAAAATGAACGAGACGGAGAGAACAGCTTGAGTAAGTTTCAAAAATGTGTCTCAAAACTTTTTAGGAAATGAAAAAAGTGAAAACTACAGGACGTTAGCAGAAGAATTGGTATATATATATGTATATATATATATATATATATATATATATATATATA
>CAJNRD030001116.1:7003735-7046434 GCA_905319865.3 Cotesia congregata
AATTGTAAGGAATACTGGTGGTTTACATAATCTGCTCCTTTTTCTCCTTTTATTATTTATTCTCTTTCTCCCGTTTTCCTTATTTGTTGCTGTATATATATATATATATATATATATTTATATTTTGTTGTATCTGTTTTTCTGTTTTTCTTCTTAATATTATAAGCCTTTTTAATATACATCGTTTTTTTAGGCTAACTCATTACTAATCATATACTATTAATCTCTACAATATTTATATGTATAAAAGAACAAGACTAAAATTAAATAAAAAACAAAATATGTATTGCCCATTGAGGCATCTCAGGTACCAAACCATTATATATAAGCTTCTATGAGAGCCATGCAGGCCAGGTAGAATAAAATAAGTTTTTCAAATATTGTAATAGGTCATGTACGTTTATACCTATATATCATTTACCTTGTAAATCTATGTACCAATAATTTCAAAATAAACGTTTTTCATAAATAAAAAAAAAAAGTGGTCAGTATCCCCGCCTGTCACGCGGGAGACCGGGGTTCGATTCCCCGTCGGAGAGATTTATTTTTTCATTTAAAAAAATATTTTATCAATAAAAATAAAACAAAACTTTTTTCGAAAAAAATTTTTTTTTATCCTCCGGGCGGAAAGTGGCACTTTTGTCCCGCTGCGCTAAACAAAGTTGCCGCTTTCCGCCTTCTTTGGACAAAAAATAAGTATACAGCCCTTGGAAAGTACTAAAAAAGTGTGTGTGTACTTATGTACGCACGTAAAAAGTTATACTCCTCTGACGTAACAAGATAAAAATCTTTCTAAAAATTTTATCTTTCGCGTTATCCTACGTTTGTAGAAAAAACGACTCTAATAATAAAAAAAAGGTATTCAATACATTGAAAGTTTTATTATAACGCATTATATAGTTAAATACAGTTTATTTAACCCTTTATTTGTCACCTTTTTTTTCGGGGCTTTGTTAACGCTGTTGTAGGCTTCTCTTCTTTTGGCAATGGCCTTCCGGTGAAGCGACTCATCTGTAAGCCACAAGTACTTTTTATTGAGGATGTGGAAATCGAGGAAATCTCGATTCGATATAGTTGTGTTATAGACTGTGGCTTGGTTGCCATTTATTTTTCTGATGGCTTGATGTCTTCTGGTATAATATAACACTGGGATATTGTTGGGACTTTGGATCAGACCTTTGCTGTCAAAGTGTATAAATGCCTGCGGTGGCAAGCAAGATGAGTTATTATTTCTGATCTCCATCTCATTTTCGTTTACTCTGTTTAGTTCTTTGATTATTTCATTTTCTATCTGAGGTAGTTTCGCGAAGTAGTCTGCACAATTTTATGATAAATTATCGATTTCAGGTATGTCTGCCAGGTCTTAGATGATTTTGTTACTTATTTGTTTTTTATAGTTGGACTCTTTTGAGCGATAAATTTGCAGACAAGCTTTGATACACTTGCGCTTAAATATTCTTATTTTTTCCATTGTACTTGCACTCTGGTTTCTCAAAGTGGGGCTGCATACATTGTTATTGGGCGAATCAGAAGTTGATAGCAGATAATCTTCGCTTTCCTACTAAGATGTTTGCACTAGAATAAACGTTTGTTAGCGTTAAAGGCCGCCTTTGCTTTCTTTAGCTGTATTTCAACATGCTGGTGTAATTTAAGGAAATGATCGATGTGCTCTCCCAAGTATTTAACCGTTTTCTTGTGAGAAATTGTCAGTGATAATTTGTCACCGTTTGGCCAGTTCCAGGTATTTTCGCTTTGATTTCAAACTCGTTGAGGCCTGTCTTACTAGCTTTAGAGATGTGGTCATAGCTTCTTCTGCATATGATTGTTTCACATTTAGTTGGATTAATCCTCAGATTCTACATTTGGAAGAATTTTTCTATTTTGTCGTATAGACTCTGTAAAAGTTCTTTTATGTTCTCAGGTGATTTTCTGTTTGTGTAGACAATGAGGTCGTCTGTAAAGACGATAGCTTTGGTTATTTCTGAGTTCATTCAATACTTTTTTTTTTGTCTCAATACTTTTTTTTTTCAGGAAACAAACAGAAATTACAAATTTCCGAAAAAAAATTTTTTTTTTTTCATTTTTTGAATATTTTTATTGCTTGAGAATTTATTTGTTAGCAAAAATAGAAAACGAATAATTTTGAAGAATGAAGGAAAACTAAGGTATTGTTTCTTAAAATATTGAATTCTCAGAATTTAGAAATGAATCTGAATGAATATGTACTCATGACATTTTATGTAGGGATAAAAGGCTATATTAATTTTTAATAACAGTTCGGCAGAGAACGGCTGTTATGAGCTAGGTTAAACTGATATTGTTTAGTACCTTCCTTGTCTCGACTTAAACGATCTTCATTACAGTTCGATGGTTTAAACGATCCAATATCCACTAACGTTTCAAAATTAGAAAAAATCTTAAAAAACCAAAAAAATTGGGAAAATTGCAGTTATAAACAATAGTGATGAGCAAAATCTGCGATTTTGCAAGACCAAGACCAAGACTGAATGAACAAAAACAAATAGTCGAGAAGTGAGTTTTCTGCGAAAAATCTTAAAAATATGGCGATTGGTGCATTGGATTTAGAATTTAATTCTGAGAAAAAGGTATTTTTTAATTTATCCGCCATTAAAAATTTCATTTGTTATAAACAAAAAACGAAGTGACAAAAGGAAATCTCCATTTTGTAGCTATAACTTCAAAAATATTGAATATATCTGAAATTTGAAAAAAGATCCTGAAAGAGGAGCAAATTTCAGTAAAAATTAGTCTCGACTCCCGGAGTTGTAGCTCCATCATTATTTATAATTTTAATTAAACGTTGAAAATTGGGCTCCGCGCGGCCGTTTCGGCGCCTGGGCGTCGCCGCCAAGCAAAGTATGCCACACAAATAATTTTTTTATAATATTCAATATTAATTTAAAAATCTGAATAAATTATAGTGTACGCCCAAGCGACACACTGGCAACTTAATAACATCATAAAGTTATCTAAAAAAAAGTTAGATGCCAACGATCTCCACTTTCAAAAAGTTGACAAATTTTCTACCGAAATGTATCCCTAATGTCCTTACAAGAAGTTATCTCAAAAAGTAACAAATTGATAACTCATTTACGTTAAAAAAATGTTAACTAAAAATGATAACAAAATATACTATTTAAGATAACAGAAGGGTCACTTTTAGAAAACAAAATGTTACCTTTTTGTTGCGAAAATGAATAAATTTTTGTTAATATTATAGTTGAAAAATGATAACTTTTAGTTATAGAAAAGTTACCCAATAGATGAGTATTAGTTAACGTTATTATTGAGGGATACTGTATATACGTTAAAAAATTTATGATATGGATATGAACAAATTGTACTGCAAAATTTGTATTAGACATAAATACTTATAGTATAGTTCATTTTTTTTATATTTCGTGTTACAAAATTTTTAACACAAAAATATAAAAAAATGAACTGTAAATATTTATATTTAATACAAATTCCACAGTACAATTTGTTCATACGCATACGATAAATTTTTCACCCGAATTCAATCAGTTATCATACTGTTACAAATGAATACTAATAATATTTTACAAGACATTTAAAATTTTTAATGAACATAAAAAGTACATAACTTTAATATTTACAAATCTGAATTTCTTTATCTTAATGTAATTACTATTAAATTTTTTAATTTAAAGCAAAAAAAAAACAAGCCTTAACTTTATAATTATTTTATATTTATTCTAAAAAAACTATGTTTTTTAAAACATTTCTTTGCTCACAACAATGTATTGCAATTTTTTCATTATAATTGTAAAAAGAAGAGTCTAAAATTATATTTTTTTTTCTTTCTTAAGACCACTATTCAAACATGTATTAAAATGATAAATACTCAAATCTTTGTCGACTCTTTAAGGGTGTTAGGGTTCTTTAATTTTCTGCTCAGCTTTTAAGCGATCACTTTCTCTCTGAAACCATTCTTTAATACGATCTTGTACTTTATCCTTAGTTTCTCCGTACTTTGCCACCAAAAACTCCGTTGAAATATGTTGAAATAATTAACGAAGTTGAACAATTAAAATCATTTTAACACTACGCAATACACTCTTAACAAGCAAAATTAAGTAAATAAAAATATCAATATATATTTATATTTACCTGCCTTTGTCGATGTTATTTTCACTTCCTCGCCAATTAATTAAAAAAATCTGCATCCAGACTTAGAAATGCACTGAATATACTGAGTATAATTGATGTAGTCGGGACATTAGCTAAACTTGTAAGAGACTGCACGCGTTCTCGTATACGATTTATGGAACAAAAGATTTTACTTGTTAACGAAAAGATAACTAAATGTTTACAAACAGAAAAATGTCAACAAATTGTTAGTTTAAAGTTGGCTCAATCTCATGACCAGTTGCGAATGTGTTGCGAAATTTAACGGACAAGTAATGGTTTACTGATTGAAAGTTAACCTTTAGTCATTTTTATGGATGCTCGAAAAGTTATCCAAAAAATGTTAACTATTTGTCATACTAATATTATCATCTTTTAGAGTGACATTATTTCTAACTTATTGCTGACTAATTAAGTATTCTATAGATTATTAACAATATCTTGCCATCTGTAAGATGACATAATAGAGTTAACTTTATAAGTTGTTCATTTTGTTTGTTTTATATTAACTTTTGTAATTTACTTAAAGTCAACTGAAATTGTTATCTTATAAATACCAAAAAGTTACTTGTGCCGCTTGGGCGTCATCTAGACACTTGAAGGAATATAGCCCCGCCAAAAAAAATTTTTAGCTTGATTTTTGTTTAAGTTATTTAATTGTTAATTAATTTTTCGTAGACTTAAGTTTTCAGAAAATCTCTTATAAAAGTTTAAAAAATATGTCTATAAATTTTTTTTCTCTTAGGAGCTCTTTTTATGTAAATAATGAACAAGGTTCCGTTGGAAAAGTTTTTTCAGTTGTTTATAATGATTTTTCAAAGTTATCAAAAATGGAATTATCGGGCTGATGTTATAAAAAAATTTTTTTTTCCTAAATTTTTAATTTTGGTTATTTTTGTGTTGTTATATCGCGTTTAGTAGCTTGGCTAAAAAATTTTTAATATCTTTTGCCTAGAGAGGGGGCTCGAAAAATAGTAGAAAGGGACGCATGGACACACTACTACAACTAAACCGTCTTTCACACTATTTTTGTCAGAAATGAGTGATAAAGAAAGAATGATATTAAAAAAGTCATGAGCAAGACCAAGACCAAGACCGAAACCGATGCCAAGCCTGCCTCTTGGTCTTGATCTTGCTTTGTTCATCACTAATTAAGAGAGATCAAAATCGAAGGTTAGCAAGTACTTATTTGTTCTTCTTAATCATAATATTCTTGGAAACTATATTCCGGCGACCTATGAGTTTTATTGATGATGGAAGATTGATGCTTAATAAAGAAGTAGACATGTGTGGTAAAGATAACTCTGAAATTGACTGAGATAAAGGTAATTCTTCTGAATTTTGAGAGTAGTTTTTAGTGAGATCGGGTACTTAATTTGTCTGTATGAAAATTAGTTTGAATTGATTTCAGAGGAGTTACAGGTTATACCTGAACAGCCTATCTCTGGGCTTGAGAGGTGCCAGAGTCAATCCAGGCCTATGTGATAGGTGCTGAATAGTCTATCTCTGGGCTTGAGATATGCTTTGTTGTTAGGAGCTTTAAATTGGTTGAGGAGACGTATCAGGACACAGGGGTCCTGACAAGAGTTATTTAAGATTTACTTTTCAGTAGTTAAATCATGCGTTATTTGTCAAGTGAAAAACGTGAGGACTATCGTAGAAGTCACAAGATGACAGAAGTAACTCGAAATTGTATTATGCACGACAGGTCGAGTAGACAACACAATTCTGATTAGTTGATGTTTTTTTATTGAGTGAAATTGGACAATTGCAGTATGTATACCTTTGAGTATTTTATCTAAAGATACTATACCAATAATTTTATCTAAAATACTATACCAATGACATGCAGAGTTGATTTGCTGTACACAATAGGTTGTTTTCTTGAGTTTCTAAAAGTTCCGATTGATAGGCACTTTTTTGGAGACTGGAGCTGCCTGGAGACATTGGACAGTATTTCTTGATGATTGCTATATCCTTTATCGAACGAGTGATTAAACACACTGTGTACACTAATGTGAATAAACCACCACAAACAAATTGACAACTTTGAATCGACTGGGAAGATAGGTAAAATTTTGGAGAGAGGTGTCGTGAAGTTACGTGTTCAAAAGATTGGTAAAGATTGAAGCTTACTGAAGTGTTTTTTGAACTTCAAAGTATAGAGACTCTTTTTATTTCTTAGCAAGTGGGAAGGATTCGGAAAAATATTCTTGAAAAAAACCGTTGATAAAAATATTACATACATAAAAAAAAAGGGAAAGTAACAACGGGAAATATTTAAGCCGAACCAGATGAGTGCCCGGGTTGATGAAAACAAGGGATGCATTTACGACCTTAACGGCCAGAAAGTCATAAAAGTAGTTACTTGAGAGTAGAGACCCGCATGCATGTATATAAATTTGTGGTTGAAACAAAATATTTTAGAGTTCGGCATTTTATTTTATTTTGTTACATACTGAATAATTTTTTAAAAACTGAGATAAATGACGTTAAAAAAAGTTAGTTATTTAATTAATAATTTATAAAGTAGCTAATAATTCAACAGGTCCACATAAATTTCTTCATTATGACTTAAGAAAGAAATTTCATTTGTTGGTAAATGGTTTTTGACCCATTGAACAGAAATGTAACATTTTATTTCTTCAATAACTTTGGCAAATACGGACTTAGATAAAGCACTCCGATATTGACTTTCTTCATCTTCGGTCAAAAAACTAATTAAAGCAGTGGGTTTTTTCGAAGAGTCATTAATTTTGGGATAATTCGCTTCATGTTGTCGACAGTATACAAATTTGAAGAAATCACGTATGAACTTTACCAAAGTTTGATTTTTCTGGACATCATTTTTTATTTTTGAATTGATAGATTCCACTTTATTGTTAGTTTTATAACCCAAGTTCCCATACTTCATATTATACGATGTCCATTCAGAACGGTTTGAATGCCAATTACGGTCAAAATACACCAATACTTGAGATGATGCTAATTTTTTTAATTGTTCGTAGATATCATCGTATTCTTTTTCAGAAGAACTTTTTGCCAATTTCTCCTAACAACACTAAACAAGTGGTACGCTCGAGTAAGACTAAGACCAAGACTAAGATCGAACAAGCAAGACCGAGACCGATACCAAGACTGGTTTGGTCTTGGTCTTGGTCTTGCTTTGCACATCACTAATAAATATGAGAAAACAATCTATCAAATTCGATTGTTAATGACTAAGGTGTATTTTCATGGATGGAATATGATCTTCAAATTGAAAAATTGACAAAATTTTTAAATCTGTAAAAAATAACATGTAAAAAGAAAGTAGAAAAACAATATTTTTGAATATCAGACTGTCCTTCGTTTGTATCGAACTCTTTTGCATCTTTTACACGTAGAGGTATAGAGAAATGGTAAAGTTAGTATGAAATCTATTTGCATCATTCGAGTGGTACGGAAGATTTCATACTAACTTTACCATCTCTCTATACCTCTATGTGTAAAAGATGCAATTTTGAAAATTAATTACTCAAAAATGGTGCGGTAAATTAATCTGAATTTTTTGTGGTGAATTATTAATATATTTATCCTTCGATAAAAAAAATTCCATAAGTTGCTTTTCGTGGAGGTACTCCTTACTACCTTAAGTCTATATTAAAAAATCTATATTAAAAAATTATGAACTCAATAAAAAGATACCTAAATATAATAAATACTAAAATATTTATATTTTAGTTTAAATATTTTATTTCATGAAATTATTATTATTTTAGAAAAAAATATAAATTAAAAAGGAATTATTACCAAGTTGAATTAAAACTAAACAATCAAATAAAATATTTAATTGACCATTTTTTAGAATTGATTATTAATATGAATAATATATTTCATATTAAATGGCATTTCTATCGAATTTAAAAATAACAACGTTTCGTTGGATACTTTGCGACTAGCTTGTATATGAATTAACTTAGTCAGTAAAAGAATTCTATATTTGTTGGAAAATTACATGAATTGTATTTTATTTAGCATTGCTATACACTGATTTGTAATTTTACAAAAATTTTTAACAGTGTGTAAATAAATAAATTAGTTTGAATTTATTGAATGGTCTGAAGTTCGCGCGCTACGCAACGTTGCCAAATTTTTTGACTCCATTTTAACGTAGGTTGCTTGAGAATTTTTTGTGATTTTTAAATATTAATTTCCCAATAAATATTTCGGTAACTGATATATTTTATTGCAAACAAAGAAACCTGAATATTTCGAAAATCTAATTTTTAGTTTTTTTTTACTTCATCTAATCTATGACTGATAGTATAATTCGAGAAATACTGCAAACGTCTGACTTTCTCGTAAGACTCTGAACAAATACTAACATTTAAAAATTTTATTTTTTCAAAAATTTGTCCGGTAAAGTATAATTTAAACCTCACTATTAGATAAATAAGGACCTTAACTATTAGAAAAAAATTGAATTTACTCATAATCTAATATTTTTTATTTTACATTGGCGGCGAAAGGACCTCCTTAATTATATTTGATGGCCAACTTCATCATGTCGCTTTTTTGGGACATCATGCGCGCGCAGCTCACAAATTTCACTCTCATCCAAACGCGCCAAAAAAAGTATAACTTCAAAAATTTATTAGCTGAAGGAACATCAGCGTACTTTCATCAAAATAGAGAAGAGGAATTCGAGCAATTTTTCAGTAACGATGATGAGAAATCGGTGGTATGCTGTTCGAATGTTAAAAGATTGGTTGATGAATTAAAACCAAACACAAGGACGATAAGTGGAGACTTTTTTTAGGGATCGTGCACTAACTGTAGAAGCAACACATCTGTCAGAAGTAGCGCACCCTGGTGTTTAATAAAAGCAGAAAATCGGCAAAAAGTATTACAATGGCTTGTGTGTCTTTTTACTTAATAATAGAAAAATTAATTAAATATGCTTTTTGACCAGTATTGATCGGTCGTATTCGAAGCAAAAACAATTCAGAAAGGCAGAAAACCATTTAAGGCCGTGTATATTGAATTTAATGGAAGAAATTCAGCATTATTAAGTCAAATAGCCTTGTAAACATAGCCTCCACAGTTCAATTCTGCCTCTAAACACGTCATATGCTTGTCATTCTTCTATGGAGTACCACGAGTACCAATAGTACTGAGCGACAAATATTCCATCCATAAAAATACACCTAAGTCATTAAAAATCGTGTTTGATAGATTTTTTCTCATGTTTATAACTGCAATTTTCCCAATTTTTTTGGTTTTTTGAGATTTTTTTTAATTTTGAAACGTTAATGGGACGAAAAAACTTAAGATTCAGATTCAGAGGAACAAAATACTTAAAAATCATAATCAATCTGAATCCAAAAAATTTTTTTCATCTTGATAATTTTGGTTTATCATAATTTTTTGCAATTTTTTTCCGTTTTGCGCAATTTTTTCAAATTTCGACGGCTCCACGGGCTAATTAACGTTCGGGTTCAGCGAATTGAAATAGATGAAAATCATACTTGATCCGGGTCCATAAAAATTTTTTCATCGCTGTGATTGCAGTTTTTGGCAATTTTTTGCCTTTTTATTTTCGTTTTTTTCATTTTACTCAAATCTGGAGGGTGACCGGGCCAAACGGACTTCAAATTCGGATTCAGCGGGTTGAAATACTTGCCCGCAGGTGGATCCGGTCAAATGTACACACAACTTTTTTTTTTGTTTGCTGGTATTGTAGTTCATAATTATAATCGTAGTTTCGCTGATATTTGGATCGTTCAAACCATCGAACTGTAATGAAGATCGTTAAAGTCGAGACAAGGAAGTTACTGAAACTGAACAATATCGATTAAACCTAGCTCATAACAGCCGTTCTCTGCCGAACTCTTATTAAAAATTGATATAGTCTTTTATCCCTAAATAAAATATCATGAGTACACATTCATTCAGATTTATTTCTAAATTTTGAGAATTTAATATTTTAAGAAACAATACCTTAGCTTTCTTTCATTCTTTAAAATTATTTTTTTTTTTTGCTAACAAATAAATTTTAAGAAAATAAAAATATTCGAAAAATAAAAAAAATAAAATTTTTTTTCGGAAATTTGTAATTTGTGTTTGTTTTCTAATCCTTATTGAACCGCAGTGCCCGGACACCTCAGTCGCCCGGCTAGCTCAGTCGGTAGAGCATGAGACTCTTAATCTCAGGGTCGTGGGTTCGAGCCCCACGTTGGGCGTTCTTTTTGGATCAAAAATCTGTGACGAGACCAAACGTTTTTGACAATTGTTTAGACCTTACCGAGACTACATACGGAGCAATCCGAGAGTCTCGTTAAACTTTTTTTCATAACATTTTTACCAGAAACAAAATCTTCAGCTCTCCAACAAACATTGAACTATTTTTCTTAAAAAAAAATTGTTTTTCATACGTAACGATACATTTTATAATAAATTGAATCTAGTATAATAGATGGTTATGACCTGATATTTTACAGATGGTTATAACTTATAACCATCTGTAAAATATTAGATTTTATCAAGGCCACATTGTCACATCAAATGGGGAACTAAGTTTCTTTTCCATTCATATTCTCAAAATTATTCAATATTAATGTATTAGTAACGCAGACCAATAGTTTTTCTTATATTATGGATCCAATGATAAATTGTGTTACTCAAGTCAAAAGGGCGTATCTCAAAATATACGCCCTTTTGGCTTTGCAGAGCCATAAGGGCGTATGAAAAAAATTTTTTTTCTCTTATCAACTAGGCAGTGAATAAAAGTCAAAATCTTGTTAAAAAACTTAAAAAAATTTTTAGAGATTTGACTAGTCAAAAAAAAATTTTTTTTTGAAAAAATTTTTGTTTTATTTTCTATTGATAAAATATATTCTAAAATGAAAAAATAAATCTCTCCGACGGGGAATCGAACCCTGGTCTCCCGCGTGACAGGCGGGGATACTGACCACTTTTTTTTTTTCAAACCGAGTGTGCAGGGGCAGACAGCAACTGGAGGCATTCATGGATGACTACAAGGCCCACGCACCATCACAAGAAGTCATTGACTGCATCACGGAACTGCTGAGGGACGGAGGAGCAGAAGTTGGGCTTACCCTGAATATTAGAAAGTGCGGAGTCTTCAATCGGGAGTACCTGGAAGAAAATAGAGTGGAGGATGACAACATCGGAGATGAGGACCCACTGTTCTTGCCGAGGATTCGTGAGTCATACAAGTACCTGGGTATCCACCAGCTGGAAAGAGACAGACCTGTCAATTACCAGCTGGTGGAAGGAAAAGCGATCAAAATGACCAATAAGATCATGAGGTCGGGACTAGCGGTGTCACAAAAGGTACATCTCTTTAATACGTGCGTAATGCCAGCAGTAACGTACGTCCTGGGGAATTTGTACCCCCAGGAGTCCAGAGCAACATCGCTGAAGAAATGTACTAACATCGATGGGCAAATTCGTAAGATCTTGATCGAAGAGCAGCTGAAGGGTTCAACCACAATGAGGGTGTCGACGTACATCCCGGCTAGGATTGGTGGACTTGGCTTGAAATCGGTCAGGCTAGAGGTCGAGCTTGTGTTGGTCAAGAAAGGATGTTATTTAAGATCGCACCCTGAACTGAGCCAGACCCGAAAAGCGTATGAAAAACTGGCCAAGAGAGGGTGGAGAAATCCACTGACCGACGCGGACTCGGTAATGACAATGTATGGAGTTGTAGGGCAGGAAACGGATAGGCTATCCGAAGAAGACTTTGGACAATACTGTAGGAGGCTGACACGTAGAGTAGCGGACCAGCAGGTGGATTGGCTGCTTGATAAATGGAGACATCTAAACTATGGGAGGCTAATTATCAGAGAGGAGGAATATATCCAGTTCCCAGCATATAACTCCTTCAAGATGGAGGACTGGATCGCGAGGAGAATCTTAGAAGCAGCAGAGGAACAGGTCCATGGCCTTGGGACATTGAGAGGTGTGCCTTGCAGGCTGGGATGCCCAAACATCGAGACAGCGTATCATGTCATCTCTGCATGTGGTAGACAAACGCACCCCACGAGACATGATACAGCTGTCAGCTGGATATTAAGAAAGATTCTCGACGCAACCAGAGCGCCAGAAAACGTCAGACTCCAGGCCTTTAAAGCAAGAGCTTCCCTGGTCACAGAATATGATTGGGGAGAGAGGAAGATAGAACTGAGCGCCGGTCCTAGAACATCTGCGGACATCAACCTCTTTCACAACAGGCCAGATATCGTGATCAAGCTAACCAACCCACAAGAGATCTTCGTACTAGAAGTTGCAGTGTCTCACCTGCAAAACATCAGGCTTCAAGAACGCATCAAAAGAGCGAGGTATGCGTTGAACTCTACCATTGAGATCACGGAGGGCAACGTGGAGACCATCGCCAGAGATAACAACCTCGTTGATGCGCTGAAAAAAAAGCACCGATGCCCAGTAAAATTAGGTGTCATGGTGTTTGGGGCTCTGGGTGAGATACTGAGGACTGAGGAGCATCTATTGGCCAAGAAGATCATGAGCAAGTTGGGAGTATCTGAAAGAAATTGGAACATCCTGATGGCCAATGTCGCACTCTCGGTGGCCAAAGCCTCAGCGCAAAGCCTTATGCACAGGCTTCAACAGTGAGACCACTATACACCACACCATCGTCCGAGCAGCTGATCCAAGGTGCCTGGAACCACGGGGGAGAGGATGAGCAGCCCAACCAAGGAAACCGTAGCCCGCATACCTGAAGAGACTTATTTAAAATTTATTTTATTTTATTTCTCTTTGTAATCTCTTAAATTCCTTTCTTAATCCGATAATGATTATGTTTGACCTTAACAAATAAACTACCTTTTTTTATTTAAAGAAGGAATTTATTTTTGTTCTCTTTCAATATACATAAATAAGTAATAATATCCTTAGAATAACTTAAACTGTAATACAAGATAGTTTTTGATTTGTCGACAATGCCGCTCTTATCAAAATACATTTACTGAAAATTAAATATAATTTCTATATGTTTTATCAGTCTATAAACATCTTAGCTTTCGCTTTCAATCTTTTATTTATTTATTGCTATGGTAAAAAATTTTAAAATTAACTTTAAAAAAACCATTGTATAAGTTACTTGCCTTTTAGGCTTATAAATAATGGGGGTGGATGTGAGAGGGATATAGGGAGGGAGGGATATGACTATATACAATTATATACATTTTTATTGCTTATAGCTAGATTTTTAATTTCGTGGAGGTTGTCCACGATTGACGAGATTTCTTTCTCTTCGGTGTTGGTGGTATTCCTCCTTCTTGAGGGCCATTGAGTGGGTCCAGGTCGCGGCTGTGATGTTATCCAGGTCCATGTAGATGGCTTTTCTCGCAGTCTTATCTTCTCTTGTTTGTGTTTAATGAATTTACCTTAATTGCACAAAATTTAATTGTGCTTGTTGAGGGGTTTTTGTACTCCTGTCAGTTTCTTGGGTTTGGTGATGTACTGAGAATATAATTATTCATAATCGAACTGTGCCATCAAAAACTTAATGTTTTTTAAGTTCTCTGTTATTTTATTGGAGATTTCCTGGAGCTGTATTTGTAGTATGCTCATGAAGCTGTTTTTAAATTGGTTTATCATATTTTCTACGAAAGAGAAAATATTAGGATTATTGTCGCTTGGTGGGGGGTTAGCTTGGCTCGGGGCTGTCACTGGTCTGAAGTGATCCTCTAGTGGGCTTCTGGAGTTATTCTGCCTTGGCAGGGGAGGGAATTGTTTATTGTTGGCTATGTCCGCAAATGATTGTTCAGGATTAATTGCTTTAAGTATTTTGTTCATTTTGATTTGTTTTAGTTGTTTCCTTAGCTGGATCGTCCGGTTTTTGACATCTTGGGCTAATGTTAGGTACCCGCATCCTCGGTAGGATGCGGTATGTCCGTTCTCCCCGCAATTGGCGCACTTGAGAAGCGATTTATCACTGTTTTCGGTGATCTCGCATTTGCCTCCTTCCTTGATAGGACCGTGATTTTTGCCGCACTTTACACATTTGAATTCGAGTGTACAGTTACTGCTTGAGTGTCCTATTTGCTGACATCTCTTGCATTGGAAGATACGCTTCTTCCTGAGTTTTTCCCAGCGGATGGGTTGATTTAACATCCTGTTTAGCCTCGTGAGCTCTGCTGGTTTGCTGTTGCTGGTCAGTTGGATAAGAAAGAAGAAATTGTCTTCATCTTTACTGTATTTTATTTTTGACACTTTTTCAATTTTTACATTTGTAAAATTTTTGTTATTTATGTACGTGGTGACATCCGTCTCGTCGTATTCGGATTTAATACCTTTAAGTACAAGGGAGATTTTTTTGTCTTCCTTTGGAGTGTAAGTGAAAAATTTAGTTTCATTTTTTGTAAGCCATTCTTTTATTATTCGGTAAGTCTCAATGTTGATCGAGCTTACCGCGATATATTCCTTACCGGAGTGTCTTATCCAGAAGTCTCCTTCCGGGATGTTTCCTACCAAAATTAATTTAACGAGGTCTTTCATTTTTGTAGTGTATACATGTATCGGTGGTGGTCTCGATTTGGGTTTCAGTACACTACTTGAGTTATTTTTTTGACCTGAGGGAGAGAAAGGTCTTCCGTTATTTATTTGTGTTGTTACCTGCGTTTTTGGGCGGTGTATTTGTGTGTCCATGTTAGTGTTGTCGATTACTTCGTCTTCACTTGAAAGTGCTTCGTAATTGTTAGATGTGGCAATGCCTGCCATTTCCTGATTATCTATACTACGTTACTTGGGTCTTGCTATCTTTCTGAGAGGGGTGACGAACCCGTCTTTGTCCATTAGTATTACTTTGTTACCTGAGGTACCTTCTGAAGTGCGTTCAGTTGAACTATCTCGTGACCTCGAGACTTTTATATTCGGTGTTGGTGATTTCGCCTTTACGTTCTTGAAAAATTCTGGGAATTTAGACGCGTTCGTTATTTTTTGAATTTCTTTTAATTGTTTGTTAATTTCTGCTGTAGCTAATTCTTCCGTGGATTTTTTATCCATGTTTTGTTTTAAATTACTCATTTTGACCATGAGAATTTTTTTTTAATTTTGGGGGTCAGCTGTGGTTGTAGGACACGTGTCCTACCCACGCTGTAATTATTCGCACTCACTAGTTCCGCTGTTTTTTTATATTATTTATGTGAATTTGTTCTGAAAAACTACACATTGCACTAGCACAGTATATTTTAATTGATAATACTGTTTTTCGCATAAATATTACACTGAATTTACTATAAGAAAAATTAAAATTTGCACTCCATTAAAGTCCCCGAGTTTGAAATTTTTCTAAGTGTTGAATTGAAAATTTTTTTTAATTTATCGATAACAATGGGCTACAAACTGCCAGAAACTGATAAATTTATTGAAATTAAGGGACCATGTTCTAATGTATGACATATGCCGGGTTTACACCGTCAAAAAATTTCAAAGTCCCCGAGTTAGAAATTTTTTTAAGTGTTGAATTAAAAAAAATTTTTTTAATTTATAAATAATAATGGGCTACAAACTGCTAGAAACTGATAAATTAATTGAAATCAAGACATCATGTTCCAGTGTCCATGATGTAAGAAAGTAAAAATATTAGAAATAAAGATGATCACTTTGTTTACTTAGTAAAATAAGTATTTTTGATTTTGTTCACTCTATAAATAATGACATTAATATAAATATATCATTCACAACAGACTTAGTGACTAAATTTATATTATTTGTAGGTTAACTTGCACAGTACAGAATGTATTGAGAGACTACGCAAGGCGCCTGCGTAAGTCAACAAATATTGAGATTTTTGGACAATGTAAACAGTGAAGTTTTCAAACTAAAGAAAATACATGTTAAAATTATGCTACTTATCCAATTCAAGTTATTTTCAGTCCGTACAGATATACTTTTTTTTTTATCCGAAAAAAATTATTCTTAGACAGGACTTGAAAACTTTTAAGTTTTTAGGACTTACAAATTTTTTTGTGCTTTAAAATTTTTCATTCAACATGTTACACCAAAACAATTAAACGTCCTGATGTCCTGTTCTTTATTCATTTTAGATTATTTCAAGTCGATACATATTTATTTTTTTTTGGTGAAAAAAATTTCTCTTAGAATGGACTTAAAAAATTTTTTACAGTATACGCATTGAAAGTAATACACCAAGAAACGTTCATCTGATTTTGTTATTCGTTCGTTTCAGGTCCTTTTCGGACGATTCATACCTACTTTCTTTATTCGAAAAAAATTTCCTCACTGACAACTCTGACAACTTTGTCACTGTATGGAGATAGAAAATTTTTTTGATGTATACTCAGTGTAAACTTGTGGTATATGATTCGAATTCACACCGAGTATATTGAGTGTATTTTTTATCTATACTTAGTGTTTATTCGATACCCACCGTATCCCCCCAGTATACACCACATCAAGTTTACACCGAATTTACTCCGAGTATACACAGTGTATGCGGATCCGCTAGGGTAAAATAATGTATAGCCCCCGTGACGTCACAAGACGACACGAGGAGGGGAAAATCAGCTACGAGCCTCAAAACCTGAGCATTGATCGACACTTCGATCTATCCCCCGGTGTCAGCCACCACGTTAGATATTTCTTAGTCAATTTATTACTATATTTCTATTATTACCACTATTAGGTGATAACTCACCAAAATTTATAAAACTTACTACTAATTAATTTAATATTCTTTTTTACTACTATTAGGTGACTATTCACCATAATTTACCACTAATCCGCTATTATATTTCTAATATTAAATAATATTCATTCTATTGTTACAATTATTCTATTTTGTTAAGTTACGTTACCGAAGTACCACAAGTTTATATTAAAAGTTCTTATTTTGTGTAATAAAGTTAAGTTTATTGTTATCACCGATATATACCATTACTAAACTACTACCATTCACCTATCTATTTACTACGACTATCTATATTCAATCAAAAGGGTCAATCAAGGACGCAGAATAATCACCGCCGTTAATATTGTAAGTAAGTAAAATAAATTAACTGGCACGCGTGAGAACTTCTGTCCAGATTAATAAAATAATTCAAAGACAAAGACATTCATTGGTTCACGGGAGCGGAATATCCCAGAGCAGCGAATCCCACTTTTTCTGAAGTTTAAGTGATTATTTCCCTATCCGCAAGGATTAATGGCTTAGATAGTCAAATTTTTTAAATAATGAAAAATTTAGTGTTTCAATGTATATGTTGATAAATAAAGTGATTTCTATACTATCGAAGAATATATTTTTCGTGACAGCTAAATTACCAAATAAAGTTTATTTATTTACTAAATTACTATGTTTGGTAGCTTCAGAGCAACATCACTGAAGAAATGTGCTGACATCGATGGGCTAATTCGCAAGATCTTGATCGAGGAACAGTTGAAGAGCTTGACCACAACGAGGGTGTTGACTTACATCCCGGCAAAACTCGGTGGACTTGACTTGAAGTCGGTTAGGCTGGAGGTCGAACTCGTGATGGTAAAAAAAGGATGTTATTTAAGATCACACCCTGAACTGAGCCAGACCCAGAGAACGTATGAAAAACTGGCCAAGAGAGGATAGAGGAATCCGCTGACCGACGCGGACTCGGTAATAGCGATGTATGGAGTTGCAGGACAGGAGACAGAAAGGCTACCCGAGGAAGACTTTGGAGACTACTGCAGGAGATTGGCACGTAGAGTATCAGACCAGCAGGTGGATTGGCTGCTTGATAAATAGAGATTGCTGAGCTGTGGGAGGCTCGTAATCAAAGAAGGGGAGTGCATCTAATTCCCGGCATACAACTCTTTCAAGATGGAGGCCTGGATCGCGAGGAGAATCTTTGAAGCAGCTGAGGAGCAGGTCCATGACCTTGGGGCACTGAGAGGAGTACCATGCAGGCTGGGATGTCCAAACGTCGAGACAGCGTATCATGTCATCTCTGCATGTGAGAGACAAACGCATCCTACGAGGCATGATACGGCTGTGAGCTGGATAATAAGGAAGATCCTCGACGCAACCAGAGCACCGGAAAACTTCAGACTCCAGGCTTTAAGAGCAAGAGCTTCCTTGGTCACAGAGTATGACTGGGAAGAGAGGAAGATAGAACTAGGGATACGAAAGTCGAGTCTGACTTTAGTGAAAAATCGACTTTTATCTGAAAATAATCGACTTTTCAGAATCGAGTTGAGCCTCTCTTGAATCGATTAGAATCGACTTTTACTCGATGATTTTTTTTTGACTTTTTTACAGACTTTTAAAAATTAACAACGAAAGTAAAATAAAAAGGGACATTCCATGTCAAATCGACCAATAGTTGGAATCGACCCCTTTCGATTTGGATGAATTTTGGTCAGAAGTTTTCTTTTATCATAAAACGAAGTTCTGCCAAAGGAAAAAAAATAAAAAAATTTTTTCGAAAGATATGCAAATTCAAAATTTCGCGATTTTTCCAGTTTTTCAATTTTGTTTTTGCAATATCTCGAATGCTATTATAGATACAGGAATTGTCTTTCGTTTGTTTGAAAGAGGACACTTGGGGCTATTGAAAAAAAAATATTTAGGAAAAAAATGCCATATTTGTCAAATTTTGAATTTTTGAAAATCGTCAAAAATGAAGAGCGCCATTAAAATTTTCGCTCAATTTTTTTTGTATGATACCTTGTACTGATCTTGAAAGATCCTGAAATTTTTGGAAAGGGGTTTTTCTTTTTTTCAAAAATATGAATTTTTTAATTAAAAAAAAATTTTTTTGTTTTTTGCAACTTCTATATAAGGTAAAGTTATGCAGATACATAGTATTGTCATTTTGAGTATTTAAAAATCAAATGCATTACGCCCTTTTGATTTTAGTAACGTGATAAATAGGCAGCGTAGTCATGCATATTATGGGAAATAACACTTCAGTAAATTTTTAAATCGCTTTTTCTCAGAAATAATGTATTTTAGAAGAAAACGTGTAAGGACAATTTTTGTAGACAATTGCGTGATCTAGAATTTTTTTCTGAGCTATTTTTATCATAAAATAACAATTTCGCTAAAAAATCCAAAAACCCATTTCCGCAAACTTTGACCTTGTATAAAATTTTTTGTACACATGGGATTGATGAAGATTTTTCACGATTTCATTGTAATGATATCCCTAACGTTCATGTAAATTTTTAGCTTCTTGGCAATTTATGTAAGGGTACCCCCCTATCTTTCGGACTAACTTGACCGCACTATTAGTGCACAGACATTTTGCCTAAGTCATTTTTGACGAGACTAATTGACATAGACATCATTGTCAGAGACATTTTGACGGGCTAAAAAAGGATGGTCTGCTAGGTACACAACCCAGTCAGCAATATACCGTCTTACAAGGTCTTTAAGATCAGTTTGACATGGTAAACAAATCTTAGAAGCCCCGTTGTTAGCTAGGAAGAAACTACATATAGGTACAAAAAAAAGCAAGTTAAAAATTGCACTAAATGAAGAAAGAGTATTATTTTTAACTAAAATTTAAAACAACTGCAATTTAGTTATTTTAATTTATATATTTATTAATGTAAACATATATTATACAATATTCTAGAATTATACAGATCTACTTATATTATAAATATAATTTTTAAAATAAAGAACATACAGTATATTTTATGGCAAGGAATGAAACACGATGATTTCGACTAGTATCCAAAGTTGACTGAAGCTTCCAGTCAATTGTAGACAAAGTATCTCATTTATACTTTGAAATCGTGTTTCCTCCCATATTACAGATTTTTTTTTTAATGATATCTACATTGATACTAAATTTCGGTGTTAGAAACTAGTCAATGATAAACTAATGCAACGTAAATGACTAGAGACACACTGATAGAAGAATTTATTTTTATTTAATAAATCTGATATTCATTTATTATAAATATTCATAAGTCTTTTTAAATACTAAGAAATATTTGTTTAATACTAAAAAATGGTCTCTAATAAATGATTTGTTAAATATTAATAAATATTTTTAACTAAACAAATCCTTCTATCAGTGCACTACTAACGGAAGGGTTATTTATAATTCACAACTGAACGAGAAAAAAATTCTATACTGAAAACTTAAATAAAGTTTTATCGTAAGATTAAAATTACCACGAATGCAAATTGTTAATAAGCTTTTCCGCTAATTAAAAGCATCCGTGGTTTGCTAAACAAACTTTAGCTTTCTCTAAAGTCGGTCGAAAATTACCCTCTTCAATTTAATTGCCTACATCGAAACATTAGAAATGAAAATTGTAATACCAGTATTATAAAACAATGTGTTATAGTTCAATATATAATATATAAAAGTTTTATTTACCATTTAAAACTGTAAAAGTTTCCACTAAAGCTATCGATTTTTAATTATGACTAAAAAAAAAAAGAAAAAAAGCAATTAGGCGACTTTGACTTAAGCCTAATCGAATCTGCTTAGATTAAAAAAAATAATTGAGTTTAAATATCTCCTTTGTTTAGATATGACTAGATTTATTAAAAAAGCACCCATCTTAAGTATTCACGTATAATTAAGAAATACTTAGCATTTAACAAATTTTATGGAATCACTTTGATTTTCTTTCTGTTCCATTCATAAACTATAACAAATCGTTTAAGTTCGTACATACTTAATGCATACATAAGTATGAAAAAGATGTTAGATATAGATTAATTTCATTTTTTCTCTTACAATTTTAAGTGATGATAATGGACATCTGCTAACTTGAAATCGAATGAAAATAAAATTTTATTTTGCTCCTCAATTCAATACAAAATGAATAAAAATCTTCTAAGATTTGGAAGCCTATCGTAACTTGATGATAAGAGTACATATTTTCTCGAGTAAATAATATTCAACAAAATGAAAAGAAAAAAAATTAAACTCTCGTAATTAAAATTAAACACTCGTATTAAAAACGAAAATGTAAGATGTGAGACAACAATTTATCTCAAATCATGTTCAAAAAATTATAAAAGACTTGACGTATAATATTAAAAATATATAAATGGTCATACGTAAACTAAGATTGTTTGCGATATTGTGACTATAGTATGAACTTCATAAAAAACTTATGCAGTGGCATTCCGACGCCACTCTTCATAAAGGCCTCACGCGATAGGCCCTAGTACAACGTCACGAAGTCATTGTCATCCCTTGATTTTGTTGGCTTTTATTAGCTATCTCATTACGTAATCCTACATCGTAACAGTGATCAAGCTTTGGGAAGAGTTACCGAGTGACATTGTAAACTCTAGTAGTTTAGAAGTCTTCAAAAGTAAAGCGTTTGACTATTTCTTAAATGTAGATAATTAGTTTGAACTTATTCGCTCAAGGTTGAGCCTCTTTACTTTTTAAATTATTATAAATTACTATCTAAATATCATTAGTTGAATTAAAATGAAAAAGAAAATGAATATAAATCAAATCAAATCAAATCAAGTCAGATCTTTACACTGTATTTCTTCGTTTATATCTTTTAGCTTTTCTTTTCTTACATTATCCTTCACTTTAAATGCATTTTAAACTTAAATTTTTATTGCATCATCAAAAGCAAAAAATATACTTCTATCAATATTTTATGTATCCATATATTATGTACTCACATTTATAACCTCATATATTTAATCATATGTAATATATATGTACTTGAAATTGCCATTTGGCCTGTGCCTTGGCATAAAATAAACAAAATCTAAATCTAAATCTAATCATTTTCGGTTTACTAATATTTGTAATTATATAAATAAATTTGAGTGGTATATAAAATACATACATCGATTCTTACGAAAAAAGATGTATCAAAAACCTAACGATGAGAAATCAAATAAAAGTGAAAATTTAGTTTTCTCTAATGGAACTGGAGCAATTAATAGAATAATATGTATGCTTAATAGTTGTTTTTTGAGCCAGTGTCTATGGAGGCTATTCTGCACCAAGTCGGACCGTGTTTCCAGAATATTTATTTTTTCTTTTCTCAATTTTTTGACATTTTTTAGTATCCTTCAAAGACTCTTTCTGGAAAATTTTGAAACTTTTTTGATTACTCGTTACTAATAAGATGTATAAAAAATTTCGAAAAATTAAGAAAATCGAAAATAACAATTCTAGAAACTGTCGGATTTGACGAGAAATGCCTTCTATATTTCGTGATTTAACGATGCGTCAGCTTCAACTTCACATTAAAGTAACATGCGATTATTGTTATTTTGATCTATTGTTTGTAGTTGATGGCATTCAGCAAAACCACGTTTTAGCTGGCTCTTCGTGTAGTCAAAAATTCACACGTAAAGTTCCACTAAAATAGAAAATGTTTAAAATTAGTCCCTGTATAATTTACACGATTGTAAATATTTGTCATTTTAACTCGAGATTAATTGTATTAGTTTTATTAAACAAACTCACATATTGTTAGGACCATTGTATGGAGGAGGATTCGGTCGAATGTAAGGATTACAGCGTTCTATGTTGATTCTAAGCATTAACATAGTAAATAATGTTAAGATAAAAAAAAGTTAGTTGATGATAAATACGACTATTTGTTTAGTTACCTTGAACTTTGTAACAATAAATCATCTGGATTAGCGGATAATCCGGTAAGAGAACGTAAAGTTCCCTTTTGAGTAGTAGCATAATGAACCATTTGTACTCCATTTTTCTCAACGTTTTCAACGGGCGGTAGTTTCTTAGTTGGTCTAATAGAAAAGTATAGTATTATGGATATTAAAAAGAATTGCTTTGTTCATCTAGTTATTTTTTTATTTTATCTTCGTTTATGCTAATTAAATAGATGAGAAAAAAAGTAACGACTAGAAATGTTTCTATCATACATATACTATTTGAACAAAACTTCAATTAGTAATATAATTTTCTTTGATCTTTAATATCTGGTAATTTATTACTCACATAATCCAAACTATCCCAATGATAATTGCAAAGATTTTAATATTCATAAGACACCAAATTATTTTGCAAAAAAAAGTAGTCATTTTTTTCTAAAGAAATCATCAATTAATTGGAAGAAAAAAAAAGTGTTATTTTGCTTATACTGGCAGCATAAACATAAGTTGTACGCTTGTTTTAAAAAAAATCTGGAAGTTATGAAACTTTCATAAGTTTTTGGTTTATTTAAAACTTGTTAAAAATATAAAAGCTTTACTAATATTTATTTAGAAAAGAAAATTTGAAAGGCTGAAAGAGTGAGTTTTTTTATTTTACGTCCGAGCAATGAAAAGTAGGTAAAATCACATTCAATCAATTTTAGTATCATTTAGCATGGTTTTAGTAACACCGACTTCAAGATTATGAAAGAATGCGATACTTGATGATTTTTTTCCTTGTTTAGTATAAAATAGTGTCATTTTTATCAGCAAAGAAGTTGAGTCAAGGTTACGGAAAAAGCATTTCATGCTAAGTTAAAATCTAATTAGTTGTTAGATTTCATCTTACACTATTCAGGTAATTTTCTACCTGGGTAATACTTTAAAGTACTTTAAAGACTTGAAAATATTTACCATGCAAATATTAAAATATTAAACGAGAAATTTATTAACAATGATGTTAATTGATTCAGATTTATGTTGTAAAATAAGACAAAATTTATTTAGCAATATTTAAAGTGAATTTTACCTATTCCGTTGATTATGATCCAATTGATAAATATTAAATAATTCATAAAAATACTTTTTGGAGACCGGATCTTTTCTATAAAATGAAGTTAAATATTTAATTATCGAATGTAGAAGCAATATATGTTTTTCATGATCAGGAAGTTTAATATTAAATTTCAAAATCTCTGATAAAATATCCCGACGGAAATTTTTGTTAAAATTAAACGAGCAAATTATATTTTTAATTCTTACTGATTATTTCATTTATTTTAATCCTAAGTAATTGAAGTAATTGAAAAAGTATGAGTCACCCTCCTAATTATTGTCATAGAAAAATAAATTTCATTGATATTGAAAGTAACAAAATTAAAAAAAAACTTACAATTTAATGTGATGAAAACAGAATGCTGTGCTTAACAGAGAAAATAGTACCAAGAGCAAACTTAACGAAGTAAATACGGTCAATAATATTTCTTTGAGATAACTTCTCGTAGGTATAAGTGATTTCTTTGGCCTTGCCCATAGCCATTCTACATGCTCTGGTATTTCTAATGATGATCTACCAATAACGTTCATACTTGGTTCTCGTCTTGCACTTTCTTGAAGTAAACTATGATTTTCTGAAATCTATAAATATCAAAATTATTTTCACCATTCTATTATTTGAAGCAATATTATCCAATATAATTTTACTAATTTAAAAGAACACCAATCCAAAACAAATCCAGCATCTCGAAAAATTCTCTCTCTAGAACTTCTTTTAAAATCTTTCGGGCAGGGTGATCTTATTTTCAACGGTCTCAATTCTTCTTCAAAATGATTCAAGTCATGAGAAAATTGCACTGTACTACCAAGTTTTAAAACGACTCTGTAATTAAATTATGTGATTAAACACAATGTGCTTAATTTCAATTTATAATAAATTTAGTTGAACAAATTCAATGATGTATATTTATATGTATACAATATTATATGCGTGTTAGTTTCATTTTACTGACTACTTCAGTAATATTATATTTTTTACGACTCTTTAAACGAAATTGAAAAGTGTAGATAGCATTATTTCAATGATTAATGCTTGGTGACGTAAAATTGTACCTTCTATGAGTAATATTGGTTCATAATAAGATGATAAAACACGATTGTTTGACGGTATATTTTCAAATTAAAAGCAGCTGATCTTATCAACATGATTGACAGTCATTAATTATTTTTAGTGTAAACGAGCCATATTTCTGAAAATTCAAAACTTGTAAAAGACTAGGAAACATTTATATGATTCTTTCATACATAAGTGAAAGCGCTAAAATTTTATCAACTGCGCAGTGTAGTTAATTAGTCAAATAATGTTAAAATCTGCTATTACTTAATTGGATGAATTTTTTTCTATGAAATAACTATAGCACAATCATTGATTTGATCCAAAACAATGAGAAAAAATCATTGAAACATAAAAGTGCTTACCCTTCAGGTTCAATCGGATTCAATGGGAGTCGTGCACCTTCTTCAACCGCTGATGCTAAATAAGTTATATGCAAATCTTTAGCTTTCGTCCATAGCTCAGTTCTACGGAAGGAAAAGGAATTCTCATTTACTTCAATGTATTTATTTCTACGGAAACTTTATATTAAAAGCTAAAGAGAAATGAAAGTAATAAAAATGCTTCCAACAAGTATTTGATACATTTTGAAAATGTTAATGTTAAATTCCAATCAATATAATAAGCTTTAAACACTCTGTCCAACATATTTTCTCGGTAAGTGTATTTTTTTTATAGTACTTTTTTTAACTTCCCGCTAAAAATCTCAGATTTTCAAAAATCGGGAAGTTATTGTTTTCACCCCGTTTTGCAAAAATCGAGTTTTCATCAGATCTCAACGTTTGAAGGTCACAGGAAGCTTCCTTGACTATCCCCGCGAGGTTGTCACTATGTTTGTATGTATATGTGTGTGTGTGTGTGTGTATATATGAGTGTGTATGAGTGTGTGTGTGTGTGTGTGTAAGTATGTGAATCGCTTATAACTTTTGAACGGTTGAACCGATTTCATCGCGGTTGGTGCCATTCGAAAGGGCTTCGTCAAACTTAGATTTCCTGAGAATTTGAACCGATTCGGACCGATAGATTTTGAGAAATTTTGAAAAATCTCAAAAAAAAATAAGAAAAAAATCATTTTTGAAATTGGTTTTTTTGGAATATCTTTTAAACGGCTCGATCGATTAACTTCAAAAACTAATCCGCCCTTAAGCTTGAAAAACTATGCCGATCGGCGCTAATCCGGTCAAAATCGGTTGATTCGTTCGAAAGATATCGTGAACGAAAGAAAACCGAAAAAAGTGTTTTTTCGGGATTACTCCGAAATTTTCGGTTCGATCAATTAAAACCTGAAAATAACTTATGAAGATGATAAAACTGCGTCGAATGGCGTGAACCGCGTGCAAATTGGTTGATCCATTCAAAAGTTATTGCGGTTTGAAAATTCCAAAAATAGTGTTCTATGAAACTTCTATCAGACTTTTGAGCTGGGAGAGCTCAAATGCATTGAAATATTTCTTTGAACTCAGCGAGCTCAAAATATCATATAAATTATATTTTGAGCTTAAAAATCTCAAAAATGTCAAATAAGTACAATTTTAAGCGCCCAGGAATGAAATTAGCGGGAAGTTGCACGGATGGCCTTTAGGGTGAACCGTTTTTCTAATTTTTATTTTTTATAAGTATACCTTCTACGGAAAGTGAATAATTTCACTGTCTGATTTGACTTAAAATTTTGTATTTTTAAGATCAATCGAAAACGCAATCATGACTTTTTTCAAATTTTTTTGATCACTCCCTTTTGAGATATGAATTTTCATGAAATTAAAAAATTTTTTTCCCTCAAACATTTGTGAGAAACGCACCATCAGAACTCTTTTTTTTTTTTTAAATATTAATAATAATCATACTTTGATTCACAAAAAATTTTGAAATTAGTTCGATCATGGGTAAAGAAATTGTATTTCTTCCTAAAAATCTTTCAATACATAAAAAATTATGTTGAATAATAAAAATAGAACATTAAAAATATAAGAGAGAAAAAAATGAGTCAGAACACTACTAACATGTTGATCGTAAAACAAAAGTTTTTTTTGTTTTATTTTAAGTCTAGATTTAAACTCTTATTGATAGATTTCTTCATCATAGTTATGTCTACTAAAGTAAAAGCCCCAGTACCTGCTCAGGAACCAATACCTGCTCACTCTATGTATTTGTACATATATATTCACAAATATATATATACAAATACATGGAGTAAGCAGGTACTGGTTCCTGAGCAGCTGCTGGGGCTCTTACCTTATGTAGCGTAGGAATGTGCCTTAAAATTCCATACGCTATTGTCAAAATAAAGAAATTTTTATCAGAGTTAGGGGTAGATAAATTTGACAAAGGGGCTTATTTTAAGCAGTATGAAGAAGATATTAAAATGTTGAGTTTTACCACTGTTTAGGTCTGAAACAATTGGACTTGTGTTTTATGATGTAGTAGTTAATACCCTAGAGATTTAATCATAAAAATGTAGGTTACTTTCAGAACAAGGGTAACGATCAGTATTCGTTTTATTAACTTTTCAGAGTTTTAATAAAATACTTGCCGACGGCACTTTTACTATTTTTGTCCTCTTGTAGCCTTTCAAATACTAATACTACTTGTATTTTACCGAAAAACGTTCAAAAGATTTTCCATCCGATAATTATCAAATGTCTGTTCAATGTTTAAATTGTCTATTTTTAAGTATACTTCATATGTCGTTAAATTTTTTTTTTCTTCAACGTTTATGTCAATAACTTTATAGCTGGTTTCATAATTTTTTTTGTTCAATCCAACAATTTCCAACTATATATCAATGTAGTAAAGTCAATTATTTAATTAATTTAATAAGAAAAATATTTAGTTATGTAAACCTTAAAATCTCCTTGATCTTTTGGTGCAACACCGTAGAGAAATCCCTTGTGGTGATAATTACTATATGTATAGTGAATCCATGGTGGTAAATCAGGAGCATTCATCAGTGATGCTTGATACGAAAATGTATTTTTATTACCTATAAAAAATAAAACACAAAATATCAGTAAAATAAAGATCAAAATCATAGATAACAACAAATTGATGATGAAAATTAAAAATACCATCAGATGTCCAGTTAAATGTTTTAGGCCCAATAGGAATCACAAAAACTTTGGATGTAACAATTTTTTCAGCAGTACAGATGCCGATTAGTAAAAAAATCAACATTACAGTCATAATTAATTGAAATTTTTTGGATAGTCTGTATACAATATACCAATTAGGCATAGAACTATTGAATTGTATCATACTTTTCAGGTTATATTTTTAAAATTTGACAGTGTTAGTATTCGTATTGCAATCTCTGTCTTTACATTGTTAAAAAGAGTGAGAAGTTGTAACTTTTACGTCACTGACTATTGACGTACAAGAGAAGTAGGCGTGGTCTCCCTCTCTGTTTAGCAGATATTTCTGTAGTTTACCCACACATTTTTAAATTTCATATTTCCTACGAAAAGTTATATGTATTATGAACAGATACATTAGATTTTCTTAGCTCTTGCGCGTTGCGTTTTTCGATATACATTAATGTACACTATATACATATTTGATTCTCGTCGCGTAAGCAAGTGAATAACACTGTTTTCGTTCAATATTTTTTTTCTAACCAATTAGTAATGCGCTTACTTATTACTAAACAAGTTTATGAAAGTGAGGAATTACGTCCTCAAGTGGCTGATTATTTTTTAGTTCAATTTTTATCGTAAATTTAAAAAATTCGTGATTTATTATAAAAAAAAAAATTTTTTTTAAAAACCGTGACTACAGCCAAACTTTCACTCGAATTTTCACGTTAAATAAATAAAAATTAATAAAATATATTTTTACTTTTTTTTTTTAATTGCAATTCCTTATTTATTTTTTTATTGTGATAAAAGTATTTAAAAAATTTTATCAAAGCATTTAATTTTATCGATTTGCTAAAATAATAATCTCCGAATTGTGATCAATATTTATTACTACGTATTAATATATAGATATATATTAAAATAAAATATTTATATTGATGTTTTATCAGTCATAAGAAAAAAAAATAGATTCAATTATTCGGAACAAAATGTCAGGAATTCCCGTTCTTCTTGTCACTGCTAATGTTGGCAGTATTTTTGAAGAGGTAAATTTATAATTATATCTAGTCAACTGATTCGATATTTAAATAATTACTTGCAGTGAAGTAATTTGTAGTTTAACAATTCAAATATATTTTTAAATATTTATAATCGTAACAATTATTTGTTTAAATTTCAGCCTGGACTAATGTTAAAAACTTGGACCGAGGAATTTTTATCAGTGAGAAAGATTAAAAATCATATTCAACCATATACGACAAGATCTTATACTTATAAAGTGAATTGGATTGTTTTCTTTTTTTTAGACAGTATCTCGATTGGATCCCAAATTTATAGCATTACACTGCCAAGAAGTGGGTGGAAAAAATTATGAACAGAGTATGCGTCATGTAGAAAATTTTGTCAGGTAAATCTTTAATTAACTTAAAATTTTCCTTTAATTTCTGGAATTTTTTTATCAGATTAACTATGAAAATTCAATTACTATTAATTATTCTTTTAATACTTCTTAAGTAATTTTACATAGAGCATTAAATACTCAATTTTATTTTCTTCTTTGAATAGATAAGATGACTATATATGATTGTGATTCTTGTCGAAGTCTCATAATATAAATTTGAAAAACGGTTGATCCTGCAGACCCACCCTTATCGTCTCTTGCTATTCCCTGAATAAAAAAAAATATTGAGACAAAGGAAAAAGTATTGAAAAGTATTGGATTGACTAGAAAACCCATACTTTTCAATACTTTTTTTTTATCAGGGTTAACTCGAAAAGATAAAAATTTATGATACTAAAGTTAGCTGACAACTGTCAATTTTTTTAATTTTTATAAAAAATCAATTACAATAAAAAAAATGCTTCTTAAAATTTCCATTAATAATTTTCTTTAGTTTTCACATATGGAATTTTTTTATTAACTTTTTTCATAACAATTTTATTGCTATAAAATTATAGAAAAATTTCTAGTGTTTGTCAACTTCAATGTCATGAAAATTGTCGTTTTTATTTCATTTTAAACTCTAATTTGCAAGAAAACAAGATACATTAGTATTGAGGTATTCGACATAATTTTTTTTCACAATAAAACACAACTCAGCTTCTATTTATGATGGATACAGTTATAATAGAAAAAAAATTAGCATCGACATCCTGGAGAAAATTTTTTTAATTGATTATTTTCCTATAATTATTTTTAGTAAAAGTCAAAGTATCTTTTTATCATAAAGTGTATTTTTTTATAGCATAATAGTGTACTTTATAACAAAAAAAAAAAGGATTTAACGAGAACGCGCTCTTTTTTTTTGTGAGAATAAAGCACAATCTCCTGTAAAGGTGTACAATTATTGTTCCTTTAATAAACTCCATAAAAATTCTATCATGAGGATGCGCAATATTTACATTTTTATGAAATATACTCATTTTATAGGCGGAATAAATTTTTTTCATGAACGCACAAAAATAAATGTTAATATATAATTATATAAAGTATGTGTGTAGATACATCGATTTAATATAAAAGTATTATAATGGTTACAAAAATGGATATTGAAGTGTGCATAGTTTACGGTTTATTAAGTACTTTCAAAGAAAATTACACATTGATAGCAAATGACCATGTGAGACTATTTTTAAAACGTAATATTCTTAATGTGTCCCGTCAACTAAAAAAATCAATAATCTTATCTGGCCGTTATTGTTGTATTAGGTCATATTAAAATACTTTTTTATTCAAATAATAAATAGTACTGTTTGTAAAATTTTTTAGATTGCTGATGTCTTCTGAAGAATTAAGACTATTCGACCGAGTGACTGTATTCTTAGATGAAGACTTTTCTTCTGCTGAACACTTTACGGTAAATGCAAATTAATTTTTTTTTAATAATTTTGTAAATATTAATCTTAAATAATTTCACAGGCCCTCGGAAATTTTTATTTCGTTCATGAGTCACTTAAAGACGTCCTCATATGGGATTTTCAAGGTTTGAACGGCTAGATTTGTATAAATATGTCTAAAGGTTGAATTAACAATTGTATTGCATTTTTAGCATACAAATTTGTGGTTGTTTCTGGCAAAGAAGTGCATTCTGGAAATATCGAATCAGTGCCAACCAAAGAAAAAGCTAAATTTCCTCAAAACTTCTTCCCCGAGTGCAAATGGTCCAGGAAAGGATTTTTACGTACCCGATGGAGTATAAGTGGAACAGTATTCGATCTTATAAACATTCATTTGTTTCATGATGCGAGTAATTTCATCGCTATGGAGTCTGTATGTACTTAATCTTGAAAAATTTTTGTGAAAACTATATACTTCACTGAGAGAAAAAATAGCTTTTGAAGAAAAATGGGGATAATTATGACAAGAAATTAATTTGTTGAAAATTTTAAATAATTTTATTTCTTAGTTAAAGAAATCAAAATTTTTCTCTTAGTAATTTTCTTGTTGGAACAAAAAATTTTTAATTTGAAAAAAAAAAACAATTTTAGATAGACGAACTTGCGAATTCTCATTTAAAATTTTTTTTCCCAAATCTAGAAAATTTTTTCAACAAATAAGTTACTGTGAGAAAAATTTTGATTTATTCAGCTAAGAAATAAAATTTTTAACAAATTAATTTTTTATTACAACAATGCTCATTTTTTTCAAAAAAAAAAATTTTTTGTCTCAGTGAAAATTTATCCAGCATTAAAATAATAATTTTTTTTTTATTTTAGTTTCCATCAGTGTATAGCAAAACACGACGAAAGGCATTGGAACATACATTAGATAAATTTCACAATGATCAGTATCCAAATGTTCCATATTTTTTATTCGGTGATTTTAATTTCCGTACCGACACAGCGGGTGTTATAAAAGTAAGCGATTTATTAATTATTTATTTAAATTACATACTTATACTTGAATAAATTATTTATTTATCTATATAATTTATCAGAAACTTACTGAAAATACCCATGAAAGTAAGTTATCATCCAAAGGAAGTATTTCAAAGTTACAATTCCGAAATGAAGATGACAACTTAATATTAACATTAGGTAAAAAAGAATTTTCTCATTGCGAACATGGACATGTTTTTACCGAAAATAGTGGTCAATGGGTAAATATTTATTTATTTTTCGTAAATGATCAATGCAATGAACATTAACTAATTATTAAATTGTTGAATCTTCCAGTTACGAGAATACGACCGTGAACTTGAAGATTTTGAAGGTAGATTATTTGAATTTCCTATTGAATTTGTGCCAAGTTATCCTTTCGAAGAGGATATTAGTCAAGGAAGTAATTTTATGCAGACCAGAGTACCTGCTTGGTGTGATAGAATACTATTAAGTCCTCCAGCAAAATCATTAATTGTAAGTAAATATTTTTGGAAAAAAATTTTCTTTTTTTCTAATCTTTATGTTTTTTCAGAATTCACTTGATATGGTTAAGTACGGAATCATTGGAGCAAATACATGCATGGGTGACCATAAGGTAAAACTTGAATATTATTTTAATATGATGATCACAATAACAATGAGAACGATAATAATAATATGAATTATTATTATTAACTATTCCTCTGCAATAAACATAAAATTAAATGATAAAAAAAGAAAAACATTATTTTGATTTGTTATTCTTTATTTTATTTGTTACTTTGCTAAATTTTATGCAATTTTCTAAAACATTTTTTAACTGACAAATCTCTGATTTTATTCTGATTAAACATTTAATGATTATGATGCAGCCTGTTTTTCTGGACTTTCGAATGAATATCTAAATATTCAAAGGTACCTAATACAAACTTCTCTATCTAGTTTTATTCTATGCAGTTTTTGTTTGTTCTTTCATGTCTTTTATCATTTCAAATTTAAACCTCTAGTGCATTTGTTTTTTTTTGTTTCACTTATTTTCCCTACGACCGTAACAAAAAACCAATTCCATAATTTAAAAAATTTTATCTTGACTTGAACATGATTTTTTTTTTTTTCCATTATGTATTCTTCCATTAAATCTTCGATTTTATATATGTTATAATTGCAGTTTATTTTTTTTAAATAAATAATTTATTTAAGTTTTTGAGGTTTGAAGTTAATTACAAATGTACAAATAACTTTTTTGTATAAGATTTTGAATTCGTTTTGTTTTATACTGATTATACTGCAAAAAAAAAACTTTTTTTTCAATATCTGCAGCAAATTATCAAGTTTCAGAATTTCCATAGCCAGATCAACCGAAATAAAATAATGATCGGTTAATATCGTGTCAACAATAGTGACAGTTCAAATTGTACATACTTTTCAGTTAGCGAGTAGAAACGTGCTTGTTTGGTGTGTCTTAGTCAAATTGACTCTGTTTATTTCAACTTTGTAACTTTGTCTTTTGTTTGCTGGTTACTTTAGAATTTTGAGCTGTTAAAAGTTATTATTATTCCATTCAACCAAGTTGTAAAAACAATCAAAAATCATAATAATTCTCTCGACATTTAGTAGTTTCAAAGACAAAACGTCAACATCTGAAGAAAATTTGATTTTAAAAAATCGGACTCAAGACAATTTTCTTCTTTAGATTGATTTTTTTAGTTTTTCTGAGACAACCATAATTTTTTATTTTTATTCATCATTTGTTCTATTAATCAACATACAATTTGAGGATTTATTTTAATACTACTCTATACAAAATGATATTTTTATCATTAATTTAATTAAAATCATCAAGTGACGATGATTTATAAATCTGATAAAAATTTGCTTAGTCGTGAACCAATTTAATATCATATAATTTTATAAAAATATTTTTTATGTTTTGTCAAGTTAACTTTAAGTAAAAAAAAATGAACTACATTTTAAAACTGAAATTTTTTTTTAAGAATCAAATTTTACTTTACAAGAAAAGTGTATTTATTTTCGCTCTGACTCGTTTTTTAGGCAAAAAAGAAAAAGATTATATATATATTTCCTTCATCAACCAGAATTTTATTGAATATAATAAGACTGTGCAATTAAATTTATTTTTCATTCCAATATCGTTATTTAATTAATTTCTTCATCATTACATGATTGAAATCGTAAAGTTCTTACAAAAAAGTAATTACTGCTATTCCATAAGCCCTGCCAGATATTGAAAACGCTTTAAAATCACAAACTTCTCGATTTTTATCTCAATTATTGTCTTTTATAGATCCTTATTAAATTGCTTGTAAAATAGTTCCATACATCTTAAAATTAATGTCATATATTCGAAGTAAGTTCAATAACAACGCTAGTATTGTAATTCAACCCACGTAATTCCTTCATATCATATTATTAAAAAAATAAATTTCTTATATTTTTTGTGTAAGTTACAAGCGATAATTTAATCTTTTTAAAATCCTTTGTAATTACAGTTTATTTTTAAATACGTGATATGTACTTATGACCCACCCTGTAAGTCAAAAATAAATATTACAGATTTACCATTTAAAATATATTATTTTTCATAAGAAAAACAATTTTTATTAATTCATGCAGATTTTACTTGGAATTGCTGTTTTAATTTGAAAAATATTCAAGAAAAATATAATATTTCAATGACATAATACAGTCAAACGTGGTGTAATTATCAATAGCCGATAATTACAATAAATTTAATATAAATAACTTTTAGAAACTTATAAAGTCTTTTATATATGTTTTTCCCATAATTACAGCCTGTCTATCTGCGGATTTTGATAACTTCGAATGCAGGTATGATAAATTGTTGTTTGTCATGTCCACACTTGTGTTTTCAAGTGCCCAAGCATTATTTGGAGTTATTATCAATGTTGCCTGGCTATCGTAGTAATTATTCAAATTTACAATACACTGATGACTATTCATCACCTAAGCTTTTGCACGCATTAATGATTGAGCATGATCCATATACTCCGGACAGCATGGATAGTCCAAGTCCCAGTGCATTTTTGACCTTAATGGAACCAGATACTCAAGACTACGAACACAAAAATAATCATAGTAAAAAAAAATCATCCAATGAAAAAACATTCAAGATGGCAGTATCACCGACTCTTCTTAAAACTAAGTTAGAATTTATTCGGAATGAACAAAAAGCACAACAGAAACAAAACTCGAAAAATGTTATCAAATTCCGATTCAATTCCTGGCCAAAAACTTACCAATATAAGCATCACTGTAAGATGAAGAAATATCGAAGCAACAGCGACATTTCGTGGCAAACATTAACGTGGCGAACCGACGAAAAATCGGAACCTTGCAGAATATCTTCTTTTAAAAGACAATCTCTAAGTCATATTATTATACCGAAAATAGCTATTATTAATGCAAGTAACTTTCAATCAAATGAAAGCTCAGTGCATTTACAAGAAGAAAGATTATATAATTTTATCAGAAATAAATCCATTAGTAAAGATGCAACGAGTAACGAAGGTTCTAGCTTGGAACTTGATGATGACAACGGTAAAGCTTACTCTCAAAACCAAAATAATAGGGTTGGTAACATGCTAGATGTTGAAGATAACTTTTCACACATCGAATCGCTGATAGTATCTTCAAATGAAACAAGTTCAACCTATCCTTTAGATCTAAATGACTTTGGAAGTATAATTGATAAAAACAATAGGTTTGAAATAGACGATTTGGAAAAAATTTCTGGAATTATTTCAAATATTCCAACTATAATTTCTTCTTCCGAACAAAACTTAACTTTAAATAAAGTTAAAAGTAATTCGATACACATACAAGAAAGTTATAATGAGAATCAAATGAAAAATAAATCAAAAACGAAGAAAATTACTCAAGAGCGCTTCATAAATGTACAAAAGTGTAAAAAGTGTTGTTGTGTTGTAAGTTAAGTTTTAGATTTTATTTTATTAAATTTGTATTATCTATTTTATATTATAAAAAAGTTTCAAGTGTTTTTAATGCGTTGAAGAAATATTTATTAATTATAGATGTTGATAAATCTATAATGATTAGATTAAGGTATACTTTAAATGTCAAGAAAGGAAAATTTACGTATATCTACTTTAAAGATTATTTTTTATATAAATTATAGCCACGTACAGTAGTCTCGATCGATTCAAATGAAAGAAGATATCATAAATTTCAAAATACATCGATCGATCGAAATTTCAATGGAGTTGGCCCTATTTTAAGTCAAAAAGCTAAAATTATATCATCTCAATTTGATGAAAGACATGGAGATAAAAGCGTACAAGAAATTAAACAATTTGTTGCTCGGTTACCATATATGCTTGCAACGAAACAATCTTTAGCACGTCGTAAATACAAATTTTATTTTTTTTAATTTTTTGCATAATTTTAATCAAGTATTAATCAATGACTCATTAAATTATCATTTAGATACAACCATAGCTGAAATGGTTAAAGAAGTAACAGACTCTGATGATTTTCTTGAGCGCCTTCAAGTAGAACAAGAATTACTAAATTGTATTGATACCGATAAACCAAATTCATACATCGAAGATTGTATATCACAGAAAAAACCTTTACTAACAGTTCTCAGGCTTATTTGTATTCAATCTTTAACTAATTCTGGCTTAAAACCAAAACTTCTTGATTATTATAAAAGAGAAATTATTCAGACATATGGTTATCAGCATATTTTAACGTTATCTAATCTCGAAAAAGCAAATTTACTGCGTGTTCAACAGTCTAATAGGCAGTATGCAGTTTTAAGAAAAGCTTTAAGACTTACAGTTGAAGATGAGAGTGAAGTCGCACCAAAAGATATTAGTTATGTGCATTCAGTGTATGCGCCTCTAAGTATACGATTAACAGAACGTTTAATCCAACCGGGTGGATGGCAAGGTTTAAATGATATTTTAGGTTTATTACCTGGTCCATCGATAAATAATGATTCACAAGGGAAAATACCTAATCTCAGACGTATGTATGAAATTACGTACTATGAAAAATCACATTTATATTTTTAAGCATATTGATTATTTTATCATCAATTTTAGGGCAATCGATCACAAGTGAAGATTCTAATTCAGAACCATCCCGACTCGTTTTGGTATTCTTCATTGGTGGTTGCACTTACGCTGAAATATCAGCATTAAGATTTTTATCTCAACAAGAAGATCGTGAGTACAAGGATTTTCATTATTAATTAACTTATTCTTAATTAATTAAAAATATTAAAAAATAAATAATGTTTTAGTTAACGTTGAATTTATTGTTGGAACCACGAAACTAATCAATGGAGATAGTTTTCTTATGTCTCTAACTGATAATCAACAAAAGCCAAAAAAATAAACAATTGGAGGAGAAAAAAAAGTATTCGTAATATTTGTAACATTATACAATTGCTATGCTAGTAAGTCTTGAAAGCAAAGCTTTACAATAGTATGATTGCTTTTTTTTTTAGTATATATATAAATTACGAATTGCCGAATTACAGTGAAAAATTAAGGAATTATTGTATAAATATAAATACTTTTATAAAGTTGTAAATATTATAATTTAATGCATTTAACAACACCGAATTTTAAGTGTTTAAAATATTTTTTCTCAGATCATTTTTTGTAACAATAATGCTTTATATACTTAAATCAGGCTAATGACTTCTAATTAAATTTTTATTAAGACTCGAGAAAATTTTTTATATAATTACAGAAAATTATTTACAATTGACTATATAACTTTACATAAAATTGTATATCAGACCTGAGAATATAATTTGAAATAATATTGTACTTGTATATCTAATCTATATATATATATAGGAGACTTTCTATAGATATAGATAGTCACTCATCACGATATCTCTGGAACTATAAGACCTGGAGACTTGAAATTTGGCAGGGATATTACTTTTACCATGTAGAGGTCAGCTAAGAACGGATTTTAGGAAATTCCTCCCCCAAAGGGGTTTGCGGGGGCGTTAACAATGAAAAATTCCCATTTTTAAACTATACCTTCTATCGACTCCAAATTTGGTAGGAATCTTTTGTAAGAGATGTAGAAATAATCTATGAACGAATTTTACGATATCTCACCCCCATAAGGGGTTACGGGGGTGGGCATTAACAATGAAATTTTTTAATTTTCAAGCTATAGCTCCTACAGATTCGGAATTTTATATAAAATTTCTGTACGTGATGTAAAAATAATTTATAAACGAATTTTACGATATCCTACCCCAAAGAGGATTGCGGGGGCGTTAATAATAAATAATTCCCGTTTTCAAACTATAGCTCCAATAAACTTCAAATTGGGTAGGAATTTTCTGTAAGAGATGTAGAAATAATATAGGAACGAATTTTAAGATAGCTCACCTCACAGGGTTTTGCGGGGATGGGTATTAACAATTAAAATTTTTAATTTCCAAGCTATAGCTCCTATAGACTTCAAATTTAGTAGGAATATTCTATGTGTGATATAGAAATGATCTAAAAACGGATTTTACAACGAATCACCTCCAATAAGGATCGCGGGAGTGGGTGTTGACGATAAAAAATGTTCATTTCCAAAATATAGCTTCTGAAAACTCGAAATTTGGTAGAAATCTTTTATTTCTCCTGTAAAGATCATCTCAAAATGAATTTCAATAAAGTTTACTTCCGATAGAAATTGCGGGGGTGGGTGTTAAAATCTCAAATTTTAATTTCCAAACTGTAACTTCGACAGACTTCAAATTTGGTGGGAGTCTTCGTGTATGTCAAGTTCAGCTAAGAATGAATTTTATCAAATTCCAACCCCAAAAGGGGCTGCGGAGGCGTTAACAATGAAAATCTCTCTTTTCAAAACAATAGTTTCCATGGGCTCGAAGTTTTGTTGGAATATTTTATTTATAATGTAAAAATCATCTCGAATAGGATCTTATGAAATTTCTCTCTCACATAGGAGTGCGGGAGTGATAGTTGTCAAAAAATTCATATTCTTCAAATATATTTTCTACAGATATAAAATTTCATAGAATCTCAAGAGAAACAGGTAATTACAGGGATGGCCCCCAAGGTCAACGGATTAAAATATTTTCCTTTTTTATTGATAATTATATTTTCTTACAACAATCGTCTCTTTGGCAGCGGCGAAAAAGTCATTGATTTCATAGATTTCTAAAATTCAACTTTACATGTAGCTATATAGTCAACGGACTGAGTATTTTGCATACATTTTATTATTGCTGATCACATAACCGATGAATTGTTCTTATTATGGGATCGCGGGAATGTAAAAGATTAAAATGAATACATTTTCTAAACACTTGAGATGGGGAAAAGAAATTTGGCTACTCATTTTAAGAGATTTCGTAAAATCAAATCTTGAAATCGTAAATCCAAAATTATTATTTTTTTTTTGGAGAAAGCCACGGGAATGTTATAGTGATTGCACATTGTAAGTTACAATGGATATTCGCTAGAATGATGACATGGATAAAAGGTACAGGCCAATCCGATAGAATTTGGAATCTGTGCAAGTCAAAACAATACTTCAATTGAATTTCAAGTCTAGATCTCAAAATTCAATTCTATAGTGCCCAGCGGAGCGGGCGGGTAACAGCTAGTTTTATATATTTAAAAATGTGATTATTTCAAATTTATGAAATATAAAAATAATAAAAAGGTAAATTTATTAACAATTACTATTTTATTTTTTTTTTTTTAAGGATAGTTTAACTATTTATAATAGTTTTCATCTGTCATTTATTTATTAATTCAATTAATTAATAACTAGCAACCTGCACTCACTAATTGCCGAGATTTATGGATTATGAATAAGAAAACTTTGGCTTAATGATTTTTTGATATTTATATTTACACTATACATAGTTTGCGGGTACTTTAAAAATAAATTTCAAAAATAATAGGGCTATGACAGGATCAAATACGAATAATTTAATGGACAATTGTAACGGAATAAATTTATAGAACCAACAAACTATTTGAAACTCCTCCAAAAACTTAACAAAAAATTGACTATCACTAAAAATATATATAAAACCATAAAAAAGCACAAATTCTTGTCAAGATCTTTCTAATGATAATAAATTAAACTATACAAATTCCTTTAAAAATAACAATATGTTCGTCACAAAATTTTCCTTACTCTCTTAATTATTTAAATCATAAATGACTATCGCTGAAAAATATCAAAACCAATTTACGATAAAGATATACCCGTTACAAAATTTTTTCTCAGCTCCTTAATTATATAAATTAATTTTTGATCTGCAATCACATTCATATGGACAAAAAATTGATGCTGAAATTGAGAGACATCTGAATGAAAATTAATTTAGCAGATATTTGATAATTTTAAGAATTTTTTTAACAAATAAATCATGGCGAAAAAAAGTAGAAAAAAAATTGACATGTAAAAATTTTTAAAAATAAAAAATCCAATTTTTTTCAATAATTTTTTTGAAAAAATCTATTTGTTAAAAAAAATTAAAAAATTGTTAAGTGACTGCTAACTTTAATGTCATGACATCTGATCATTTTTAGAATTTTTTTAATAAATAAATTATAGCAAACAAAATTTATTTAAAAAATTCCATTTTTAGAAGCTAAAAAAAAATTATCAAGTGTCTACTAATTTCAGTGTCATTTAAATAAACAAACTTTGTTTATCGCGAAATTCGAATCTATTTATAACTACTTCGAAAATTTATCATAACAAATGAACTATTGCTGAAAAGCATATGAAAAATTTAAAAGGTACAAATTGGGATCAGGATCTTTTCAATGATACTAAATTAAATTTAAAAAAATCATTTTATCATATAAACATGTCGGAGATAAAATTTTCTTTACTTTCTTAATTATATAGATAATGAAGACCTATTAAAGATGATATTTCAATTTTATTTCAAAGTATTCACTAATTTATTAATTTTCATAATACTTTGAATTGATTATCTTAGGTATGATAAAATAATTAAGCTTAAAAAATTAGCGATAAATCAGTATTATTTAAAGATAAATTCAGGATTAGTGGCTACAAGTTATGACATTAAAGTCGTTAATGACATATATTAAAGCTTTTGACCATTTTTGAATTTTTTTTAACTTTTTAACAAGCAAATTTTAAAAAAAATTGCATTTTTTATTTTTTTAGATTTCTACACGTCCATTTTTTTTTCTAATTTTTTTTGCAATAATTTATTTGTCACCAAAATTCTTAAAATTATTAAATATCTGCTAAATTAATTTTCATTGCAAGTTAAAACTTTAAACCGATTACTTTTCGACTTTTCTGTGCGCGTTGATGATTAGCGCTGCCTGGTGGATATAAAATTTTGTAAGTTAGTCAATAGATATTCACCACTGTCACAGAGCATGCTCCTTAAAACTAAATTATTATTATTATACGCATGTAACACATGATAATTTTTTGTCACTGGCTATAAAAAAAAAAAGTTAGTTACGTAAACGCAACATCCGAGATTGTTTTGTGTATCTATAATTTAAAAAAAAAAAAGAATAATGGCAAAATACAGAATTGTTATGGTCCGTCACGGGGAAAGTGAATGGAACCAATTAAATTTATTTTGTGGTTGGTTTGATGCAGGATTATCTGAGAAAGGTAAGTTATGCGATGTAATAAAATATTCCATTCCCGGCCAAAAGTTGTGGCTATTTCATCATAAAAGGATTCGTCTGACTTATTTTATTTTGAATTAATTTTTTATTGTTATTTTTCAATTATTAGGTAAAAACGAAGCTATCGCTGCTGGAAAAGCGCTCAAAGATTCAGGCTATCGATTTGATGAAGCACATACCTCTGTGTTAACACGAGCGCAAGTTACTCTTGGAACAATTTTGAAAGAAATCGGCCAAGAAAATATTCCTATTTTTAAAACTTGGCGTTTAAATGAACGTCATTATGGTGGTCTTACCGGTATGAACAAAGCTGAGACTGCTGCTAAATATGGTGAAGAACAAGTCCAGATTTGGAGAAGATCGTTTGATACTCCTCCTCCACCCATGGAAGCTGATCATAAATACTATGATAACATTGTAAAAGATGAGCGCTACAAAGATGGTCCTAAACCTGATGAATTTCCTAAATTTGAATCTCTCGAATTGACTATCAAGCGAACTCTGCCATACTGGAATGATGTTATTATTCCTCATTTAAAAGAGGGAAAGAAAATTATCATTGCTGCTCATGGAAATAGTTTGAGAGGAATTGTCAAACATCTCGACCGTAAGTATATATATGAATAACTTTTTTTTTTTTTTTTTTTGCTAAATTAGTAAAATTTTAATGATACTAAAGTTAGCCGACGTTCAAATATTTATATATTTTTTTCAACAATTAAATTGCAAGCAAAAAAATACGTTAAAAAAATTGCACGTATAATTTTTCAAATTTTCTACATGTGAAATTTTTTTTTTTTTTTAATTTTATTGTAACAATTTTTTCAATAAAAATTTTCAGATTTCGGCTAATTAAATTTTTATAAATTTTAGACTTGTTGATTTGAAAGTATTTATGTACAATGCGTTTCATTGATTCTTTACGGTCGGAAATTTTACAGAAAATGGAAACATCAAATTTTTGGAAATCTGTGAGTAAGGAAATCAATAAATGAAAAATATGGAAAAATAAGATTTCAGAAATAATAAAAAAATGATGTGTCTTATTGAGGATACTTTGCAATATCGATTAGTTAAAAAATAGCAATGAAAAAATGTAGTAATCAAAATAATTAGAATTATTTTAAAAAAGATAAGCGTAAAATTATAAAATCAAAAAAAAAA
>CAJNRD030001116.1:7048557-7096487 GCA_905319865.3 Cotesia congregata
TTTTTTTATGTTTTTAAATTTATAATTGTCTTTTTTTCGACTTGTCTGAATTTATTATTCTTTTCTTTTTTTTTTTTTAAATATCAGTCATTTTAGATGTTTATATTCTGATGCGTCTAATTTCACGGAAATCTTTTTTTTTTTTGATTTTATAATTTTACGCTTATCTTTTTTAAAATAATTCTAATTATTTTGATTACTACATTTTTTCATTGCTATTTTTTAACTAATCGATATTGCAAAGTATCCTCAATAAGACACATCATTTTTTTATTATTTCTGAAATCTTATTTTTCCATATTTTTCATTTATTGATTTCCTTACTCACAGATTTCCAAAATTTGATGTTTCCATTTTCTGTAAAATTTCCGACCGTAAAGAATCAATGAAACGCATTATATGTATTTATTCATATTCGTGACTATACAAAAATTGCAGACAAGAAAATTATTTGATATAAATTTCTGGATATAATTTTTGACTAAAAAGTATCAAAGAAAATTTTTTTAATTTGAAGATAATAATTTAGATGCTTTTATCAAGAATATAAATTATAAAATTCATTAAAATTATAATTTCTTAGCGTAAATCAAATTTATGAACTTCTACAAAATACTTAACAAATTTTGATGATTAAATTTTGTTTGAGCAATTACAATTTTTTTTTCTAAGTTTTATCAAAAACAAAATAATTTGATAATGAAAAAATTTTGAGCTTATTAAGTTTTCGATTTTTTATGATTTAAAAAACAATATTTCAATCTAATTGTTTTATTTCTGACATAGCAAAAAATATTGCAATTTATCATAAAAATTTTATTAGAGGCTATTATTATTTAATTAATTTAAATTATTAATATTTATTTTAATTTACATGCTAAATGCTATTTCAGAGTTGAGTAATGACCAAATAATGAGTTTGAATTTACCAACGGGAATACCATTTGTTTATGAATTGGATGAAAATTTCAAACCGATCGTCTCAATGAAATTCTTGGGAGACGAAGAAACAGTTAAAGCTGCTATGGCTGCTGTTGCAGCCCAAGGAAAGGCTAAATAAAAATAAAAATATAATATAGATTTTCTTCAATATTGTTAAGAGTAAATCATAAAAAAAAAGTCAGTAGTTATATCAAAGTCATTGGGAATAAATCAATAAGCTATTTATTAAATACCGTTAAAGCTGTTACAGTCTGATCAAATGAGTTCAATAAATACTCCATCTATTTATTAATATTGTTGGAAAATCACCCATGTATGCAAAAATAAAAAAGACTAAAGATTAAGGAACTTATGAGGTTTGTTTAATTGGTCCTTAAAATTTCATTCTAAATATTTTTTAAACATTTGTTAGGATGTGAGTTATGCTACGAAGATATCCATCCGAGTAAAGAGCCAAGGTCAAAAATAAGTGAACCCGCATATCTACAAATTTATTAAGGTTGTACAGACACTAATGCACTTTTGAAGATCAGAAGCTAATTTTTTGATATGTTATGAATTGCTATCTTATACGTCTAAATTAATTTTTTTGAATAGATCTGTCGAAGGGTTATCCATTAATAAATTATTAAAAAATTGAAATTTAACATGTAGCCTATAGAGACTATTGGCGGATTGCACATATATCGATTTATGTGACTGCCTCATAGGAAGATTAAAAAATAAAAAACTTCTATTTCAGTCAATCAACTTTCGTAGAATACGTTAAAAATAAAATGAAAATTTTCTGCCGAAGGCTTTTAAAGATATTTTAATGCAAAAGATGAGAAATTCACGAAAATTTCAGGCCGACATATTTAAAAATAAACAAACCACGTGATTCAGCGCAGTGTGGCAACGCGTTGCACAGAATAGAACGCGCGAATTTTGAATTTTAGTAATTCCTGTGTATTTTTATGGGTTATGTTTTTCAACTCAACACTACACAGTGAGATAAATATAAACAGCTGTTAAGTACGGTGTTGTCAGGTCCAAGTTTTGTGAAAAAATACTTGAGTCAAACGTTGACTATTTATTGTTGTTGTTAATTAAATTATTAAATTATTTTATTTAATAATAATGTAAGGTAACGATTAAATTATAGTAATGAATTTTCGTATTTAAATTTTTAAGTTTAATGAAAAAAAAATTTAGATTCTACTATGACTTACGGGATACTGTCCGTGCAACCTTTTAAGTTTTTTTAAAAAATTTTTCTCATACATAATTATTAGCTTATCTATTAATGAAAATAAAAAATTAAACAACTTTTCAAATAAAAATTCTTTATTTTACAACAATGAATTTTGTTAAAAAAAATTTATTTTAAATTGCCGTACAGCTGAAAAGCTACTTTAAACAATAAAATTGTCAATTCTAAAAACTACTCATTAAAACTGCTGATGTTGTTATTTGAGATTAATTTCACAATTAAAGATTCTATTATTCTACATGGTATTGAAAACTACTTTTGCATATCCGGTAGAACCGAACGGTCCTCAGTTTTGTCTTTAAATTCTGAGTTTATTTATATAAATACTTATGAAAAGAATAGAATTTAATGATAATTTATTTTTTTTAATATAACACACAAATATTGTAATATTTTGAATTACAATTAAGTTGTATTTAAGCTATACAATAATTATTTTTACAAAAGAAAACAAAATCGATTTAGTTAATCCCAGGATGCACTTATACGGCTTAATTAGTTTCTTCAACATTATAATCGATGTCTTCGAGATGGTAAATAAGTAAGCAACGTATAATTCATAGCATATAAAATATCTAATTTTTACAAGATATAAAATTTTATATAGTCCAAACTTGAACTTTTTCAGCAACAATACACCAGTTGGCATGATCATAATACGAAGAAATAATATGTAAATTTTCAACGTATTTATTGATCAACTGATCAAGTTCGCCTTCTCTAAATACATGATAATATTGATGATAAGTAATAGCGCCACCTTCTCGTTCTGACGGAAGAGATTCTTGCGATGATGATTCACTGTAATTATTCCTATTTGACGTATTAGATTTGTTATCTCTGAACTTATCTTCCGATTCAGATTTTTTGTTGTACGGACATATTGTCTTATTTTCTATAAATTTATACTCAACGTCGTTAGAGTCTTGAAACACCACGGGAGAACTATAAGATGTTGATGAATCACTTAAATCAGCAGAATTATGATTTTTATTAGACCTTATAGTTTGAGAAAGTTTTTGGTTTTTCTTCTCATCAGTAATTATTTTTGACTCAATTAAATATTTTTCATTTTCTTCAACTTCCCCAGTTTTTGATACCATAACAAAATCCATTGTATCTTCAGAATCGATTCCATAAAAATGATCATCTTCTTTAAATTTATTGGTGGGTTTTGAAAAATGATCGCCAATTTGATTTTTTAACCACATCATAGAATTAGATTTTGGTGTTTCTTCTAATGTATTAAGACTAGAAATTTGTTGTACTAAAGAACTATTAGAATTAGGTTCCGTTGTATTATCAATTGTTACATCATTATAAATTTCAATAGTTCGTTCTTTACAATAATGATCAATATCATTGATTAAATTTCCGGTTATTTTTTCAGTAAAATCAATAAGATTATCATTATATTTTTTGTTCCAAATATCATCATAAATAAAAGTTTCATTGTTGTTAATCGATGAATTGGATGCGTGGGTATGATTTGGTACTTTTGAAAATACTTTTGATTCGGATCGTAACTCAATTAATTTATCAGCAGAATTTTCATGATAACTACCTAAACTAGCAGATCTTTCAAGTATTCTAAGTGACTGTGATGATGATGCAGAAATGGATAAGATTGTGGATTCATTCAATTGTTCCCTATCTTTATTTACAGCAGATTCATCAGAACTGTTAGGTGATTTTTTATTAATTTCAGATACTTCTGATGTTTCTGATTGTTTAGTCAGTAGGACTTTTATTTCTTTAGTAAAACGTTCATCAGAAATAACACTCACAACAGAATCTACAGAATCTGGTGAAGAAACACCACTAGAATCACTGTCCAAGTCATCTGTTTCTGGATTAAACAATTCTAACGACAAAAGTCTTGGTAGTGTTTTTGCAACAGCTTCTAGTCTTCCCACAGTAGCTGTAGACGCTCTTCGAACCAAAGGAAACGCTGGTTTTGAGCATCTAGTTGCAAATCCTGGCTTTTGTTGTAATAATTCTTTTATTTGATTCAACCTACATTTTCTGCTATCTTCATCATTGAAAGATTCTTTATTAGACTTGTCGAGTGATTCATTTGGTGATTTGTTAAACTCTATACTGCATTTAGATTGCATTAATATCGAATTATTACTATCAGCTGAATTCGGCGATGGCTTATGATCCTTTAAACTTAATTCATTTTGATTTATTTCTTCTTTATTGTTATTTTCTTTGGTAGTATGTGAATTATCTTCATCTGCACTTATTATTAAGCTGTTTGTTATTGGATCATTAGTATTCGCAACATCAGTGTGAGAATTAAGTTCAGAATTAATTGGTACTAGCTCATTTAATTGTTTGCTTGCAGGCTTATCAAAATTGTAGGCAGCAGTTCGATTATGAAAAAACGATTGTGTATTGGAATTAAAAGTTTTTGGTGAGAGTCCAGGCGGGCTAGGAGGTGGCAATGATTTACTAGTAGCAGGAAATTGTTTTAATAACGGTAAAATTGTCATCATTTTTATTTTTGGTTTGTGAAAATCAGGCGGATGTTTAATTCTCGGAGACGGTGGCGCTGATGTTGCTCGTAATTGAGAGGAGGGTGTTGCAGTGACATCGATAGGCAAAATTTGTTTTTTTGGCACATAAATAACTGATGCAAAACTATCTTCAGAATCAACACTTGTGTCACTTTGTAGGCTACTGTCTTTAGATGAATCTGAACCATCTTCTTTTGATGAAAATCGCTCAATTTCAGCTTCTTTTTTCAAAGTTGCTAACGAAGCATTTTCTTCTGGTTGAGTTGTAGGTTCTTCAAAATTTTTATTGTCTGTCTGATCATCAGAATTACCATCTAATGATTTCCAACTTTGAAAAATTTTAACTAATCCATTTTTTATAGCTATTGAAGATACTTTTTCCACATTTGTTGTCGATTGCTTGATTCGGTTAGTAAGGCCACTTTTCAATAATTGAAATCGTCGTGATGTTCCACTAGATATATCATCTTCTACTTTGTTCATTGTTTTATTTTTATAAATAAATTCTTCATTTAATGATATTTGTTTTATAATTTTGTGACGTACATGATCTCTTTCTGCTAAACGTTCGATCGACATAAGTTCCTCGTTCATCGAAGATTGTTTTATGATACTTGGATGCTTTCCGGATCTACTTTTCGTGGTCTGTAAACAAAGAAAATATTTATTCAAATATTGTCAAAAATTTATAAAAACCGGGAGAACTTTATTCTAATTATGTAAAAATTAAAATACTTACGTTTGCCTGTAATTCTGGAAGATTTTTAATAAATTCTCGAATGGAAGTAATTTGTAAAGCTTCTCCGGAATATGTATCTTCTATGCAATAACTTTTTTGTTTAGTTAATCGGGATTTATATTTTTCTAATAAAGTTTTTTGGGAAAGTCGATCATTATTTTTTTCTTCTAAAGTAACTGTTGACCATAGATCTGGGTTACTCGATCGTGTTCGTACTAAATCTAGGTGTTGAATTTCCAAAATATCACCGAGACTTTTAGACTTAATACTGAAAGTATCATTCTGTTTATTTAACCTTATATTATCATTTTCTAGCCGCCTTAATTCAATAGGAATATCATCGATATCAGAATTGTCATCAGAATCGATTTCATGGTCGTGATTTTTACAGCTAATATTGTGAAAAGAGTCAAAAAACCAAGGACGATGACTAACACTTTTCTTCCCTGCTAATTTCTAGAAAAATAAAAGAAAAATTTATTTTTCTTCAAATATTTCAGAAAACAATGTAACATAAGACAAAAAAACACAATACCTGTAAAGCACGACGAAAAAAACTATAACAAGTTTCATTAGGGCTCGATAAACTACTAGTAGATGGCGATGAATTAACAAAAGGATCATTCTTGTATTGTCGACATTTATACTTCTGTTCGCGTTTTGATGCCAAAACAGATTTTGGTGTTAGATGGTAACATTGCTCATCATCACATGGAATTTTAGTCCCACAGTTGCACGTGGAATTTAAGCAGTATGCTTTGGGCCAAGGAATTAAGACATCTTGAGATTCAAACTGAAAAAAATAAAGTTAAAAAAATGCATTTAAGAGTTTTAGAATTGACTGAATATTTTAAATTGTCTTGAAATTCTTCAGATTATTACAAAGCAAAGTCTTTTACAAATGGAAAAAGTTTCAGAAGATCATAAAAAAATATAAAGTTTTTCAAAAAGATTCAGTGTCGCATAAAAATTCATGTACTGTTTCAATTTAAAAAAATTTTAGAAAGATTTGAAAATTACTTGAAGAGTTTTAAATAGATTAGTTTTATATCGAAACAAAATTTTCCATTTAATACATAAAATTGATGCAAACATATGAAATAAAAAAATTTAGTCTTCCATAATTAAGAAATTTAATTTAAAATGATTCAAACAATGCATGTAAAGTATATTTCTATATAATATTCAACACAAATCATTTTGAATTGTTTTCAATTATTTCAAATTAGATTTCTTGATCAGAGTTTTAAAATACCTTTTTATGTCTTTGTTCCATAGCCCAAACTGATATCACCAATTTTCCACCAATTCTCAAAACACGTGCAAGTTCTCTTAATGCATTTACTCTTCTTTCGGTTGTTGCGAAGTGATGAACTACAGCGATTGATAAAACTGCATCGAAACTTTCGTCTCGAAAGGGTAATACTAAATTGTCGCATACTAATACCTGTGAATTTTATAAAATAGTAATTTATCTTCATTTTAATCGAGAGTTGTAATTTATGAAAATATTGATACTTACTTCGTTATTTTTTTGTCGAGCGATTTCCGTAAATTTTTTACACTTATCTGCGCCAACTTGAAAGATATTGTTATTGATAGTTAAATATTTACCATTTCCGCAACCTAATCAAGAAAAAAGACCATTAGTGAAAATTATGTTGAATTAATAAAAATGAATTTGTTCCATTACCTATATCACAAACAAGAGCTCCAGGTTCAAGTTCTTCGAGAAATTTATAAACTTTCGGCCAATGACGACTTTGGGCGGTTTTTTCAGCACATTGCTCATAAACTTCATGAACATAAACTTGTTCTAATGCTATTGATCTAGCCGTTTGTTCTCCTTCGCTTTCAGACATTACTGTCAACTAAAAAGTTTTGTATCTTCCACCGATGTGGCAAAAGTACTGAAATTATTTTTAAACATCAAGATAAGTGTAAAACAAAATTATTTCAAAAACTACTAAAAAAATATATTTTTCTATCTGTTAAAACACTGATTTGATTAAAAACGGCTTAGAATTTAATTGTTTGGAAGACATCCGCAATAAAATAGTTCTTGCAAAACTCGTAAAATTCGTTTCTCCAAACAAATTTTTTCAGTTCTCGAAAGTTTTTTTTTCTGTACAATCTTTTCATCCCGGCATTCTCTCAAATGTTTCACATTAAATGCTCGACACCACCGCAAAAATTCAGCCGAGTCCTCATCACGAACAAAAGTTATTATTGCCCAAAGTGTATATATGTCTCTCAAATTTTTTTTCCGTGTTTGAAAATACACTTGACACACGTCTAAGAAGAAAATAAGATCTAAAACTTTTTTACTATCCATTATATTTATTGTAACTGAATGTATCCACTTTAAATCTAAATTTCAATGCATTTTTTGTTTAAAAAAATTTTTTCTCAACTTCGTGCAGCATTTGTCTTCAAATTAATTAAAATAAAATCACAAAAATGTGAAGAAAACGATAAATTTATTTATAGTAAAAAAAAGGTCGCTATCAACTCTCCTGTAAATATAAGAACGGTCAATTGAGTTTTCTTCTTTTCATAATGAAAAGCTACCCATCAAAGATCCCTACGTACTTGTGCATCTCATTTGTAACGTGAAGACCACCCTCGCCTGTAGTGACATTAGCGGTACATTTAATTGTTCATTTCATTGTCAGCAAATCCGCGACTGCGCGATGAATTTATTCAATATATTTCTTCACATGCAAAACTAGGTTAATATTTATGTTATACGATCAGCTAATATATTTTCTATAAAAAAAAGGTTTACTTGTTTTCATTAAATAAGTTTATTGGTTGATATGAAGAGTAGTCAAATTTTAGTAAGCAAAGATGAAGCTGATGTTTGTATCAAATAATATGACAACCATATTATTTGAATCAGACCGGGAAAAAAAGTTTTCCATGTATTTCAGTGTTGAAAATTGATAAAATTTATCATGACCTGATTAAATTTTATAGAATTTCATAAATTTTTATAAAATTCTATGAAATTTTTATGAAATTTCAAGAAGGTATTGCGCATTGTTGGATTCTCTGAGCAAAAATAAATCTCAGTTACAAAACTTTTAGTTTTATATTTTAGAAATTTTGTTCTTAGAAATATTTATTTTAGAAAAATAGTATATTTTATTTTATTAGTTTTAAAATGTGAAAAACACATTTAAGACACATTTGTACAATTAGAATAAGAAAGCCTGTATAGACTTGATTTTATAACCTTAGCTACTTGGGTTGTACAAAGGACTCCGTATTTTACTATGTACAGTACAACCAAATATTAATTAGTTAATATAAGAAGAAAAACATTACATGTGTTTTACTAAGGAAAATACAGAGGGTTAGACCTCACAATAAAATAGTTTTAACATTTTATAGTTAGTCTTCGACTAAACTCTGTCAAATAACAACACTTCTCTCGATACGATTCTTTTAAACTAAAGATTTTATTTGAATCACTTTATGTAGATATTAATATTGTATTTTCTCATTATTTATTATCAATCCTATCCATAACTTCCTATACGTCTGTTTATAAAAATTTTCCGACAATATCTCTCGAACAAATTAATAGCTAATTTGATTGAAGCTTGGAACATTTGGTAAATTTTTATTGAGAATATACTTAGATCTGAGTAGTTTTCAAAATTAATTAGCAGAATATTTTGAAGATTATTTGAGCGATAAGGAGCAATATAAAAATATATATTTGTATAGAAAAAAATATTCCTAAATCAAAATTGCAAAATTGTTTTGAATCTATTTAAATTAAATGGAACTTTGTCATCACGATACGTTAAAGCTACTAATTATAATCATTAATTGAATTTGATTAAAAGCTATTGTTAGTTGAAGGACTTAAAAATTAAAATTTTCATTTTTTTTTCTCCAATAATCATAGTGTACTTGTTCTTTTGTTCTAGAAAGCATGTCAGATCACTGTTCATGAGGATATACGCGGTAAATGAAAGCATTAGTGACGTGATATTTCCCAATACATAAATACATTTAGTATTGACTGATGACTGCATTTATTTTTTATATTATATATATAACACTTTTGTTTGTTATTTATGATGACGGGTGTGTATACCTCTCATAAATTTTGAACAAAGAAATCAACTGAGATGTGATTTATTTTATAAAAATCTCAACTAAAAGGTCAAATTGATTTTGTAAATCTCACAAAAAATTATTAAGAAAATGACCTTTTGGAATGAATTTTTTTTAATATGTTGATTAATTTCAAGATTAATTAGCTCTATACTTCACAATCGTTGATGAAAAATTTTCAAAAATGTGTTTTGTCAACATAAGTTTCGAATTGCTGTCTCAAAAATTCCATAAAGTGTTTTGCCGACACTACTTCTAGATTTTTAATCAACTATGAACAGTTTTAATCAACATTTGACCAGTCTGCACCATTGTACAGGTTCTTCGGTGTGTAATCACTTGGTTATCATCAGTAAAAAAGCCCTAAACTTATTCGGATTTAATCAACTCCTATCAACCAATGCCTTAGCCTCTAAGATCTTTTACACTGAGAGAAAAGATTTCTCTTAAAAACATGAGCACTGTTGTGACAAGAAATTAATTTGTCGAAAATTTTAAATAATTTCATTTCTTAGCTGAAGAAATCAAAATTTTTCTCACAGTAACTTTTTTGTTGAAAAATCTAAAATTGTTCTTTCCCAAATCTAGAAAACTTTTTTTTAACAAGAAATTTACTGTGAGAAAATTTTTTATTTATTATATATATTAATTTAGCTACAAAATAAAATTATTGAAAATTATTTACGAATTAATTTCTCATTACAACATTGCTCGTTTTTTTCAAAAGAAGGGCTTGAATATCAGATTGTAAATGCACTAATGTAAGCACCGAATCATTTGAAAGCTTGCTTTTAATTTTCTTTTTAAATTTTGAGATAGAAGTCAAACAGCGAGTGTGAAAAATATTTGTTATAATTTATCATGTGCAATGTATAAATTGTTAATTCTAAATTCTTTTTAAAAAAAAAATACCTAAACTTACTTTACTTTATAAAATATGTACTTTTGCCTTTCGGCCTTCGCCTTGGCATTGAAATTAAATGAATAAATTAAAAATAAACAAAGTACTGTAGAAAATTAAGACTTAGATAGTATTAGTGAGTTAATGTAATGTACTGTGGTAAATTAAAATGTTAAACCTAAACATTTACTTAAAGTCTCAACATAATACATTATAATTATAAGTCTACTGTTATATTGCTATTTAATAACAGATTTAAATTAACACACTTGTACACAGTTGTCACTTTATAATATTAAGTGACAACCCTATTATTGGTGCAAGCTGTTGAGTCTTTGCATGAAAAATTAACTAAAAGAAAAAAAAACTATGCAAATCTTAACGTTAATATAAAATTAAAGATTTTTATTTACAACTATTCATGAAGAATAACTGGTCAAGAGTATTGTCTATTTGAAGATGGTTAAAAAAAACTGTAACTATATATCCGGGGTATTAATTATTTTATTTCTGTACTATATATCTCACAAACTCTTAGTTATAACATATTACTTCGATAACATTTGCATAGAAACTTTCAGTTACTAACTAGTTGAAACAAGACAGTTGCATCATCTGCGGGAACAAACTATAATAGCAGTCTTGTTTCTGTCTATTAAGTGAAGTTAAAATAATTGTAACTGTGGTAAAATTGTTTTGGTTTACTGTAAGCCTCAAAATAATTCATTAAGTTGATAGTTAAAGAATGCGCCATCGGGTTTAGAAATTATTCGCGTCATGCAACAGAGTTTTTTTTTAAATCAAGAAAAATAATTCTTGAAACAAAAAAAACTTTCTTCGTGCAAGTGATATTAATCTCGGTTGATATACAAAATAGAGTTTGATTTTCGCCCTTGACCAAAATTATCTTGATACTTGGTCATCTAACATCCTATCAATTGCAAATTATATAGATAAATAAAATTTAGTTAATTAACAATTTTAAATAATATTCATGCATTTCTAAAACCATCTTTTAATTTTTTATTTCCACTTTTTCGTATCTGATCATACTGTTCAGACCTGATTGCATTTATGAAAAGAATAAAAATCTTTTAGTTAGCGTACAGTATGGCCTTGTGATAATTGTATATTTGCATGAAAATAACTTCTCTTTATATAAATGTATATACAATATTAATATTGTAATTTCAACTAAAGCAAAAAATACGTTAGAATTAATTTATTTAAAAATTAAAAAAATTTTTAACCTCCCACTACGAAAATCTAAGGTTTTTAAAAGTTGGTTAGTTATTGGTTTAGAGTTCTATTGCCAATAGATTTCATGTGGATTTAAATTAGTTCGACACGGTAAATTTTAAAATATATTAAAAATAAAATTTTCATAAAACTATTTTTTCGGGATATCTTTAAAACTAGAGTGTTTTTTTTTAAATAATTTTGAAATTTCTTGTCAAATTATAATGCAGATATTAAATAATTTTTTGTGCTAAAAAAAAACTTTGATGAATGCCGCAAATTGGATCCAAATTGGTGAATTTGCTCAAGATATATCGCTGTCGAAAAAATTCGAAAAAAGTGTTTTTTTTTGTATATAACTCTGAAAGATTGCGTGAGACCGTTTTTAAATTAAATTTTTATATTTTTGTGCTCAATAAAATGCATTGCATGCCGCAAACTACAACAGAATCGGTTGATTCTTTCGGGAGATATATTGCAATTCAAAATTTACAAAAAAGTGTTTTTTGATTATAATTTTTAGATTTTCGAGCTTGAAATGTACAAAAGTTGAATGTATTATTGAGATTGAAGAGCTCAAAACTTAGCTATACAAAATGTTTCAATACAAGCATTTTGAGCTTGAATATAGAGGGAAGTTTCAGGGATGGCCTGCGCAGAGTCAACCGTTTTTCAAATGATCTCGAAATGTCGTCAGAGAATGCCAAAATAAAGACTGTTAAAATTCGAACCCTCAGTATTGATATTTAATGGTCAAAAAATGAAATTTTTTATTAAAACTGCAATTTGAAATACACTTAGCTACATTGTTTTTTATGCGTTGGAATTTATCATTAATTCTCGGGTTTAATACACTCAGAATTAGGGATTATTCAAAATAAATGAAAAATTTTCATCTAAATCATAATAATTTCATTGAAAATATCATAAAATATATCTGAAAATTTTTAAAATGTCCAACTTTAACCCTAAATATAATAAATTTTGAAAGAGTGAATTGATAAAAAAAGTCCATAAGTCACATTTTTTTTAGATAGTTGAATTTCCTACAAAAATTACTATTACGAAATTTGATAGTTAAAAAATATTTTTCACAGGTTATTCGAATGGAAATTTTCAATTTGGACTTTTAAAAATCAAAGTTAAAGGCTCAAAATTTAATTTTGGTATTTTCTGACAAAATTTGAAGAAAATTGATATTAAAAAAAAAATTTTTTTTTCAATTTTGTGATACTTTTAATATAGATCATAGCAAAAAATTTTTATTTTGCATAATTGAACCATATATGATAAAATCTAATTTTGTAGTAAATATTGGAGATATTTTTCAAAAACGTCAATAAAGTCAAAAAATCCGAAAACGGAAAGCTTAATCTAAAAATCATTAAATATCAAAGCAATATAGTATACTAAACTTCTGTAATTATATTTTATCCAAACGAAAAAAAAAAAAATTGATAAAAATCTGTATGAGATCAACGCTTAAATTAAAATAATTCTGTCAACAATGGTTGAAAAAAAAAAATAGATACATTCAGCTAAATACTAGTATTTATAAGTTATTAAAGAAATCCATATTGTTTCAGAAACTAGCAATATGTCCGTGTGAGGGAGTTAACCATGAATGAAAACCTTATATCGATTTACCCCATTGTCCTACTTATACTTCTCCCAAAAAGTAAATTTACGCTAGAGTTTGAAATTAATATCGTGATTAAATTTAATTACGAATCCCATTAAAATTAGTTGTGAAAAATCTAAAATTTGTCGCACTAATAATTATTATTTATGAGAAGAAAAATTTATAAGGCAATCGACAGTAAATCTACGTAAATCAAGAAATATTGAGCAGAGCTTGAAGCGTTTCAAATCGAGGTATCGAAATGGTTTATAAAATGTAAATTTCAGAAATTTCAAATTGTATTAAAATGTAATTTAAAATAAAAAATTTTAATATTTACTTTTGACATTATACTAAAGCATATATGAGTTTACAATAAAAATATCCTTGAATTGTTGAAAACTATGTCGATTGGTCAAGTCATTGATTTACGGTATTGCGGCTTAACGTTATTTTCTTCTTGACTGCACTTACTATAAAAAAAAATTAGGTGTGATAATTTGTAATTAGTATTTAAACTCACCGTGGTCATAAATGTATGTTTAATCTCATTTTTTGAATTCTATATTATTGAAACTGGGAAGTAAAATCACTTGAGTGAGAGTTCAACATTAGAATTGTTAAATAACTACAACTAAAGTTAGAGATTATTGTTGAAGATAAATTGATGTATATATTACAACGCACTAATTATAATCATAGTATTATATTATTAGTTAAACTACGGAATATTATTGAAAAAATAAATATTTCCGTATTATAAAAAATCTTTTACCACAAAGAAACAGCCATGTTACTACTGCTTGTAAAGCTTTCCTCACACATTCCAGGTTTGGGGGTTGGAGGGGCTTGATAAGGGGTTGATGGGCTAAGCTTTAACCGTACTGAAACGTAAGAGGAAATGATGACGAAACAACCACCCTAGTGACATCTGTGTGCAGTATAATTTTATTGCTATTTGTTTATATAATTGTTAAAATATTAATTAACTTATTCACCGTTCAATATCAACTTGTATCTCCATCAAACTTCTTACATTTAATATTTAGTTTATCAATAAAAAAAAAGAGAGGTATTTACGATAAATTTACTCAATTTCTGTTTCTAGGTCTGCAAAGACTGAAACATTAATAAAATATATGAAATAAAAATTAAATTTTTTATTAAATATTAATAAAAATTTTTTATTGCTCATAAGTTTTTTTTGATTATTGTTAAAATGGTAAACTCACAATTTCTTTATTTTTGTAAACCCAAATTAGGATTTCTTCATGATAAAGATTATGTTATTTATTTAGCATTTTTTTTTTTTTTTATGATGTTTGGAAAACATTTTTGAATTGAAATTCGTTGGAAGTTTTGCAGATTTTTTCCTTGAAATTATTAATTTTTACGGAACTTTCGAGATAAAAATCGTGAAAACAGTAAAAAATTATTTTTTTTTATGTAAAAAGAAGAAATGCTTAGCGAAAATCATTAATAAATTTTATTCAATTAAGTGTAGTGATTTTTAAAATTTCTTTTATGTTTTATGTCTAAAGATAAATAATTGGCAAAAAAAATTTTTTTTAAATTATATTTCGAGTTTTTAGGAGTTTGATATTAATTGATATTAAAAAAAAAAAAAAATTTTGTTCTATTTACAATGAACTTTTAATTAAGAAGTAAGTGAATATTAATAACTTTTGAAAGAGTGAATTAATAAAAAAGTCCACAAGTCACATTTTTTTTAGATAGTTGAATTTCCCACAAAAATTACTATTACGAAATTTGATAGTTAAAAAATATTTTTCACAGGTTATTCGAATGGAAATTTTCAATTTGGACTTTTAAAAATCAAAGTTAAAGGCTCAAAATTTAATTTTGGTATTTTCTGACAAAATTTGAAGAAAATTGATATTAAAAAAAAAAAATTTTTTTTGTTCTATTTTACAATGAACTTTTAATTAAGAAGTAAGTGAATATTAAAAAAAATTTTACCATGTTTATTTCATGGCCAGAAATAGGTCAACCTTTACTTCAAACAATTTTCGCAATATTTATTGCTAAATTGTCACTTCAACCATATTTGAATTTTTTTTTTATTGACATTTGTCATAGATATATTCTTCAGAAGCTTCTGTTCAAATAAATTCGTTTTTTACAGAATAACTTCATCTGAATTTTTTTGAGATTTGAGAAGAAACAATTATTTTAATATGTTCAAAAATAAATTTCGATTCAAAATATCTTGTGTAAAAAATTAATGGTCAAATTTCAAAATTTTTGAACCAATAAAACTAGGTCGATGATTTTTGACGGAAATTGCTAATTATATCCGAAACGCCATACTTGGCACATTAATATGATTATGAAGAGTTATAATATTCCAAAAAATATTTATTAAATAATTTCATAACACTTAAAGTTGTTTTTAATACAAAAAAAAAAAAAAAAAAAAAAAAAATAGATTCTAAACTTAACTGGCTCCAAAATTCAAAAAATTTTGAAAATTATTAAACGCCCTCTTCCCAACAATTTCTTTGATTTTGTTGCATTTGGCAAGGATTGTAAAATCAAAAAAGTGATAAAAATCTTCAGATCAATCTCTTTAGAAAGTCAAAAATTATTTTGGAAAAATACTTTCAAATTTTAAATAAAAATTTGATACTGATGTAACTAAAATGATGAAATATCAGAAAAATGAGTATTACAAAAATGATTAATATTAACACTGAAACTAAGAAAAAGTCATAATAAGTTATTTAATAATTATTCGTAGTGTAAATTATTAAATTATACACATAAGATAGATCGGATGGAACTGTAAATAAAGTCTTTTATAACAATAATAATTTTAGTAAATTAAATTTATTCTAAATTATAAAAAGTGTTTGATTTTAAAATGTAATCTATAATTTTTTAAAAATTATTAGTAAACACTTATTAGAAAAGTAAAAAAAAATCAACAATTAATTATTCAAATGTATTATCTCTGACATTAAAAGCTGGATTCAAAGGTAAAAATGGTGATAATACATGGCTCCGTGTAAAGAATTGTTCACGTTCAACGTTACACCGAAGGATAACAACACCTGATGGATTTACTTTCACTTTAATCTTCGTTTCTGGTGTTAGTATTCCATAATTAACGTCTTCATATAAATCCTTGAAAAAATGGTAAAGTTTAATTAAGAATTATTATTTTTATTATAAAATCTGGTTTCTATAATATTTGAAAAAATATAATTGTAGCTGCACTCACTTCTACTCTGTAACCTTTCGGATATTGAAGACCCAATTCTTTTAGTGTTACTGATACGTCCGAAGGTGTGCCGTCTGTTCTTCTGTTCAAAAATGCAATCGCATAGGAATAATAAGTTTGATGAACAGGAGTGATTGGTCTAGCCCAAATTTCAATGCCTTTATGCTGAAATAAACGAAACAGATATAATAGTAAAAGTAACCTTTAATTAAATATAGTGTGCTACTGGAAAAAAAAAAAAAAAAAAATAAATAAATTGAATTGAAGCTCACTTTGTAAATTCTACGTCCTTGAATGCCAAGAGGATCTTGATCGACAGCAATTATTTTTTTATTCTGTAATATAGCCTTGTATTCCGGTCGAATAGTTCTCAAGTCAACAGACATCAACAGTGGAGCGGCTAAAATAGCCCACAATGCCATTTGGGTTTTACTTTGTTCATAACTAAGTCCAAAGTTGCCGACAATTAACATGTCGGGATCATTCCAGTGACCTGGGCCAGCATGAGATATTATATCATCTTGGTTATCACCATAGTAGTCAATTATTGATTCTAAACTTGCCCATGAATCTTGGATGTCGTTATAATTTCTCCAAAGGTTACAGTGTGAAATGATAGATGAGAAATTAGGCTGCATGTACATATAAATGTAAATATTATAGCACAAAAAAAACACCAGCTTTTTTTTTGAGTCTCTTATGAAGATATATTAAGTATGTTTAGAACCCTCTTCAAAAATCAGCTTGATAACAGATGTTTGAGCATCGCATAACATAAGATTAGTCAAAAATAGATGAAATTTTGAAAAAATTAAATTTTTCTAGTTTTTAATATATTTTTTTTTATGTTATTTTACGGTAATTGTTGTTTCACGGTCTACAATGCTTCAATCTATAATACAAATGATATTTACATACTTTTTTATTTCGAAAGTTCATCAAGAATAAAATAATTGCAAAACCCATTATCAATTTCGATAAAAAATTTTTTTTTGAAAAAAAAATGATACAATTATAAAATTTTATATGACTTTAATTTGTAAAATTTTTTTTTTTTTTTTTTACGGAAAAAATTACTAGAAACTGCTAGAATTATGTGGGCATATTCTATTAATACTTTTCGGCCAATATAAAATTTTTATTAACATCGCAAGCTCTGAAAGTAATTAAAGAATTTATTCCTATAATTTTATATTCCATTATTTTCGTGAATTCACCCTGAAATAGAATAATTTGAAGAAAAAAAAAGTTTCAAAATATTAATTTTCCAATTTTACATGCAAAAAAGCTCAACTGTAAACCGCAGATTTGTCAAAAATTTTCGAAATTGAATTTTTTTAGTTTCTAATTCATTTATTTGTTATTCTAACATTTTATATGTCAAAATTGTAGTATAAAAATTTCAAATTAGTGTATTGATTTCTAGAAATTGCTTATAATTTTTTTATACTCTGAAGAATTCTGTACAAAATTCACAACCTCATAATTTTACATTTGATTTTTTAAAAATTTTTAGAATCAATCGCATTTAACATTTAACGAACTAACTAAAATTTTGAAATTCAAAAAACACCTAAACTTCTCTTCTTTAAAAGATAAAACATCTTAAGCAACCCATAGAAATCAAAATATCATAATTCATAATTAACAAACTTCTGTCAATTTTTGGATTTTTATAACTACTAAATTGTTGTAAAAAAATTTTAACAAAAAAATTCTACATCTAGAAATTTAAAAGGATTAAAAGTGCAAATTTTTTTTTTTTACAATAGATTTGTAATAAAAATACAAAAAATTATCAGATGTCTGTTGATTTCAGTATCATATAATAATTCTCAAAATATTCATAGCTCTCAACACAGTTAATTATTGCATAGCGAAAAAAAAAATATTAAAAATACAAAACTATATTTTCAATAATTGTGAAAATTTTTTTAAATCTTCCGCGACCTTGCATCAAAAAATTCTGCTATAACTTGATTTTACTTTAATCCTAACTTTTGAATTATCTTCATTGATAGTAAAGTGATTAATAAATACGATGAAATTTTACTCACTTTAATACCAGCATAAATTTGATAAACCGGCCAGCTGCAAGAGTAAATCATAGGTCTTCCTGTTTGATTTAAATGAACTCCAAACTCTGGATAACCTGGCATCAGAATATTTTTTATTATCATCTAATTGAAAATAATTTTTATTTTTAAAATTAATATAATTGATAATTATTATGGTTACCTTGATCCATGTCAGAGGGATCTGCGTAACATCCATCAAGTTTGACATAATCAACATTCCAAGAAGCAAAAGATGCAGCGTCATTTTTCATGTAACCCAAAATTCCTGGATAACCCGCACAAGTATAATTTCCATAGTCGCCATAAATTCCAAACTTCAATCCTTTCATGTGAATCTAAGCAGACATGGAATTCATTAGTATTTCAAAAGAATTTTTTAAAGCATAAGCTTTTACACTGAGAGTTAAACTATCTTGATTTAAGAAAACTAATTTTGATCCAAGAAACTTTTGAAGACGATTAGTTGTATTGCTTAAAAATTTTTTGACTTGAATCTTGTATTCTTGACTTAGGAGACCTATATTTTCGGTGAGTAACTACGTTCAAGAATATATTATCTTCAATCGATATAATTAAACTCTTCACCCTATAGATCTATAGATCAATTTTCAAAAAATTAAAATAAAATTGTTTTCTTGGTTGAATTTTACATTCTTTGGTTCAAGAAGTAGTTTCTTGATCGAAAATAGCCAGAAAAAGTTTTTAAAAAACAAAATTTTTATTTCAACATATTCTAAAACGTACTCAGCATATTTTATGAAAATATGAAACATAATAATGATAATAAGTAGTAGAAATTTGAGAACTCCGATTGAAAAATCTAATTTGAAATTATTAACACCAATTTAAAATCGTTTGACTAATACATCAATAGACACTTTGCATGGATTGAATCATTTCAAATTAGATGTCTTATAATTAGGAAATTTTCTATCTTAACGGCAATCTTGATACAAGCCAATCACATCTTGAACTAATTGTAATTCAAAAAAAAAATATTTGTGCATCTTCTTTGAAAACAATAAAGTACATTGTTAGAATAAAATTTTTCTGGTGAGCTTTCTGCTTATCTAAAAGAATTTTAACTTATTGATTCACTAGTTAATTTCTTGAAATAAAAAACTGAATATCTTGAAACAAGAATACAATTTTGAAGAAAACATTTTTCTAGAATCAAGTAGATTTTTTTCAGTGTAGGGTGCTTTACTCTTTCTAAAAACGATCTCAAAAATATGTAAAAATAAGTATCAAAGATAAAATGAACGAAAAATATAAGATATAAATATTATATTACATAATCACTAAGGCTTTTTAGACCATATGGAAACCTCTTTCGATCAGGGACAACATTGCCATTACCAGCACGGTTTTTTTCCATCCAACAGTCATCAATATTTATGTATTCATATCCAACATCGGCATAACCTTCAGCAACAACTAAATCTGCCATCGTTCTGAATAGCTGATCGCTAAAAACAAAAAAAATTCTATTAAGTTGTGTTTAATCATTTTTTGATAAACGAATTAATGTTGATATCGGTCATTTCCATTATCGATTAGATGTATATAACAATCGATAAGATATTGCAATAAAACTGTTTTATTATTATTAATATTATTTATCATATTTATGATAACAACAATTTATATCAGTGTTGTGCAACTTTTTCATAGATAAAATTATTATTTAGAACTTCAAAGTTATAAAAACGGACAAACAAACCACTTGGAAAATAAACCACTTATTTTAAGCTTTTAAAATTAGAAAAAGAACTGACACTTTAGGTGTAATATAGATATCAATTCTTTGAATAAGAAACGATCGGAAAAATTTTTTATCCAGTAGATCAGTTTTTGAGTCTCTCACTACATTTGAATTTCTACATGCGTAAAGCATTTATAAATTCTTTAAGTTTAAAAAAAATTGCTATTCATATATTTAAGTTGTATTGGCTTAAAAGTATGTTGAATGTTAATAAAGAAATTTCTATAATAAATCATAAAAAAAGATTAAAATCATATCAAGAAATGTACATATTTTATTTATCTACATATAATTAAGAAAATACGGAAAATTTTGTAATGAAAATATCTGTATTATCCCATAATAAAATTGAGATGAAATGTATGTGAAACCAATCTATTCGTGATGTGATTGGTCGAAAATAAATATTCTCATTCTGATTGGTTGAAAATGAATATAATATACATAAACGACACATAAATATATCATGACAATAAATATGACGCGCGCGCTTGCGCGCGAAAATTAAATTCTAGTCCCATAATAAAATTGAGATGAAATGTATGCAAAACCAATTTATTCGTGTTATGATTGGTCGAAAATAAATATTCTCATTCTGATTGGTTAAAAGTGAATATAATATACATAAACGACACATAAATACATCATGACAATAAATATGAGGCGTTTAAATTCTAGTCCCATAATAATCCCATAATAAAATTGAGATGAAATGTATGTGAAACCAATCTATTCGTGTTATGATTGGTCGAAAATAAATATTCTCATTCTGATTGGTTGAAAGTTAATATAATATACATAAACAACACATAAATATATCATGACAACAAATATGACGCGCGCGCTTGCGCGCGAAAATTAAATTCTAGTCCACTCTTATAATTTAGATGAAAAATATGAAAATATATACATTGATGAAGACATTTTATTCGTAATGTGATTGGTCAAATATATCATAAGCATGAAAATATAGATAATTCCATACCAACATTCACACGCGCGCTTGCGCGCGCAACGTATACTAGTAAAATTTATAAAATAGATTTCAATGGTTAAATTTAGTCCCATCAGAAAGCTCTTTCTGAATTTGTGCTTTCCTGGGAAAAAATATTTTTTATCTCCGTATATCTACGTAGATGAACAATGTAGATAAAAAAAAATGACAAGTTAGATGAACGTAGATGCACGGAGTTAAATTATATATTGGTAATTGATCTTATCATAGTGATATTATTTTGAAATTTTATTTCAAATGTACCTAAATTAAGTACGTATATTTTGATTTAAAATATTGAAAAATCAATAACCAAAAATTTTTTTAATCATAATTCGTAATTCTCAACAATCACGTAGTGACTAAAAATTGCTAGTTTTTGATTAAGTCGACTTATCGGAATAAGAATATCAAAAAAAGTTGTAAGCGGAAGTTACCAGAAATTATTATAAACTCGTTCTGCCCAGTAAACCATAAAAAATGAAGAAATACGGAACTTTAAAAGAAACAATTATGAAATGACATTGTTGAAATCTTCAATGATATATAATATTTTTAAAAAGTAGCATGATTGATTATGATAACTAAAGCAAGTTCCCATCATTTAAATATTAATACCTGCGTAAATTGATCTAAACTTACCAAGATTTCTAAATAATATCTATTTAGATCTCACTAGATGCATGTAGATTAATTTTTATCGTAATCCGATTTTTTTTCACAACTTCTTATGTTATAGTTTCAGTTGAAAGAGACCTCCTTGATTAACAAAAAATTCATTTCTCCGGCCGTTTTCAAAATATCGATTTTCGAAAAAACGACGTTACTCTTTTTTTAAATGTCCATTTAAAACTATGCAAAAAATCTGCCGATTAGGGCGTTATTTTTTTTTTTCTTTTTTTAAAGGCCTTTAAGTATAAAAAATTTTAAAAATTGTATTTCAATATAATTTTCAAGTTTTTAATATAAAATATTGATTTCCAAAAAACAAGTAATGATCAATTTTCCTGAAAATTTTTTCTAAAAAAACTGTTACTTATTCCTCAAGTTTTCAGCCTAGGCCTATAATAGGATAACGATATCAATTTTTTTTCGAATTTTTAAAATTTCATATTTTAGTTCTCAGTACGGAAAGTTAACAACAGCCTTATTTACAGGCCATCGTTATTACCGTGACTTTATGCGTAAATAACTTTTAACTGAGAAGAAATACTTCAAGCCTAAAAATATCACATCAAAGTTATTGATAAAGTGTTTAATTTGAAATGCTGAACTTATACTTTATAATTATTTTGAGTGATTTTATTAAGATCAATGGTCATAGAAAATAAAAAATAAAGCTATTTATGTGGTTTTTTCATCAAATAACTTTTGAATGGCAAGAGTGCCAATATAAGCTCAGTTCTGTGAATTTGGCGTAAATGCTGATAAGATGAGATTCAAGTTATATTTTTTACTTTTCATTTTTCAATAATACGTTAAAATTGACTGTAAAAAAGTTCAAAAAAATTATTTGTTATACTGGTACGAAATTTTCTTGAGAAAAAAATAAGTTTAAATACCTAACACACCCATAGTTTATGACAACTCTCAACTAAAAAGGTGTAAAAATCTTTGACTTTGTATATATTACTTCGGAATTGTATAAAGTTTGTAGAATTACAATAATATATGTGAGGAAAAAATATTACTTTGAGATGAGTGATTCATTCAATATTTGATAACTTTAAATAAATATTAAATTATGTGACTACCAAGAATTACGAGTTGTGATTAAAAGATTTAGGCTCAATGACTCTTTTGATATCTTTAATCAAACTATACATAATTAAGGTATTTTTTAAATAAATTTCTAAAATAATATCACTACGATAAAATCACACGGAAAAAAAAAAAAAAAAAAGGAAAAAATTACATTATAAATAAGTGTCACTTCAAATTTAAAACTAGAAAAATTGCAATTCGAAATAACATTTTTAAAATTCAAATTTTGAATGTTAATTTTCATAGCTTTAAATGTAATATTTACATTTTACAATGTAATTCTTACAAAATCTGTAAAAATTCAAATCTGAAACTGTAATTTTTTCAGTTTTTTATATGAACTGCCACGGTAAAGTATATAATGTTATAATTTATAATTTTTTCCTTTTGCACGACTCATGATACGAAGCATCAGAGAGTGCTTTACGTTCGAATAATTTTTTTCGCCTCATTTCGTCAACTATTTTTATTATTATGACCTTGTTAGTTCGCGGAATCAAGATATTTTGCATACTACTATCAAGATAATTTAATGAAGATTAATGCCATCCTTTTCAAAAATTTATTAAGTTCCGCAATAGATGCGGAAAAAACATCAAAATAGTTATGAAAATTTTCCTGTCCGTCATGTATGAAACCCTGAAAACACTGTAACTTGCAAAAAACTCCATTGATTGAGTCAAATTTTTTTTTTTAATTCTTTGAAAGAATTGTAGGTCAACGAATGCGAATGGCCAGGTAACTCAGAGTCGTTTATTTGCAATTAATAAAATAAAAAAAAAAAAAAACTGTATATCTATATATATTGTGTACATTCATACTATTTCAGCTGTTTCATACATTTCTTCACCTTCGCTTTATTTTATTATAATTTTATAATTAACTGAGCATTATGAGTCGTGCACTTTTAGATTTTCCAAATTTTTTTTCTTTTTTCCGTGCAATTACTAATAAATTTAATGAAAGGTAACAGAACCAGCCTATAGAACCAACAAACTATTCAAAATTTCTCCCAAAACTTGACATAAAAAATCAACTATCATCGAAAAAAATAAAGAACAATGAAAAAGCACGAATTCAGGTTCAAACCTTTCTGATGATACCAAATTTAATTATAGAAATCCATTTTATAATGAAGGCATGTTCGTCAAAATTTTCCTTACTCTATAATTTTAAAAATTGATGTTGAAAATAAAATGATTTCTTCACAATTATGAAAAAAATATTCTTCATCAGTCCGTTGATTAATTTTTTTCAAGGTACCGAACAAATACCAATTTTAATATTATGAATATTAAATAATTATAATAAATTAAAAACATTCATCATATGATTATAATATACAGTAGTTATTTTAAATTCAACAAGTTTTACTTGATATTGATAAGTGATCAATTTATATGTGATTAGAAGTGTTAGAAGACAAACTCGATAATTTATTTAACAATTATCCAACAAAATTTTTCTATAATTATTTTATAAATCGCTAGAAAATAATATTCTTTCAGAAATGAAGGTTTGTATAAAATTTATAATTATAAATTATAACCCTTGAAAATTCGTATAAAACTCGTTCTTAAGTTCTTATACTGATAAAAAAATTCAATTTTGTTCAGAAAAAAAAATCTTGAACCAAAAAGATTATGTAAAAGAATTTAATTATTTTCAATCAAGCAAAGAAGTTCTTGAAGTTAGCAAAATTAACTTTGATTAAAATTTCATGATTCAAGATTTCATCTCTTGAATCAAGTTACTTTTTTTTATCAGTTTTGTGAATACTAAATTTTCAAACTTGTATCACTCATATAGATCCTGAATCAGCGATGAATCAGAACTATTTCATTTTTATTTAAATAGTTATAGAATATAAATAACAAGATAATTTTTTTTTTTTTAAGATATATAATAGCAAAAATTGTAGTTTCTAAGTATTCAATCTATTAAATTATACGTTAAAAGCTATGATGATTATACATTATCTAAGACATATATTTAACCAAACACTTCTCATAAGCCAATAGCACGATTGTAAATTATAAATGATTGCTCAGAATCTATTTGAAACTCAATTTTACACATACCTTTTAAGACTCAATTGAAAAAAATAACAAATAATTAGTGTAAAACTAACTAAAGATTTCCAGTTTAATTGGAACAAGAACAATTTTCCGTTAAGGTTAAATGATTTCTGGAATAGGAGTATTTCTGTTCAATATTTATCTTCTATTCTCTGTAATCTAGCACCTTAAGTGAAGGTGAGTTATAATACATCTCCTTTCATTACCATAGCAATTGTTTTACACTTTTATAGTAATGGTAATAAAAAACTAATCAATTTTTTTATTTCTTCGCTCAATTGAAACATTAAATTGTTTGTTTAATCAACAAAAATTCTCGGTAGTTTTATTATATTTACTGTAAGACAATATTTTGATTTAAAAATGTTGATCTGATTAACTATCTTGTGTGATAATTTTAAGTTACTTTACTAATCTTCAATTCAAATATTGTTACACTGATAAAATTATATAGAAGTACAACATGAAAAAAAAATATATATGTATATTAATGTTGAAAAATGAATACATCACAATGAATCTTCATTAAATTTGAATTTTTAGATATAAAACAAATTTTTGTCTTTTATTCTCCGAAAAGTAAAAAAGGTAGATAGCCGCTTCTATATGATTAATAAGTATTATTAAACCAAAAATTTCTTGGATTGAGAATTAGTTGAAATAAATTATTCAATTTTCTGATAAAAGAACATCAATATCTACTTTCGTGGTATAATAGATGAAGAAACTAATAGCTTTATTTGAATTAAAATAAAAATAATTCAATAAATTTGATCAATTCTTCAGATAAAACTAATATACATTCTTAATAATTATCATGAATATATTTTTTCATATCAAATTTCTTTAGTAGAAGTATTTTTTTGGTGATTTTTTAATTTCACGGTCACCTGGTTTTTTTTTTTTGACATAAAAAATCGAAAAATTAGCATTTTGAAACATTTTTTTTTTAATTATTTTATTTTACGGCAAATTCATGTAAATAACCATAAAAATTTGTAAAAATAAATTTTTCAAATCGTTCTTAAACTTTTAATGTTAACAAAAATTCTGTATTAAAAACCGTTAATAAAATTTTTCTCCGCATTCTATGTGTAAAAATAAATGATATAGAAAAATAAATGTCAATTTTTTTATCATTTTAAAAAATTGCTTATTTTCATTCTATTTTTTTTTCGATGAATTTTTAGAAAAAAACAATATGTGGTTTAAAAAAAAAAATTCTAAATATCATTTTAATGTGTTAAATAATTATGGATCGTGAACCCAAGTAATTACCTTTTCTCTTGGTGTATATTTTACTGGTAAAGTATTTTCTATTATTAAAATGAACTTATAAACAGTAAAAGTTGTAATTAAGTCATTAGAGTATTTATTTTAATAAAATATGAAAAATTTATACTTTTTATATAATTTTATGGGAATTTTTTCAGAGTGCCATTAAATTACTTCAGATTAAAAGTGAAAAATTACAATAAGTTCTATTTCTAAAACAATGGTAAAGTTAAAAAAAAAGTACCCGAATCAAAAAATGGTAATTATTTACAAGTGGGGTCAACCCATGCTAGGCTATGTTAATTTTTTTTTTTTGATCTTATTGATCAATTTTTTTCTTAAATTGTTCGTTTTTTTAAAAAAAAAAAGATAAAATAGAAATTTTATCCAAAAACATGAAAGCCAATTTTTTTTCCAACTTTTAAAGGCAAAAAAGCTATCGAAATCTTTATCGTAAAAACAAGCAGAATCAAAAAAAAATTAAAAAATGTTAATTTTTCACCTAGTTATCGCCCAAAATGGGGTTGACCCCACTTGTACATAATTACTCAAAAAATTGTGTGGGTTAATTAATTAAATAGATTTCGAAATAAAAAAATGATTAATCGATTTCTTCAACTGTTCCAAATCAACATTAACGATAAAATCTCAACAAAGATCGGTTATCGATTTGGCGATCAAAGAGTTCTCTCCATCAGCGCATAAAGAGATGTGATCTAAATAAATGCACTATTTCAAAGTAAATTACTGTTTATTCACACAGATAGATTCAAACATTCTACCGTCATTTTTAAAACGCTCAATTTAATAGTTGAAAAGTTGATTGAGTAATAATCGATCACTAAGATCGAATTTGAATTTAAATTTTTAAATTCGAATAGAGTAATACAGATATAAGAAAATATATTTAAGAGTCGATTATAATTTTATAATTATACAAGTAAAATACCAATCTCGTCTGATGGGAATAAAAAGTATAATAAATGATAATTCTCTTGCTATTGTTAAGAAATTTTTTGTTTTGCAATGATCGCTTGAGAAAAAGTTATTTCTGATATTAATTTTATGAATTGCATTATTAGTCCTCTATTGCATATTAATAAAAACTGAAATTAATACGATAATATAAAATTAATAATATAGAAAAATAATATTTTTAAACTTATTAGAAAATTGGATTTTATAAATATAATTAAATTTTCTTCAATAATTTATCTGCAGTCTCACGATTAATTAAAAAAACAACGAGTGTTCGAAGAATATAATCAGACAGCGAAAGTAAAAGTAAAAAGAAATTTAACATGAAACTCGAAAAATTATAAATATACACTTTCAGCTTCAAAAGACTATTCTTTTATTCTTAACAATAAAATTTTATTAGATTTTGCATTATTAAAATAAAGAAGAAATAAAATAAAATATTTCTAAAATTTATTGGATTGCTGATAAAATACGTATATATAAATGTGCTCATGTAATAAAAAAATAAAATAAATAAAGAGGACTTACCTAATACAATTATCAGGATCATTTTCACAGTCAGTATTACATCGGAAACGTTCCCAAGCCAACCAACCCATGGGTGGTGTTCTGGCAAGCCCATTTTCTAGGGCTAAACTTTTGTTAATAATTAACAATAAAAAAACTGACAAAGTCATAAACATTTTTGTTCTTTCAAGTATTATCATTTTCATTTATAAATAGTTGTAATAATAAAACATCAACAGTCTACTGTAGTATTGTCCTGTAAACAACTAAAATACTACGAGCATAGTTTAAGTATTTATTTTATGAGGATTGGAGAATACAAATGTTACACGAGTAGGGAGAGATAAAATAGTAAAAAGACACGATCATTGGACTATCCTCAGTGATTACTTATCTTTCTTTTTTAGTCATGAAAGTAATAAAAATAAGAAAAATAAACCGTCAATTGATAACTAATTCACCTTTGGATTTACCGAGTAAAATGAAACTGATAGGAGTTTCAGTTTAGTTGGTGTATCAAGATGAGAAGTTTACTTTCACCCAATGCCCCATTTCATTTTTATACTTGCTTATAGCTATACTCGAATAGATATTAACTTAAGTTAAGCCGTTTCCTTTTTACTTATACATTGGAAAGAATATAATACTACTGTGGCTATATATACTACATCAAATTGATCCAAGTTCCACTCTTTTTCATTCTTAAATTTGCTTTTCTGTTATACCTTTCGTTAAATCAGTGTTGTCAACTCTATGAGTGGAAATTACGTGATCAGGGACGTATTATTATACGTAAATCGCGATAAAAAAATAAAAGATATTTTTTACTGTTGTAAAATTTTTTAACTTTCATTCAGTGTGCGGCAACAAAAGTATTTTTTAATGATATCACCAACGGTAGCTCTTTTTTGTCGCAATAATTTTTTTCTAATTATTAATTTTTGAATGAAATAATTGATATTTTTTTCTTATTATCAATTTTTTTTTTTAATTATCACACTTATTTTTTTAATTATTAATTTTTCAGGGAAATAAGTAATATTTTTTTTTCTCATTACTCATTTTAAAAAAACAAATTAGATGTTTTATTCCCTAATTTTTAATTTTTTAAGAAAATTAGTCACTTTCTTATTTGATTGTTTTAAATTAAATTAATTAAACGAGTTAATTGTAATTTTACAAAAAAAAAAAAATCAAACTATATAAAAATAACTATAAATTAATAGTAAATATTTCGAAAGATTAGTAGTAATATACTTTCGTTCATTGTTCTTTTTTAGCCACGCTCTTATTACATTTCATTAAATAATTTTTAATTCGAAATATTGCAAAAAAGTTAGTAATATTTTTTTTCTGAATCTTACTGAAAAAAAAAAAAAAAAAAAATGAAAAATCGAGACTCGTTCTAGAAAAATAAAAATTTTTATTTTTCAATTTTAAATTAAATTTTTTTTTTTAATTCAGAATTCTATGACAAAAACTCCAAATTTGAATAAAACATTTTTGAAAATAGCAATTTTGCTGTTTTTCAACGAAATTTTTGAGAACTAATTTTTTTTTACTGGTCATTTCTTTTTTTTTTTGAAGCAAATAATTTAAAACTTTGTTTCTTCATCGTTTTTTATTGTAAAATTATGGATTTGCGCTAATAAAAAAAAAGATACTTAATTTCTGAAAATTCGTCTAAATTTGAAATAAAAAATATATTTACTACAATTTTTTCTTAAAAATTTCTGAAATATGATATCTGAATTTTATTTTCAAACTTCTGAATTTGAAATCCTAGCATCAATTTCGTTATTTTACCAATAAATTATTTATTTAAAAAATTAATATTTAAGAAAAGTGGCTATTAAAATTTTTAAAGATTAGTGTGTTATTTATGGACTTTTAATTTCGAAAGAATATAAAAAAAAAATTTCAAGTAATTTAAAATTGTAAAAGCATATGGCAGAAAATATAAAGTCAATATTTGAATTTCTCAGTAAATTTAATTTTGGTAATCAGAAATCAATTGAAAAAATTAAAGAAGAATAGAAGAAAAGTAGCAGAGTATTTGATAGCAAAACTTGCTTTTGAAAACTGAGATCGATAAAATTTATCTTACTAATTTTCTCTCCAAAATACTAATATTAATCAAATATTAAATTTTACATTATTTAAAAATCCGTGTATGAAAAAAAAACCTTTTTCTATTTAAAGTAAACTGCCTTCACACTTTTAAATTCCGGCAACACTATACTTGTTACGTTTTTAAATTATTTCCAATCACTACAGCACCGCATATGCAGTAATGTAAAAAATTTTCTACTGTAACGATGCTGCGCTAAGGCTAAAACGTTAAGAATACAGTTTTATCACCGCAGAAGCACCACAGTGCTTAAAAAATTTTTCCAATTCACTGATGCTACGTCTTAATTACATTAAAACATTTTTATGAGTACCACAAGGTTGCCGCAGAATAACTGTGGCATTGGAAAGAAAAATTCACTTGCCACTCTATCATATCACAGCTCAATTGATTTTTTTAATAATTTTATTTTATAGAGAAATCACTACTTCTCAATAGAAAAAGAAGTAAGAAAATAATTATAATTTCAGAACGAGCTTGTAAAAATGACAAAAATAAATTTGATTTTAATTTAAAGATGAAATTAAACAGTACAAGCGTGATGAATAAATTCCTGCGAGATATTTAATTGTTCAATTATAGAGCTTGATTATTTAGATATTTTCGTAAATTTATGATGTAAATTACGTCAAAATTTATACGATACTGAATTTAATAAATATCTAACAATTTTTTAGATTTTTATAACTTTTAAATTATAATGAATTAAATTTAACTAAAAAATTTCACATGTAAAAATTGTAGAAAATTATGAGTGCAAATTTTTTAAAATAATTAATTGGTTGTGAAAATTCCAAGAATCGTTAGATATCTGCTAATTTCAGTATCATAAATTTATTGTGTATATGATGAAAAATTAAAAATATTGCCTTTCAACGAAAAAAATTTTTAAATATTAAAGAAATTGTTATTTTGAAATCAAGTTTTGATCGAAAAGAGCTCAATAGTTTATAAAAGTCTAATAAGTTTTGGTCACACCAGTTTCAAACGAGATCGTCGGATATTCTCCAGAAAGTATGGAGGTACCTCTACCTTTCATACCAAAAAGTATTTTCTTAATAAAGTAAAAGCCCCAATAGATGATCATGTACCAGTATATGATCACTCCATTTATTTATATACCTATATTTGTGAATTGGGGCTTTTACCTTATAGCAATTGGATTTTTCGGTCGGTTGAATTTTGAAATTTGATCTTCTTACGAACAAAATACGTCGAATGTGAACTTAGTTGTAATATCGCTTGATATTTTTGATATTTCAATTAATTAAAAAATTGTAAAAAAAAATTGAATGAAAGTGAGACATTTCATTGACCTCTTCGAATTAATAACTTATATATTATTGTATCTTTAATTTGGAATTCGATAAAGTTAATAATAAGTTATATGTTTTTGAGTCATCCGAGCAATACTTTCAGTGGCGCGTGAAATTATTTACATACGGTCTGTAAAAATAATTTTATCGTAAAACACACTTTTGATGCAAAACATTTACTTAATGATAATTATTATAAACATTTGTTTTCGATAATTTAATTCAAACATCTCAAAGAAGTATGAAACTTCTTATCAAAGTATGATTTTCATATTTTTTTAAGTTAATTTAAGTGTCTGATAAAATAAATAAATTCTTAATTTATTTTGATAAATTTCTATAAATGGAATTTAAAAATGAACTTTCTTTAATTTTTTTGACACAGCCCAACAATAAAATTATAAATGAAAATTGATTTTTAATCAAATACTTGTTAACATTACCAGACTAAGTATTATTTTAGCCTACTTTTTATTCTAAGTTATATTTTTTTTCTATATTAAATTATTTGTAATGGATAAAAGTGATAACATTTAGATACTACATTGTTCCATTGTTATATCCTGATTTATTTAGAATAAATTTTTTGTTACATTATTATACATATTCATCAGTTTGCATATTTCTATAACCTCCTGCATATGATAACGTAACAAAATACTCACAGACAAAATACCTGAACATCAATATCTCAGCAACTAATTATCTCAGAAAAAATTAAAAGGTGGTTTCAAAAACTACAGCAAATTATCTACAAGAATTTGTCATCGTTTTTTGAAGAAAAATTTTTTTTCTCCCTTTTATATTATCGCGGGTATCTTTTCTGCGGGTTTTCTGTCGTTACACTTCAGCATATTTAAGAAATTAAGATAATTAAGGAGGAACACCACTGTGACAATCGAAAAAAATAGGTGATTTTCGGGAATTTTTTTGACAGGGAAAATAAAGGAATTTGGGGATCGGATTTTTTTTATTTTATTAAGGGTACATCAAAGATTATTACCCAAAATTTTTATTAAAAAATATTTAATTATTACAAAGTTATTAACAATCTCGTCGAGCACTGGAGAAAATTTCCCCCCTCCACGGTTGGTTCGATAACTCAAAAACAGATCATCTGAAATAAAAATAAAAACCCAAAGGTTTTGCTTTTTAATCAGTAAGGATCATCGTAGTTATCATCGCACGTACGGAATTTTGAAAATTTTTATTTAAAAAAAAATGGCGACTGGTGAAAATTTCCTCACTATTCTTACTGTTTTTTTTTTTTGTTTTAACCCGGCGAAAAAAAATTTTTTAAATTTCGTACGTGCGACGATAACTACATCCTTACTGATTAAAAAGCAATTTGGGTTTTTATTTTCAAATGATCTGTTTTTGAGTTGTCGAACCGACCGTGGAGGGGGGAAATTTTCTCCAGTGCTCGACGAGATTGTTAATAACTTGGTAGTAATTAAATATTTTTTAATAAAAATTTTGGGTAATAATCTTTAATGTACCCTTAATAAAATAAAAAAAATCTGATCCCCAAATTCCTTTATTTTCTCTGTCAAAAAAATTCCCGAAAATCACCTCTTTTTTTTTATCGTCACAGTGGTGTTCCTCCTTAAGATTCAAAGTAACCCTATGAAATAAATAATAGTTTAAAAAACACGTTTGAATAAAAAAACCAACTTCAAAGTAGAAAATTATTTTTTACTTTTGAGTTCAATTTACCATTAAAACGTGTTTTTTTTAATTACAACTTATAAAGTTTGTAACCAGCTCCGTGATAAGAGTGGATAATTTGCACACCTGCTGCTTTCCTTGGATATGATAACCGTTTCTCAGGTCTTTTCACCAGTAAATCTAAATATTGCGAATCCTGACGATCCTGATCAGGATAATGAGTCAAACTTATTCAATTATTTTATTGTTAATAGCCCTTGATAAGTGTGCAAAGTTTTAAATTAATCTAACGTTTTGAAGTGGCCGAAAATTGAGTTTAAAGATTCTGTTACATACATAGATACAGACAAAGTTAATATAAGCGTGTTAAAAAAATGATATCAAATGATAGATTAAGAACTTGAGTACTTGCAGTTATGTTATGATAAATTTGGTTATTTAGATTTTTTTTATTTTTCTATTAAATTTTGAACTTAAATCAGGTTCACATATTGTCAAATCAGAAATACCCACTGAATGATAAGATATCGTACAATCAGAAGATTAGGAATTTAAATTAATCAATCAACTTAAAAATCTAATTTCGATGTATCAAATGTTTTTAAATGGTAAAAATTTATACTCCAGGCCAGTTTTTTAATCTGTGATAAAAATGAAGTTATTATTGCTAGTATATTTATATATAATATTTTTACTTTTATGTTCATAAAATTAGTCACTATTAATGTAATATTCTGTACTTAACGATCCTTAAGGAGCACTTGTTCTAGGGCCGATTAAATTGAATAAATAAATAAATAAAATATATAGATATAATAGATATACTTTAATACTGCATAAAATTTTATTTTGGATTGAAAAACTGACCCTTATTAATAACTTCGAATTAACTTGTTGAAAATCGTCAATTTAGTCTTACCTAAAATTTAATAAATAAATGATTATTGATTACTTAAGTTACTTTGTTTCCTTAAACATCCTTTCACCGGGAGAGACATATCATGATTTTCTTACTGAAAAATCTGTCTTCTCTATGTTGATTTATTTGATACTTTATAAATTGATCCTACAAAATACGATAATTAGTCATTTTAATATTTCAGAATACTTATTTTTAAACGTTTAAAATAATAAAATTTTTACTATTATATATAACCTAATTTCGTATATTATACCGTATAGAAAAATGCCTGTTATACCTTGGACATTATTATTTAATAATTAAAAATATTTTTTTCTGCCTTCTTTTCATCATTACTGTAATGTTTACATCATTTGTCCAATAAATTATATTAGATTAGATTTTATAGACTCGGGAAGATTTTTCATTCAGCCGCTGTTCATTTCTCCTATAAAAATAACAAAATAACTGAACTTATAAGAATGGTTTTATTTTATGACAGCTTATTTTTATATTTTGTATATTATTGCAGACATTTGTCTTTTTTTTTTTTTTTTTTTAGAAATGTTCTTTATTGGTTGTGTTCAAAACTAATAATTTAACTTTAATGTAAGTTACTGAGGAATAAAAAAAAAACGAGATGGCGTATGATACTGAAACCGATACTTTTTTTCTAACATTTAAATAATAATTGGAAAAAGTTAAGAGCGTATTTTTTTTTAATATTTTTTGAAAATTAATTAATTTTTTAAATAAAATCAAAAAAATTGTTCAGGTTTGTGCTGATTTCAGGTATTATAATTGCGCTAATTCTCTGAAAGACAGTAGTTACACTTGAACGCGTCCAATTTATCTATAAGTATGGCATACTTATACTATGCTATGTTATTGTCGTTAATATACATTCCTTATGAGTCATGACTAATGTGAGATAAAAAAAGTAAGTGACAGTACTATAATTGACACAAAATAAAAATTTATCTCACAATAAAATTAATTGATAAAATTTGTTTTTTGCAGTAATTGTCTCTTTCATTGTGAACTGTTTAATATACAATATTTAATATTTAAACAATATATTACGCTTTGCAAGTTTTAAGCATAATTTTATAAAATATATTTCAACGTCCAAAGTTTTTAATGTTATTGCTACCAAAGTATTTCAATTAATTTGTTTTGGATATTTTTTATTTAATTATTATACGCAATGGAGTGGCTCTTTGGAAAACGGGTAACACCGGATGAAATGCTTCGTAAAAATCAACGGGCATTGAATAAAGCAATGAGAGATTTAGATCGTGAAAGACAAAGGATGGAACAACAAGAGAAAAAAATAATAGCTGATATTAAAAAATTAGCTAAAGAAGGACAAATGGTAATTGATAATATGTTAATTGACATTACTTAAAAATATTAATTCAACACTGTTTGTTATAACTTTTTTCACTTTGTTTATTTTTAGGATGCTGTTAAAATCATGGCTAAAGATTTAGTTAGAACACGAAGATATGTTAAAAAATTTATGTTAATGAAAGCGAATATTCAGGCAGTTTCATTAAAAATACAAACGTTAAAATCTCAAAATACAATGGCAAATGCTATGAAAGGTGTTACTAGAGCTATGCAGAATATGAACAAGTGAGTCATTCTTAATTGATAATATATTTTTTGTAATTATTGTATAATTATTTGTTTATTTAAAAAGAAACGCCCTCGGCAATTTACAACAATATATTACATTTTCATGTGTAGAATGTTCAGTTAATATTTATATACAATAAATAATATCTGTAAAAGAGAAGATAGATTTAAGAGATTTGAGAGAAGAGAAAAACAAAATAATTTTTAATAATTGATAATTGATAATCGTTGATAATTTATAATTTATAATCACTATTTGTACACCTGGAATGTTATTTTAGAATCACCCTTTTTGCTTCACTTTTTATCTTATTTGCTGGTCCTCCAAAAATGTATTTATATGTAATTATATAAATCTTTTTCAGACAACTAAACCTACCTCATATACAAAAAATTTTGCAAGAATTTGAAAAACAATCTGAAATAATGGATATGAAAGAAGAAATTATGAATGATGCTATTGATGATGCAATGGAAGATGAAGGTGATGAAGAAGAAAGGTAAGCACATTTATTTATTTATTTATTGATACATCGACCCAACAGCCTTTTAGCCAGTAAAAGCGTCACTAATAATGTGATAATTATAGTAAAGTTCTTAATGATACTGAAATCAACAAACATCTGACAATTTTTTTGATTTTTGTAAAAAATGAATTATAGAAAAAAATTTTTTTTTTTAAATTTCCACTTGTAATTTTTTTTTTTTAACATCTAGATTTGGAACTTTTTTATTAAAATTTTTTTATAATAATTTAGTTCTTATGAAAATCCAAAAAATTGGCAAATGTCTTTTAATTTCAGTATCATTAGTTTATAACATTTCATTGTTATGATTAATTAATTATAATAGAAAAAGTAATTGAACAAAATCTGTCATGATATGTTAAAAATTAAATAACAGTATAATACTCTTGAGGTAACTTGAACTTAAAAATGACTATTCGACAGCCGAAATACAAGTAGGTTTCTCGATTAAAAAAAAATATATTTTTTATAAAATAATATTAATAATAATATACAACTACTGTTACAATAAAACAATGACGTCAAAACGAATGCAAAAGTAAAATTTCATTAAATCTGTCTGATAGAGTAAATAGGTAATTTTTGGCCTAGACTGATAGTGAGGTATGAAAATTAAAGTTTATTTAATAAGCTTTCAGATGCAATTTACAAAAAAATTTTACGAGTTATCGCATTCATTAGTAATTTCGTAAAGAAACAGTAAAATTACCAATTTTTAAGGATTTTGAAGGATTTAAATTTCTGTCATTCCTAAACTATTTAATTTGGGAAAATAAATAAGTATGCAAACTAAAGCTTATTAAATAAGCTTTCTGATGGAATTTACAGAAATGGAATATGATATCGCATTTAATTGTTATTGCACGGAAATACGGTAGAAGTGAAAATTTTTGCGATTTTTAAAAATTTTTTAATTGCTCTCATTTCTAAACTAATCGACAGATTTGGCTCATCTTAGAACTTAACTTCAAAAATCGTATATATACAAATACATACATAAACTTTTGAACCATACGCATTTTCTGAATCCGCTTGACGAGTTGAGTCGAAATATAGCAAAATTTTTTAAAAGTTCCGTCATGAGGACCAATGCAATAGTTAGATTTCTATTAAATCTACTAAAAACCTTATAAAAATTTATTTACTTATTTTTATTATGACAACATTGTCAAGTTTTTCTAATTTATTAGTTTTGATTTTTAATAAATTTTTTGTTACAAAAATTTATTGCAACTAATTCGCGAAATAAAAATCTTCACTTTTATTTCAGTGATGCAGTAGTAGCGCAAGTCTTGGACGAACTTGGTCTCCAACTAACCGATCAATTATCTGGATTGCCTCAAGCTACAGGCTCTCTCAGTATTGCTGGTTCTAAGCAGCCTGTAGCAACAGCGGCTGGTGCCGGCGGAGAAGATACTTCGGGTGGAGGCGGCAATCTTCCAGATGCAGATGCAGATCTTCAAGCAAGATTAGAAAATCTGCGAAGAGAGTAGAAATTTATAATTATTATATGGCGATTAATATAATAATAGAATTTCTAACATATTTTTTGACGCCGCTTGTTACTATCTTATTTTATTTTATTATTAATCTAAAAAAATATTGCTACTAGATAAAAAATATGTATATAGTATTATTTATATATTTTTTTTTTTATTTCATGATACCTACATTAAATCAAAAATAGATAGTCTGATATAATTGAGCAAAGATGGTAAATATGGTTTGAATACTTCATTTTTTTAACAGATCATTTGAATGTTATATAATTTCTTTGAAATTTCTGGTTTTCAATTGAAAAAATTTTTAAAAGCACAAAGCTTCTAATGAAGAATTTGAAGATTCAAACGCTTCGGGAAATGAAAAATATTCAAATCTCTAATTTGATCAATAAATTAAAACAAATTAAGAAATTTTTTGTGCCTATTTTTTAATGATTAAGGCAAGCATTTTTTCAAGAAAGTAATCTTGTTACTTGTTATTATAAATAAAATAAAAATATTAAATTAGTTAAAACAACTTGAAAAAAAGAGAAAAAATTTATATAAATTTAAAGCATTTTGTGAAAATATTTAAAAAAAAATATTTGCTCGACTTGATTTTGTGGAAATTTCTACAGATAAAAATTTTTTGTGAAATACTTTAAACTATTAAAAAAAATATTGCAATGATTTTTGATCATGAGATTATTTTTTTTGATCATTCAAAACGCTCCTTGAATCTTAAAAAAATGGAGATCTTTGCAAACTGGGATGAATCGTTATCGTTGCCAATCATGGGCATAATTGTTCTCAACAGGTAGAGCCACGATCTTCAATGTAAATTTTTACATACTTTTATTTATGTTTGCAACACTGATAGTTGGCTTGATTAAAGTTGGTGTCAGTGTAACTAGCGACTAGCGACTATCGTAATTCGACATCAGTTTATTTGAATAATTAGTTTTTGTTTACTTTGAAAATTGAAACTATTAAAAATAGTTAGAATAAATAAATAAAAATGAAAACCGCTTTTATGGTGGCTGAAAAGCCATCTCTAGCCGCATCTTTGGCTAATATTTTAAGTAATGGACACTGTTCATCTAGAAAAGGTAGGTTAATGAAAAATTTATTTGACAGAACATATGATTTGAAAAATCAATTAATTTTTATTAAAATTTATTATTTTAGGAATGAATGGATCATGCTCAGTACATGAATGGGTTGGACAATTTAAATCAGAAACTGTTAATTTTAAAATGACCTCAGTTTGTGGTCATGTTATGAGTTTTGATTTTGTGGGTAAATATAACAGTTGGGACAAAGTGGATCCAGTAAGTATTTTTTTTCTAATTCTTTTCTAAAAAAATTAATGTTAATCAATTGTTGGATATTTCCTTATATTGTATTAGGGATTAACCAATATTTTTTATTGTTTATAGGCTGAATTATTTTCTTGTCCAACAGAAAAAAAAGAAGCAGTACCTAAACTTAAAATTCCAACATTTCTTGCCAAAGAGGGATCAAATCTAGATTATTTAATTTTATGGTTAGATTGTGATAAAGAAGGTGAAAATATTTGTTTTGAAGTTATACATGCTCTTCAATACGCACGCCAGATAAATCCAAATGTAATATGAACATTTATAATTTTTGATTCTATTCGGAGATATAATACTAAATTTAACAGATATCTAACAATTAAATTACAATGAAAAAAAAATTTAACAAAAAATTACTGGTAATTATTTACAAGTGGGGTCAACTTATGCTGGGTCATGTTAATTTTTTTTTTTTTTAATCAGATTGATCAATTTTTTTTTAATTGTTCGTTTTTTTATGTATTTTTCAAAAAAAAAAAAAAAAAAAAAAAAAAAAAAATCAAAAAAAGATAAAATAGAAATGTTATCCAAAAACATGCACGGAAAGAACGAGAAGACACTGGATATCATCCGAGATTATACTCAGTGATATCTGTGGTGAAAAAAAATTTCAGATAGTAGCTGAAAAAATCCAAATTATACTGCGTGATATCTGGTTTATACTCATTGTAATCTGGATTGCACTCATTATAATCTGGATTATACTCATTATAATCTGAATTATATTAGCTACTATCTAAAAATTTTTTTCACTCAGTATAATCTGGGATGATATCCAGTGTCATTTTATTCTTTTCGTGTGAAAGCCAATTTTTTTCCAACTTTAAAAGACAAAAAAACTATCGAAATCTTTATTTTTTCCTTTCACGACATTTTTAATCATAAATGCGCCGCAAAAACAAGCAGAATAAAAAAAAATTAAAAATTGTTAATTTTTCACCTAGTTATGACCCAAAATGGGGTTGACCCTACTTGTAAATAATAACCAAATTTCTACATGTAGAAATTAAAAAAAAAAATACATGTGCTAATTTAAAAAAATACTTTTTTTTTACAACATTTAATTCGTTATAAAAATTTCAATAATTGTTAGATAGATGTCTGCTAGTTTCAATATTATTACTGAGATTCGTTTTTAAGAACAACATAGAAGACATTTAATATTGTTTAATTTTACTAATTTAGCTAGTAGATGATGTTGATCAAAGATATCAATAGATTTTTCTATATTCTATTCATCAAATTTTTCAATAAGATTTACTTTCTAACTTTTTATCGTATTCGCTCCAAAAGCAACTTCACTTCCTATAAATTATATATTTTTCCCTAAGTTGCGATTTATTTTTCTTTCAATCAATCTTAACAGCGAATCTCGAACAAAATATATTGTATTAATAGTAATTAATAAGTTATGTTAATTGTAAGTTATATATTACTTTTGAACATTTTCCTTCTCAGAATATATGGAGAGCCCGTTTTTCAGCAATTACTGATCGTGATATTAAATATGCATTAGCGAATCTTGTTAAGCCGAATGAAAACGAAGCTAAAAGTGTCGATGCTCGTCAAGAATTGGATTTACGTATTGGTTGTGCGTTTACTCGATTTCAGACAAAATTTTTCCAAGTACGAAAACCAAGCTTTTAAAACATCATTTGCACATTTCCTCAATTTACATTTTATGATAATTTTAGGGAAAATATGGTGACTTAGATGCTTCATTAATATCATATGGACCCTGTCAAACACCAACATTAGGATTTTGTGTCCAGAGACACGATGAAATTTCAACTTTCAAACCTGATCCTTATTGGGTGTTACAAGTGACTATAAAATTATCAGATAGTCTAGAATTATCTCTGAACTGGGATAGAAACCGCTTGTTTGACAAAGAAATAGCTAATTTATTTCTCAGTCTCGTGAAAGATCATCGTGAAGCGATGTAAGAAATATTTCTTTAAAATTATAAGAATTCCCTAGAAAATTTTAATTTATTACGTCAGAAGCATTTAAAATTTTGCCAATAGTCCAAATCTCAGAGACTTCAGATCTAAGCCATTTTCGCAAACCTAATATTTTGCAAGTAACAGGTACTAAACTCTGATAGGTATATTTTTCCGTGGTCTAGATATTATTTTTTTTAATTAAAAAAAATTTTTTTTTCAATGTTTTATAAATTACTAAGCGACTGCCGAGATTTACGGATTATGAATAAGAAAACGTTGACTTAATGATTTTTTGATATCTATAATTACACTATACATAGTTCAGGTACTTTTGAAATAAATATGAAAAATAACAGTGCTATGACAGGATCAAATAAAAATAATTCAATGGACAAATTTAACGCAAACAATTTATAGAATCAACAAACTATTTGAAACTCCTCCAAAAATATTAGGCTAAAATTTTATCTCGGTTTGAAAAACTCGCCCTTATATAAATTAATTTTTGACTTATTTTTGATAACCACATTCAAATGAGCAAAATAAAATAAATAAATGATGATTATCGTGAAATTTGAATTTATTTAGAATTACATCGAAAACTTATAATAAATTAACTATTGCTGAAAAACTTATGAAATATTTAAAAGGCAAAAATTCAGGTCATTTAATTAAAAAAAAAAAAAACTTATTTTGTCATATAAATACGCCGGATATAAAATTTACCTTATTCTTTTAATTATATAAATAATTAGGGATAAAAATGAAATTTCTTGTAAATTCCATCCTCTCAGAATATTAAAAAAACAAATACGAATTTATTTTGCAGAGTTGTCAGTGTTCAAAGTGTCGAAAAAACGAAAGCACGACCACTAGCATTGAACACAGTAGAGTTAATGAGGATTTCAAGTTCTGGATTAGGTATGGGACCACATCATGCCATGCAGATAGCTGAGCGTCTTTACATACAAGGATACATCAGTTATCCACGAACTGAAACGACATCTTATCCAGAAAACTTTGATTTATTGTAAGCGAAAATTAGTTTTTATTTATCGTAAATCAACTTATAAATAATAATGAGTTGATCTGATGTTTCAATTATATTATTATCAGAGCAACATTGAAACAACAACGAAACTCTTCCGATTGGGGTGATGATGTAAGAAAAATATTGGAAAAAGGAATAAATCGTCCGAGAAAAGGTCATGATGCTGGTGACCATCCTCCGATTACACCAATGAAATCTGCTTCCAGAAATGAATTAGACGGGGATAGTTGGAGACTGTATGACTTTATTACTCGACATTTTATTGCAACGGTAACAAATTGTCGTCAATTTAATTCTAATTCATATCAAAAATCTGTGTGAAGTAATGAATCAATATTTTTTATATATTTTCACAGGTTGCACCCGATTGTAGGTACTTGAGTACAACAGTGAAATTTTCAATTGGCATAGAATCATTCTCTCTAGTCGGTCGAACAACCATTGATCCTGGCTACACAAGTTTACTTACGTGGCAGTCAATAAATGAAAACAATAGTTTACCACAATTCTTTCAAGGTGACAAATGTAATATCAGTGATATAAAATTATCAGAATGTTTTACACAGCCACCTGATTATTTAACCGAATCTGAATTAATCACTCTAATGGAAAAACACGGTATTGGTACTGATGCATCCATTCCAGTACATATCAATAATATCTGTACAAGAAATTATGTCAATGTTGTTACTGGAAGAAAACTCGTTCCAACTTCACTTGGAATCGTTCTTGTTCATGGATATCAAAAGGTATTTACTAAAATTTTTATATTTATTCCCATTTCAGAGAAGGTAATCTTGTTATAAAACGTAGCGAATAACTAGTGAAAAAATTTTATGAGAGTAGTTTAGTAAGAAAAAAGTTTTATTAATTTAAAAGTAGAAAATTTTGTAATTCTTAACTTTATTTTTCGCAAGTTTCCGCTGTGAAAATTGTTTTCCGTTCGAGAAGTTGCATAAACTTTTGACTATTCACGTAGTTAGAACCAATAAAAAAAATTGAATCTACATTGAACGGAAAAATTTATTTTGAAAAAAATGAGCAATGTTGTGATAAGAAATTAATTTGTTGAAAATTTTAAACAATTTTATTTTTTAGCTGAAGAAATCAAAATTTTTTCATAGTAATTTTTTTGTTGAAAAATTTTTTTTGATTTAGAAAAAAAAAAAAACAATTTTAGATAGACAATTTGCGAATTTTCATCCAAAATCGTTTTTTTTTTTTTTTTTTCACAAATTTAGAAAACGTTTTTTGGTAATTTCTCAGAAGTGGGGCTCCACTTATTTTTTAGTGTAAAAAATCGAAAAATTGATTTTTAAAAATTTTTTTTCATTCTTCACGGCGGATTTATGATAAAAATTGATTTTTTTTTTTTTTTTCATTTATAAGTTCAAAATTTACGATTTTAGATGTTTTTCAATGAAATGGTAACAATGATATTTTTTCCAGTTATGAAATATTTTTTTCTTAAAGATCGGTAAAAATAGAATAAATTAAAAAAAAATTCAGAATATCATTATTTGAAAAATTTTCAAATAATTATCAAAATATTCAATTTTAATCATAAATCCACCGCGAAGAAAAACAATTTGAAAAAAAAAATGCATTCAAAAATGTATCGATCAATTTTTCGATTTTTTATTTTATTTTAATTTTATCCAAAATAGGTAGAGCCCAACTTCTGCTTAACCACCCCTTTTTTCAACACAAAACTTACTGTGATAAAAATTTTGATTTTTTTAGCTAAAAAATAAAACTCTTTAAATTTTCCAACTAATGAATTTCTCGTCTTAACGATTCCCATTTTTTTAAAAAGAAATTTTTTTTCTGAGTTAACGTTCCGACTTCCTCAGATAATTTAATCGCATTAATCAATATAAATAATTATTTGAAAGATCTAATCATATAATTAATTGGCTAATTTTAGATTGATCCAGAGTTAGTATTACCAACAATGAGAACAGCAGTTGAAGAACAACTTAATCTGATCGCGTTAGGACAAGCTAATTACAGTGCAGTTCTCAATCACACCGTAGAAATATTCAGACAAAAATTCCATTATTTTGTTTCAAATATTGAAGGAATGGATCAACTATTTGAAGTATCATTCTCTCCATTATCTGCAACGGGGAAAGCGTTATCTCGGTGTGGTAAATGTCGGCGGTATATGAAATATATTCAAACAAAACCAACTCGATTACATTGCGCTCACTGCAATGAAACTTATAATTTACCACAAAATGGGAATATTCGTATTTACAAAGAATTGAAATGTCCATTAGATGACTTTGAATTATTATCATGGTCAACAGGTATTCGAGGCAAGAGTTTTATATTCTGCCCATATTGTTATAACAATCCACCATTCCGTGATATGAAGAAAGGTAATTTAGGATGTAATTCTTGTACTCATCCTACATGTCCCCATGGATTGAATTCCAATGGAATATCTAGTTGTTTAGAGTGTGATCATGGAATATTAGTTCTGGATCCTTCCTCAGGACCTAAATGGAAGTTAGGATGTAATCGTTGTGACGTTATCATTCACTTTTTTGAAAATGCTCATAAAATATCTATTGATCCAGAAGTATGTTCTGAATGTGGAGCACAATTAATAGCAGTTGAATATAAACCCGATAAAAGTAAATTACCAAACGATGCTACGGAAATGGTAGGCTGTGTATTTTGCACCACTGCTTTTACACAATTAATTGAAAAACATAGAGCTGTTGCGTCCAAACCCGTTATAACACGAACTCGTGGTCATTCTAATAAAAGTCGCGGCAGAGGAAAATCAAGACCGCCAAAAGACAAAATGGCACAGTTAGCTGCATATTTTGTTTAAATATTTATTCATATTTGTATTTACTGTTTTATAAACAGTAATTGTCGAATTTAAGTACTTCGTTGATGTATACAATGTAAGAGGTAAAAAACTACAAATACAATTTAATATCATAAGACTGTCTACAAAAAAGTACATCATTTTTTTTTTTTATTTTATTTATTGCAATTGAAAGATTCCTTCATCTTTCTTGGTCTATGTGGTTTATCTACTACATTATTTTATTATAATTGATTGTTGTTAACATAGGAAGATTTTTCACAACTTTTGGATGGGATAAAAAATCGAATTTTTTTAATTAAAAATCCGTAGAAAAGCTTAAAAAATTTTTTATGGTCTCAGGGATTAGCTGTTAGAATTTCAAAGCAATATGATACTTTTTCAGAATCTAACAATACTAAAATTGTAGATTTTTTTAAGCTCTACTTTTTATCTGCAGACAGAAAAAAACGTTAAAACAATAGATTAAGATAAAAAAAAATTAAAAATTTTTTTTATCTATGATTTATAATTAAATTTAAAGTGCCCTTAGGTTTTTTAATAGAATCTAATATTATTTGGGTATTAGAATTTCATAAGTAAAAAATTTTCCAGTTGGTGAAGTAGAGTTGTGAATTTTTTATAAGCAAACTATTTTTTTATTTTTATTTTTTTTTAATCATGAATAAGAAAAGAGCTTTTCAACATTTTGCAATCTTATAAATCTTTTACGTTTAGTAAGAATTTTTTTTTTATTTTTTTCATCCCTCACTCTCTATAAATAGTGTATATTATTATTTATATTCAAATACGTAAGCTAAAGAGAATGCGAGTTATTCAAAGAATAAAAAATACTGTAAAATATATTCTAGTTATAAAGTTAATTAAAATTTAGAGATTTTTTTAATGTTTATTATTTTTTGTCAACGTTTTTTCTTTTACATCCTGCGTTTGTTATCAAACTTTTAGACTATTCAGTAAATAAAATGAAAATTTAAAAAAATAATTTTTTATATAAAATTCAATTCTTACTATACATCGTGAATTTTACCGTGACACGGTTTAATCAACTGTTTAATTCCCTGTTGATTTTGTGCCGTTTTGTTGTATGTACTAAGGAGTATGCGTGTGTCTCATGGTTAGTGATGGTGGAGATTCATGGAGTCAAGAGCAAGCAGATTGCTAAAAAGAGGGAGTAACTGAAAAGGGAGGGGTCATAGTGATTGTAGAGAAGTCAGTTTCGCAGGGTTATTAAACTTAGTGTACACACTAAAAATATTACCAGTGTTTTTAAATTTAATTTTAAGACTTTTGTAGTCTAGTTTTGCCTGCAATAATTTAAAAAAATATTAACAAAACATTTATAGTGTTTTTAAAATTAATTAAGACTGTTGCAAAAAATTATTTTGCAAATTAGAGCAGGAATACGTGAACTAGTAACCGAAAGTTCAAAGAACTGTTGAATGAAATTGAAAATAAAGACATTAATCACTGAACGTTAATAAAATTAATTGTGTCATGAACAAAAATACATTTTATGCTTTTTTTATAAATCTTCCTGACTTTAGAATAAACTTTAAGCTGGATCTAAAATAACTTTCATTCAAATATTTTTAAAAATTTTAGATTTTTTTTTTAAATAATGACGAAAACAAATGTAAAAGTATGTATAGAAATTTGTAAAATATTTTATTTGAAATAAAAGTGTTCTTTACTTAAAAAATGACACGAATAAAAATGACTTTGTAATTGTGAATATTTATTGAAGGATGTATAAATTGTTTTGGATTAATCAAATAATAGTTTATTCTATTTTTTTCGGATTTTTACCCATTGTGTTTAATTCTAAAATTTACAATCGAAATTACGAGCAACGGTGCACTGTCACAAATAATGGTAAAGAATTAAATTGTCAAGGAATTGGTCTTCAGAGTGTTGAGGAAGCTTTCGAAAGTCATATTTCGTCATCGACGATAAGTAATATCACTAAAATGTAAGTAAAGAAAATATCTATGGAATTAAAAAATTTGTACTTTTTATCTTAATTAACAGTTTATAATTTAAGAAGTTTAAATTAGCTTTGAAAAAATTAAAAAATTTATTAGAATATAAATAAAATGAGAAGGTAAAGTTAACAGAATGAAGAAAAAAAATTGATGAATGAAGTAAACGTAACTTCAAAGTTTACCTTATTTTTTATGACATTAAAATTAATAGTCACTTGATCATTTTTTTTTATTTTATTTAATAAATAAATTTTTTTTGAAAAATTATTTTTAAAAAATTGCATTTATAATTTCTTAAAATTTCTTCATGTCAATTTTTTTTTGTCATAATTTATTTGTTAAAAAAATTCTAAAAATTATTAAGTATCTGCTAAATTTATTTTCATTATTTTTTTCAAGAATCTAATTCACCATTATTAAAAAATCAATACAGACTGAGAAGTATAAACATTTAAATGACAAGATTTTTTATAAATTTATGGTTGTCTCAGAGATAAAAAAAGAGTGAGAGGAAGATAGAGAGAGCAATAGAGAAAGAAAGAGAGGGAGAGACAGAGAGAGAGAGAGAGCGCGATGAATTGATGTTACTGGCGAATGCGAATGAATTGGATTCGCAGGCCGACTATAAAAAAAAATTAAATAAACATCCCAAGAGCATTACTGGGATGAATACGATAAAAGCTCCAATTATTGACACCCTATTTTATTTTAACGCTTATTTAGTTACCTACAATATAAAAAAGCGCCATTCAGCCATACCTGACATGGATAGGTAGATTTCTCGTTTGAATATTAAACAAAACACGTTATTAAAAGGCAATAATGTCCTAAAATGTATTTTTTATCATATTTTTGTAAATAACGATATGAGACCGACTACAATAAATAGATATTTAAAGACATCTACCGAAAAAAATAGGATTTGTAACAGATGAAAGTTATTTGATAATAAAAGCTAAAAATTCATTTATTCTAGATTTTTTTTAATTTTCCCAACTACGAAATAAATTGAAAAATGGATCAAAA
>CAJNRD030001116.1:7098579-7147558 GCA_905319865.3 Cotesia congregata
AATGTTATAATAATTGCACATTGAAAGTTACAATGAATTAATTAGCTAGAAAAATCACATGGATGAAAGATAGGGGCTAATTCAATGGAATTTGGAATTTGTGCAAGTCTAAACAATATCGATGCTTACAGTTCTATCCGCGGGGCATATTTATGTTCATACAAAAATAAAAAAAAAAGGAGAGTAATAAAAATATGAAAAAAAAAAAAATAAAAATGAAACATGAAATTTAATTTATTTCCGTTTTCAATTCGCCCAGCGAAGCGGGCGGGAAACGGCTAGTATATATATATATATATATATATATACATACATAAATACATATATAAACTTTTGAGCCAATGCCATTTTTCGACATTACTCGATGAAATGAAACATATTATGACAAAATTTTATAAAAATTACGATATGAGACCGGCTACAATAGATAGATTTCTAAAGAAATCTACCTAAAAACGACTAGAATTTTTTATACAAATCCTTTATAGCAATTACTTATTAAGAGTAGCTTATATTATTGGTCAAGAATAAAAAATCATTTAATATTTAATTTACATAAGCTAACATTAAGAAATAAAACTAATAAATATTTTAAAAATTATTACATAATAATAATAAATACTAACAATTTTCACTCACTATGTGATTACCGTAAATTAAAAATTATTGTTGTGAAAACTCTGACTTAATGATTATTTAATTATAATTTTAAACATAATATACATAGTTGAGTAGGGTGTTTCATTTGGAACGACTATTTTTTTGTATTGCTGACACGATTCTAAAGAAAAAAAATTTTTTATAAAATTTATAAAGCATCTAATTTAGGAAATTAAATTTTATAAAAGATTTCCATCAGTATAGTTTTGGAACAACAATCCATTTTTACAATATCTTCAAAAATATATGAAAAAAGTTACAACAATTTTTTTTTTAATTTAATAGACTTACAACAATTATATTTGAATAACCGTTTTCATTGATATAATAGCTCAATACCAGGTAAAGATGTGAAAATAAAAAAAAAAAAGTGAGTTGAAATATATGCTTTTTAAATGGAAAAAATTAAATGTGAAAGAGGAAGTACTTAAAATTAAAATGTAGGGCCTAAATTTTCAGGATTTTTTTTTATATGTAGAACAGTATTTCATAGTGTCAGCGGGAAAAAAAGTAGTCGTTTTAAATGAAGCTCCCTAGTTAAGGTATATCTGATATAAATTTTGAAAATAATGTCACTATGATTAAATCAATGATCAATAATTTATTGAAAGTTATGAAATACGCTTTTTTTTAAAACAAACAAACCATTTAGAACTATTTCAAAAATTTAACATGAATAAGTACCAAATTTCAGTATAGAAACCTAATTTATAATAAAAATATTACCTCAAAAGTTTTTCCTAATTCTTTAAATAACAAATATAATAAATTATTATCAATAATATTTATATCGATAACATATAGAAGAAGCATAGTATATTTTTTAATATGAATTTTGATTTAAATTTTTGATACAGTCATAACGAAATAAAGCATTTATAGTAGTATCTTATGATAATTAACTTCTAGTTATAAATTTTATTTACAATTCATCAAATTGTAAATTCTGAAATTTTCTAAAGAGTTAAGATTTTTGCTTTTTATTTTTATAGAAATTTCAATCACAACAGTATCACATACATCCCTGCCACGGTTTTGAATTCAATGACAAGCATTGAAATCATGTAAGTATTTATTTTTTTTCGCATGGTTTTTCCATGTAATTAAAAAATGATTTAATAAAAAACTGTCTTTTGCTCAGTTTTTTAAGAAGAAATCAAATAAAAGGAATACATCATGACGGATTCAAAAATCTTCCAAATCTAAAAGTCTTGTAAGTAAATCTTCTCTAAACAACATGAATTAATTTTTTTATTTTCTGATAATTATTTGTACCATTGAAGGTCATGTTAAAAAATTTACAGGGAGTTGGATGACAATTGCCTCACAGAAATTCCAAAGGTTATTAAACATCTGCATAATTTAGAAGACTTGTAAGTGATTGTATTCTTTTTTTGCATTCTTTGTATTTTTATGTTAAATTTTTAGAGAAAATTCTAAACTCACTTAAAATTTCTTAATTTTTTTTGAAGATCTCTATCTAATAATAAAATTGAGCAGCTCGATTCCAATGCATTTAGTGGTAATCCCAATATTACCTCGATAGACTTACGAGGGAATCCTATTAAAAAAATTCATCTTCGAACATTTCAAAACCATGTGAAGTTACGAAAGTTGTAAGTATTAATATTAATTTCACTTAAATTTTCATCCTAATAATTGTGTAATTAATTGACACTTCAGGATTTTATCAAACAACAAAGAATTGATGCATTTTCCGAGTTTGAACGGCACACAATCCTTGGAAATATTGAGATTAGATCGTGCATCTCTTACGAGTCTTTCTGATCATTTTTGCGTTCAATCACCGAATTTAAAAAGTTTGTAAGTAGTTGATATTTTTGAATAATACTACAAATTAATTTCAGATACAGTAAATCAATCTATTTCTTCCATTTGCTACACACTTGTTACGTTCCCAAATTTTGGGTTAGTTTATTTAAAGTTTACCAGGCGGGTGTCTTTAGGATATCTATCGATTCCAGGCGCACCCTGCTCTTTGATACTCTATTATAAATTTTTAAAATAATTATTAGGGAATTAACCACTAAAATAAAACACTCAATCTGTGTTGAAATTAAATATATTGAAAAGCTTCAGTAATTCGGGCACCGGACTTACGTCCGGAGCCAAAGATGGTTGTCGCCTGGTTGCCCAGGGTAGACTGACATGGATTTTCATCCAGTACAATAAATTTTAATAATTAAATGTCGCAACGCCGCATCTCAGGTTACCCTAGTGAACACCATCGAGGCCCGAATCTCATGCAGCGTCATGAGTTTTGAATTCGAGTCGCGATGGCGTTCGCAGAATTTCTTTATCTTCTCGTCACTCCGTTAAATAATTCTTTGAACGGAATGATCGAGGTTTTATTTAATAAAAATAATTTCTAAGATCCTAAAATAAATTTCGAAATTTGCTAGAACGTTACACACTAATAAAAAATTATGAAGAGAAAAAATCTTAATCCAAAAACACACCATTGAAATAACATTTTGAAAAAAATAATTATCTTTAGTCAAGAAAAAAAATTTTGAACCAAGAAATTATTCATTCAAGTAAATTTGTCTTGGTTCAAGATTTTTTTTTTTTAATTGAAGATAATTATTTTCTTCAAAATATTCTTGGATCAAGATTTTTTTTCTTGAATCAAGTTAACTTTTTTATTAGTGTACACATGTATTAATATTTGAATGCTGAAAAAAAGCTACTTTATTTAAGAAAAATATTTTTTTCAAAATTTCACTCTTGTTTCAAGACATTTAGTTTGAAACTATTCACAGGAAAAAAGTTAATTTGACTGTGAGAGATAATTTTTTGGATCTAAGAAAATTTTTAAGATCCTGAAGAAATCTCGAAAATTTCTTGAATAAAGTATAATAATTTCTTAAATTATAAAATACTGAATTAAAAAAAAAGTTACTGAGGCTAATAAATTTTACACACTTCATTAATCAGTATCATTGCTTTTTTGAAATATTTGAATTTTTCGACATAATATGTACACTTTTCTTGAGCGAAGAATGTTATTCAAACTAAAAATACTCCTTTTTTTTACGGCAAGAATGCTACGTTCTTATGTCAAGAAAGTTTTCTTAGCTGGAGATCCTATCATTATTAAGTGCTTACTTTGACAACTATTCGAATGTATACTTATTCACAAGTTGTTTCAGCGCTTTGTCTCATTCTATGGTTGAATTTGATAAAAGGATTGAGTTAGGGGAAATGGTTTAGTTGCCTAATTCTACTTAGTGCACTTCAATCTTAGTCGATCGTTCTTCTTAGTCGTTGGATTAAAACTTTACGTTATACTGTTGCTCTATCAGATATATACACCTTTTTTACAAGGATTCGTGTGATATTGAAATTTTACCTGTCAGTTGAATTTTCTATCGATATTGGTAGGTAGACAGTTGTAAATAAATCTTTACATTACTTATTCTATTATTTATTTTTTAATTAAGAAGAAACTTATTTCATTACAAGAGAGAAATTTTTACTGTGCCATGTGATTCACGAATTCCTGGAAAAATAGGGAGTTTTCAATAAAAAGCGTATTTTACATCAGAAGATGTTTTGAATTTTATCATTGCGTATTCTTGAATAATTTGAATTAAAATTTAAATTCAACATCCTGTAATTTAACAAAACATTGGGAAGATATGATATAAACAACGAAATTTACGTAACTGCTTAACAGTAATTGTTACTATATAATTAAATTTATTATTTTATCAAAAAAGTATTTAATTGCAATAAAAATGTTTAAGAAAAGATTTTTCAAAATTTTCTTTTCTTTTTTAATTTAAATTAGGTTTATTCTTCAAAAGTTTTTTTACATCTTTTGAGCCTAAAATTTGAAAGGTTTCAAAAGCTCTTAGTAATAGCTCAATTTTGTAAGTAACTTTTGTTGAAAAACTAGATTATTCTGAATATTAATAACAAAAATTTTATCTTGCTCAATTAAGTATTTTTGTTATCATTTTTCATGGATCTTGTATTAAAATATAATCAATGATTGCAATATTATTATAAAACGAAATTGACATTAGCCCTTGAGTTTCAAAAATCTACTCAAGAGAAAAAATTTTATAATAAAGAAAACAAAAAAATTTCTTGAGCTAAGATAAAATTCTTGGTTGAAAAAAAAAATTTCTTGGCTTATCTTAGTCAAGCTTATCTTTCTACCAGAGCACTGTGTCCACCCGTCGGATTAGAAAAAATTGAGGCATTAGATAGAGAAACTTGGACAGGTTCATCCTAAGTGTGGTTGATAATGCAGGTAAATTAGTAATTCTACGGATAAAAAAAACTTTTGGTTTTGGTTACGGTTCAGAATCGATGAGTCAGTATTGAATCGACAATATATGATCAAATCAACAACATGTCAATACTGTATTTGCTCATTATTTACCGATGAATTATCGGCCATGAAGTTTGTGGTAGAAAGTGAGAGCGATGCAAATTAATGTTTGAAGGATCCTCTTTAATAATCATTAGCTGCGCTGCGAAGGCTTGTGACATTGAATTATACTCAAGACTTACGGTATTGATAGACAATAGTGCTCCTTTGTGAATATTTATGCAAACCTTGTCTTATACAGACCTATTTATTAATTAAAAAATAACAAATTATAAGAGCATTTCTACACGGGAGAGAAAAATATGGAAATCATTCCTATAATTTTAATGAAATATTTTCCTATACCATTATAGGAGCGATTACTTAAATTATGGGAATTATACCCATAATTTTTGGAAAACGTTACTATAATTATGGGAATGGTTCCTATAATTATAGGAACGATAACTATAATTAAAACTGTAATATCGGCATGATTCCCATAATATATAGGAATGGTTCCCATAATATATAGGAATAGTTTCCATAATATTATAGGAATGATGCCAATAATATTGGAGTAATTTTTTTTCACACAACTGTGGTATTTAATTAATTACTTTTCACTAGATTTATTTTTTTTTGATTAAGTGATTCTTTTTTTATCTTTTTTTATAATATATAAATTGATAAAAAAAGTTATCAGTAATAATATTTATTATTATTATCATTATGAAATTAATCAGTTGCAGCAGTTGATATTTTTTTAATCTTGAATGGTATACATGCTTGTAAATTAAAATAAAATTAATTAAAAAAAAAAAATTTAATTAAAAATTAATTAAAATCAATTACAAAAAAAAATTTTATTAGCAAAAAAATACATAATAATTATTTTATATTTTTAAAGTGATTGCTTCATTATTAAGAAAATAAACTTTTTTCTATTATTATGTGCGTAATTCGGACGTAAAATCTTTATAAAGAAAAGATAACACCTTCTTGTTTAGTGTAATGTTCTGTTCACTTTATACATACTATTAACACATAAAATCCGTAAATTTGATACTTGACGAGATTATTTGGGAATTAATTGTAAAACTGAAAAAACATTAACTCGAATGAAGAGAAAAATTATTTTGAGTAGTTTAATTATCTTAGATCAAGACGAAAAATTTTTGAATCAAGTTAAATTTCTTCTCTTCTTTATCTTCTTCTCTTTGAGAACAAAAATTGCAACATTATTTTAGAATTAAAGAGGATAAGATAGTATTAAACTTTTTTAATCCTCCTTTATCCTTTCTAATTCTCCTTGAGAACAGAAATCACAACATTATTTTAGAATTAAAAAGAATAAGTTAGTATTAAACTTTTTTAAATCCTCTTCTATTTTGCTGAATTATCTGCGAGAACAGAAATTGCAATATTATTTTAGAATAAAAAAGGATAAGTTAGTATTAAAAACATTGAATCCTTCTTCATTCTTTTTAATCCTAAAATGATAATAATTTTTTCGCCGGATGAAGGAGAATTAAAAAGAATTCATTTTAAGTTCAATTCGAATTCTCCGGATGAGAATTGAGAGTATTAAATTTTATTTAATATGTGTGCTTTTTGAATCCTTTTTAATTCTCTTTTTTAACCAGGGTTACTATGCCAAGTGCAATTTCAGAAAGTCTGTACCACATACTGACAGTTGATTGTTTGGAATTTGTTGATGGAATAGAAACTTTTATATGAGTCTGATTAGAAAAAGAGATTTGAAAAGATTAAAAAAAATTTAATTATCTTTTTAAACCTCCTTTTTTAATAAGAGTGATTCTACCTCAAATTTTTCGATTTAGCTGAAAATAATTTATCCCATTGAAAAAAATCATGAATTTAAAAAGTAACTTTTTTTTTTACCACAAGTTATTTAAAAATAAACTGATCAAAATATTTTTTTTCATTTTTTTCAGTTACATTGTTGAATATTTTAGAAATAAAATACCCAAAAATTTTTAGAAATTATCATCTGTGGAATTTTTCACTTTTTGAAAAAGTTTTAGAAAACTTTTTCAAAACACTTTCAGAAAACTTTTTTTTATTGTGAATAGTTCCGTGTTACATAAAGTGTGCTAACATTTCCTTCTATTTTTTTTTTTTTAATTTAAAAAAATTTTTTCTCAATGCTTAAGTTTTTTTTTTTTATCGTATAAATTTTGATTTTACGATAAATTAAGTTTAAATAAATTATTTTATGATATTTTCTACCCAATTGATCATTTAAGCGATTTAATTAATTATTTTCATTGTATGTTTAAAAAATTCCATATTAAAAAAAAATTTCTTAAACTGTTCTAGAAATCTTGAATCTAATTTTCTAACAACAATTCCACATCTGAAAGATTGCCGGAATTTACGAGTTTTGTAAGTAATAGAATAATTTGTTTTCTTCTCGAGCATGAAATAAAACAAAACAAATGCCTAATAATTGTATTGAACTTATGTAGATAAATGTAACTTTTCAGAAATTTAGTCAATAACAAAATAACTGAAATAACTGGGAACAAGTTTACAACATTAAATTTACTTCATGATTTACTGCTGTCGAGAAATGAAATTAAAACTATACCGTCTAATGCGTTTAACGGATTAAAAAATCTTCAAGTTTTGTAAGTTATGATAATTTATCTGAATCATTTCTACTGTTTCATCAAAAATTTTTCTTGATTGATTCAAGAATAAAAAAATAGTATTAAAAACAAATTTTATTTCTTATGATTCAATAGTTTAGTTAATCAGATCATTTAATTAAAAATTTTTATGTTTATAGAGACTTGCAGAGTAATGAAATCGAATATATTGATCCAGATGCCTTCAGCAGTTGTCAAAATCTAAAAGACTTGTAAGTTTTAATATTTCATATTACTTGAATTTAGAAAAATGTATCTAAGAGCAAAAATACTAATTTTATATCAATGTCTTTCAATAGAATTTTTTTTCTTAAAAAATAACTAACCGAATATTTAAAATCGTTATTTCTGTTCATAGTATTCTCAATTTTTAACTCGAAATCATACTTTTTTTTTTTTGTAAACCAGACCATTGATATTTTTGACAGAAATCTGGGAAATAATGTGTTTCCTACACTGCCAATTACTGGCCTCCAAAATTTGAGGCATTTAAAAACATTTAACAATCCTAAATTAGAAGAATTTCCATCTACAGAATCGTTTCCCAGTATAAAAACTATGGTATTATCATATGCTTATCACTGCTGTGCTTTTTTATCCATGAACAAGAATGAATTAATTGAAAGAATTCCAATCCGTGAATCAATTATTTTCCCTACTGATAATTCGCTTGACGCCTCACTTTGGAATTCTAGCTTACTTAACGTTTGGATTCAATTGCGTAAGTTGTATTTATTATATCAAATTTTTTTATGATTTACTACAATAGTAAATCATCTTCATCCATAATTACAGAGAAGCTAAGCAGGAAGAACAACAGTGGTATCAATAACTATTTGAATAATTTGGCTGTAAATTTTACGGAACACAATGGAACTTTTTCGAGTGATGATAATTTTTTAGACGCCCAAAATGAAATGCTTGCTACACCTACTGGAGAAACATATTCGGTGAAATGTTTACCTCGACCAGGTATAAAAAGATAATTAATGATGTAAATAAGTAAAACTATTTGTTTAAAGATTAACTTACATTGTAGGTCCATTCTTACCATGCAGAGACTTGTTCGATTGGTGGACATTGCGCTGCGGTGTGTGGATAGTATTTTTACTAGCAATGCTAGGCAATGGAACTGTCGTTTTTGTGATAGTTTTTTCCAGAAGTAAAATGGATGTTCCAAGATTTCTAGTGTGTAATCTTGCTGCTGCAGATTTCTTCATGGGAATATATTTAGGTAGATCAATCTTTTTAATATCTTATAGTTTTTTTTATTTGATTAAAAATGTACTGAAGTTAGCTGACAATAGTTAATTTTTTTAATTTTTATAATAAATCAATTACAATAAGAAAATTCTTTAAAAACTTTCCATTAACAATAATTTTTTTTAATTTTCTCATGTAGAATTTTTTTATTAAATTTTTTTCACAATAATTTCATTGTTATAAAATTATAAAACAATTTCTAATGTCTTTCAACTTCAGTGTCATGATTAAAAATCAAATTTAGTGAAATTATCGATAGCATTTATTGAATCATATCTTCAATTTTCATTAAAAAAATTCAAATCTCTTCAATGAAGAAAATTACCATAAAAATCGAAACGAATATTTTTTAATTATTATTTTCGGTTACACTATACTTCTTTATAAGAGAATGTAAATTTCTTTTTCTTCTTCTCTATTCACGAAAAAACTGAAAAAAATATTACAAACCTGAAGAATAATTAAATAAATACGGACTTTTCCTAGACTGGATTACAATGGAATCTTCCCAACTTCAACTCCCCACCATTTTCCACTAAAAAAGAGTGAAAGGGCTCTTCTACTGGCATGTATTCTCTAACTTCAATTCCTGGAATTTGGGACTTCTCAGTTGAAGTTGGGGAGACTGTACTGTAATTGTATGCTATGGGTGAATAGATTTTAAAAGCTCTCCCATTACTTTGAACAGTGAAAATTCAATGAGTGGGAGTAATTAGTAAAGGAAAACTATGAATATTATTTTGATGTCATTAATAGTTTTATGTGTAATATGAATAATACTAAAATTAGTAGACATCTAACAATTCTTGAAATTTTTGTAAAAAATATAATTTTTTAAAATTTCTACATGTAGAATTTTTTTCATTATAATTCAATTGTTATAAAAATCTACAAAATTTTGATGTATCTGTTAAATTCAGTATCATGGCATTGAGAGTTAAAATTTCTTTTGAAAAAAAATAAGCAATTTTGTAATAAGAAATTAATTTATTAAAAATTTTCCACAATTTTATTTTTTATCTGAAGAAATAAAAGTTTTTTTCACAGTAACTTTCTTGGGCAAAAAAAGTTTTTTTAACTTAGAAAAAAAAAGACAATTTTAGATAGACAACTTGCAAATTTTCATTCAAAATTAATTTTTCCCAAATCTAGAAAATTTTTTTTTGAGAAGAAAGTTATTGTGAGAAAAATTTTAATTTCTTCAGCTAAGAAATAAAATTATTTAAAATTTTAAACAAATACATTTTTAATTAGAACATTGTTTATTTTTTTACAACAAGTTTTTTGTCTTAGTGTATAATATGAAGTAATTGTCTTACTATTATAATACTTGTGTTACTGAATTCTGGATTTTTTTTTTGCAGGCCTCCTAGCAGTTATAGATGCATCTACATTAGGAGAGTTTCGAAAGTATGCAATACCATGGCAAATGTCTGTTGGTTGTCAACTTGCTGGATTTTTAGGCGTATTAAGCTCCGAATTAAGTGTTTATACATTATCAGTAATTACACTAGAGCGTAACTATGCAATAACACACGCGATTCATCTAAACAAACGGCTGTCCTTGAAAAATGCCGGTTATATAATGATTATTGGATGGATATTTTCATTATCAATGGCTATTCTTCCTCTTTTGGGTGTATCTGATTATCGTAAATTTGCCATTTGTTTACCGTTTGAAATAGATGGAACAGCCTCATTATCCTACTTGGTATTTTTGATGCTAATTAATGGGGTAGCGTTTTTAATTTTAATGGGATGCTATTTAAGAATGTATTGTGCAATTCGTGGATCTCAGGCATGGAATTCAAATGATTCAAGAATAGCCAAACGAATGGCATTATTGGTATTTACAGATTTTTTGTGCTGGTCACCGATTGCGTTCTTCTCGCTCACTGCCATGTTTGGACTGAGATTAGTGTCATTAGAACAAGCGAAAGTTTTCGCTGTTTTTATACTGCCATTTAATTCATGCTGCAATCCATTTTTATACGCAATAATGACAAAACAATTTAAAAAAGATTGCGTGCTAATATGCAAAGCCATTGAAGAATCCCGAGTCACTCGAGGAATCGGTAGATGCCGTCATAGTTCTAACTTCAGCAACCGCCAAACTCCATTCAACACCAATAGTATTGTAGATCGATCATCTCGAGAGCATCAGACTCTATGTGTGTGCAATTCACGGCACACGATCGTTAATAATTCAAAACGCTGGTGTGGATTAGAAATAATTTGGTCATGTGGCAAAGGTAAACACCAGCGGCGAAGTAGAGTTGATCAATATGCTTACCGTATAGCCGAAATACAGCAAAAGCAACATAAAAGAGCATGCTCGATGTCTTCAAGTGAAAATTTCTCGTCATCACGATCCGATTCTTGGAGACAAGCTAATCATTGTAGCATTCCATTGAGATTTATAGACTCGAAAAAACACGGATCGTTATGGCTAATAGCACGTAAATCTTCCCATGACTCTAATTTAAGCTCATCAAGAAACGATTCATCCAGCTCAGGTATTACTGCCAGTACTAGCACCTGGAAAATTTCAAGGTCGAGTACATATTCAGATATTGGAACTCCAAAACTTGCTCGACCTAAACCGAGGTTGATACGGCAATCGGCTGTTCAAGAGCCAGATTCTCTTTTTAGTCCTTCTCGACTTGCAGTAAGACTTCTCGCGACTATTCCATCCGCTGCTGATACAAATGAACAATTAGCAATAAATAATGATAAAAAGTTTGAAGATAATGAAGGTGAAGTTAAGATTGATGAAAAATCTGTATGTATTAAATGAATTGTATTATTAATATATTAAATTATTGATTTTGTGTTTTGTAAAATATATTAATTATAAAGTAGATAAATTTATTATTGACTAATATATTTACCTTATATTTGTTAGTGTCAAAGCTTATTTTATCTTTTGCACAGTGCCAAAATCAAAGAATCTCATAGAGAAGATTAATTATAAATAAAAATTTATTTCTAGTTGTTTTTTAAATTAAGTGTTTATATATGAAGTTAATAAAAACAAAAACATACTTTTGAAAATTACGATGAATATATAAAATACAAATTACGATAAACATAAAATAATTATTGATCTAAAACCAAATATTTAATAGATGGTTGAAAGATTTTATAAATTGTAAAATATATCATTATCTATGAAAAAGTTTTTCTAATAAAAATATTATGAAAAAACGTTTAACGAGACTCTTGGGTCATTCCATATGTAGTCTTGGTAAGGTCTAAACAATTCTCAAAAACGTCTCACGCTCGTGTGAAGCTTTATCAGTAAATTATTTTGGCTAAAAAGTTTAATGTATGGACACAAACCCATTTTTATATTGATATAGATTATAAATAGGAACAATTAACAATTACTGTTATAGTGCACAATTATTTATCTCGTATCGGTATCAAGTTCAATACTTTCATTTTGATTTATCGTCAAAACATTACTATGCTTCAGTTCACTTTTGTCTTCATATGATGGTCTCACACATTGACTTCCATACGGTGGTTTATCTGAAGAAAAAAAAATAGAATTGTTAAACTCACCTATTAAATAAATTTGTATCGAAAGTTTTTCTGAAATTTTAATGTGAGAGTACAAAAATAATACCCATAATATTAAACAATCAACTCCGGAATTATTGATAGCCTTTAAAATTAGCACTCAAAATTTTAACAGATACCGATTCAGCGTAAAGAGAGACTAAAATTATTTAATTATTGTTACTATTATCTATTACATTAATAATATTCAAAACGTAAAAATTGCAAAAAAATTATTAAGATTTTTGTTGCAAGCCATAAAAATATTTTAATAAAATTTTGCATTCACTACTTACAGCTTTTTGAAAAGTGCGGATTTTTCAACACTTGTTTTATGCAGTTATAAATAAAAGTATATTGACTCTGAAATGAAAACGTATTAATTATTATTATAATTTGAGATTTTAAAAACAGAAGAACAATTAATAAATTAAAAAAAATTGATATACGTACTTCTCGTTGGACCATATTTATTCTTTGCTGCCGCAGTCGATAAACAGTACCAAATACGTCCAATTTTCTATTATCTTTTAGATGCTGAAGTATAATATCTATCGCTATCAGTGTTCCGGTTCTACCGATGCCTGCACTGAAAACAGTAATTAAGAATTAATAATTAACCGGAGAGATATGTACCATTGCAGTTAAAAAGTAGATACTTACCTGCAATGAATAACTACTAAATTTCGGCTAGCATTTATATTGCGTCTCATGATTTGACAAAAATTAATCATAGCATCAAAATCTTCAGGAACATCATGATCCGGCCAATCTTTGAACTGTAAATGGACTATTATTCTTTTTTCTTCGTCCTATTAAAATTAATAATTATCGTAAAAATATAGTCACTATTATTATTTGTATAAAGATCATTCTATGTCAAATCCACCAATAGTTGGCATCGACTTTCAATCGACCCCTCTCAATGTGGACGAAATTTTGCCAAGAATTTTCTTTTACTATAAAACAAAGTATTTCCAAGAAAAAAAAAATTTTTAATTTTTATTAAAATTTATTCAAAATTAAAAATTTTACCATTTTTCCAATATTTAAACTTTATTTTTTAAATGTCTAGAAAACTATTACAGATACAAAAATGAAGTTGCGTTTGCTTAAAAAAAAAAAAAAAAAATACTTGGAGCTATAGAAGAACATTTTAAAAAATGAAAAATTTTTTTAATTTTGAATTTTTTTAAATCCACATTTGAGTTATTTGAAATTTTTGAGTTTTTCAATCAATAAAAGTGTATAAAACAACATTCTTTGGTAAAACTGTCATTATAATGTAATTGGGATCATCTTAAAGTTCCAGAAAAACTTAAAAAGAAAATTTATTTATTTATTTATTAGTTAGTTTATTTAAGGTCGCTTGAAACAGCACGGTCATTCTTGACCACCGTTGTACATTAATTAATTTGATAGCAGCATTTTAGAAAAGAAAATTATTTAGAGTAAAATTTTAGAATGAGTTAAACAGGTTCGCCAAAAAAAGTAAAAAAAAAAAAACCCAAAAAATTCTCAAGTTGAACTTTAACTCTCAATAAATTTTGAAGAATTGATTTTTTAAAAAAATCACAAGAGATCTTTTTTGTAGTACGTTCAATTCCTTATAAAAAATGTACTCTTATTTTACTGCATCGATGAGCCGTTAGAGAGTTACAAAACTTGAAAGCTCAAAAAAAAATTTTCCTATATTATTTAAATTGAAAACACAAATTCTACAAATTTTTCAAAATAGTTTTTTTCTTCTATAACCTCAAGGATCCTCTTTGAAACAAACGAAGATTCATTACGGTATTTATTATTGGAAAAATGTAAATAATTTGAAAAAACATTCGAAAAAAATTTTTTTTATTTAATTTTTTTGGCAAATTTTTGTTTAATAATGAAAGAAAATTTTTGACCAAATTTCATTTAAATTAAAAGGGGTCAATCCCAACTATTGGTCGATTTGACATGGAATTGACTCATAAGTTATAAGTAATAACTTTTTGAAGAACCAATGTCCTTTGAGTGTAGGATCTGTAGTCAAATTCAGAAGAACATCTTATCGACATTTTTTCATATGTAAAAGTTTCACGAATTGTCGGAAAATATTGACAACATTTTTCCTTGTTATTTTCTATGAGTGACGTTAGCATTATAATCAATCTAACATTATATTGTTCTACCATACGCCAAAAATCGTAAATTGTCTCTTCTTTCGGCGCTTGACATGCTATGTATTCTTCGTCATTACTAAATCCCTGCAAAATAATTTAATTGATAAGAATTAATAAAGGTCAATGACATATATTTTGAAAAAAAAAAAGATTCAATTAACAGATAAATATATAGCTTCTACACTGATAGAAAAACTATTTTCATCCAAAAAATTTATTTTGAAGACGAACGATTGTTGCGCTTTTTTTTTGCCTTAAATAAATAAATTAATTTAGTTTTTTTCTTCGAACTTCATTCGTGGTTTAAGAACTAGTTTCTTTATTCAAAATCACAAAAAAATTTTTTTGAAAGATAAAATTTGTACTTTAACATATTTTGATATTTATATAGTATAGGGTGTGCCAAAATTCAATTTCCGTAAAGAACCTTTTGAAATTGGAATTTTGAGTTCCGCTTTTAACAGGAGCTGTGTTTGGGCGTTACCTGATATATTTTGGGTTGAAATGATTTATTTTATTTTCATAAAATTTTTAACAGAATACTTGATTTGGGCAATTCCGTTGAAATTTCCGCATTTGGCCGGGAGTGCCCAACCAAAGCTCCTGCTAAAAGCGGATTTAAAAATTCTAATTTTAAAAGGTTTTTCACGGAAATTGAATTTTGGTACACCCTACTACATAGTTACTTAAATAAGTAACAGAAATCCGAAGATTTTTACATTTAGAAAAAAAAAATTTATATATGTAAAAAATTGATTACCTTTATAAATGATGCATTTATATAATCACTATTTGGATCGTTATCGATAATATCTAACTTAACTCTTGAAAAGTCATCTGAAATTATTCCAAAGTTAATTAATTAATATAAAAGAATACCTCTAATTTTATAGATAAAAAAGTATATTATCAATCATACAAGGAAGAATATCAGTATAACGATTTTTTTTTCTATTCGCATGAAGACATCCAGCATTTGTTGGCATTTGTAAGTCTAAACTCAATGTTTGCAATAATTGAAATTCATTACTGAGTTTCCCGGGATTGTCAGCTAGTTGTTGACAGTGAATTATGAACTTCCGTCGGTTAAATGGTGCCGGAACTGGAGATCCTGGCATATTTGAGTTTAATAATCGTCTTAATACTCTATTAAAATAAACATATAATTAACTAAAGTTCATGTAAACACCACATAAGGTTCTTCAATTGTTTAAACTTTTTGCATACTTACGTTTGAACTGAACATTTTTTTACAAGTAAAAATATGGTGATAAGAACTCCTACTGATAAAATACCAACTATCGATCCAATTATTAAGGATACTTGTAATTCAGCGTCTGGAAATAAAACATTGATCGGTAATTTTATTAGAAACTCATAAATAATAACAATAACAATAACTAACTTACTTGTTTTAATTTGAAATATTCTAGAATCTCGATATCCGCCATCAGTAAATGCCCTCATTCTGACATCATACCAAGTATCAGGGTTCAAAGGACCATTGCAATACGACACTTTGATCTTTGACAATTCAGGACAAGTTTCAATATCTTCACCAATTTGAAATTTGATAGCCTTCAACTTTCCATAATCTACGACATGTGCTGCGCAAAAATAGAAAAAGAGATTATTTTGGGTTTAACTTGACAAATATTAAATATTAACGTAAGCTTACGCTCATGCGAGTCATTGCAAAATTTAGACGCTTGATAAGGTATTGTAAACCCTTTTTGTGCAGATTCAATCCAAGAAGCTATCGAGGGCCATTCTCCAGCTTTCAAGTCATTTCTAGAAAAGTTTCCATAGTTAAATCCAGCTTTTGCAACGATTATGGCATAGCATCTTATTTCACCATGAGTATTCAGAAACAATGGTAGTAAAATTGTTGCCGAATACGTTGTTTTCCGAGTTTTGTAGGGATCAATCGTAATTTGATCAAGGTACTCAGTTTCTGGATCTGATGGAACTGGAAAATAAAATACTTTATCGACTTAGCAATAAGTACATAAAAAAGGTCTACTGGAGTCTTAAAAATTTTTGAGAAAATCCAAAATAGTTTCGGCCGAAATAAATATTTTTCTTAAAGCAAGAAAATTTTTTCTGTTCAAACAAATTTTACTTCGGCCAATATAGTTAAAAAGATTTTTTTTCTGTTTTTCAAGATTTTTTTTCCTGTACTCTATAAATAACTTCTATCAATCAGTAAAAATGAAAAATTCTAATTATCTGTATACTTACCGCCAGCTGGGTATAATAATGTGATTTCTTCTGCAGGTCCTAAAGGTTTAACATCTTTAACCTTTCCAGCTACAGAAAAATAGTACGTATATTCATCCTTCAATTGCAACTCGACCGTGCACATATCATCAATACATATTTGTGACATGATGGTTGCATTCAAATCATGATTTGGAAAATTGTTTCTAGTTCCGATTCCAGTAACTACGAAATGTTCTATTTTTACTGCATTTATAAAGCAAGGAAGTCCCCACGATAGAGAAGCTTCGAGATTGGTAGCATCATCAGAGACTTTTTTGAAAATATAGGTGAGATTAGATACTGGTCCTGGTGCTGGTAACAAAAAACAATGAAACCGTGTTTAAATAATCCAAGTTGACAAGAATAAAATATCCGACATGAAGGATCATATACTGATAAAATGATTTCTTAGTATTTAAGAAGATTTCTTTGTATTTAAGGGGGATGGCCACTGTGAGGATCGAAGAAATAGGTGATTTTCCGGAATTTTTTTGACTGGGATAATAAAGGATTTCGGGGATCGGGTTTTTTTTTTTATTTTATAAAGTATCCATTAAAGATAACTCTCCTAAATTTTTATTAAAAAATATCATGTTGTCACAAAGTTATTAGCATTTTTGTGGAGCACCAAAAAAATTCCCCCCTCCCTGATGAGATTTCTAACTCAAAAACGGATTATCTAAAACGAAAAAACGAAAGAGCGTTGTAATCTGCATACATGTGGTTACAGTTGCACGTAGGGGATTTTGAAAATTTGGATTTAAAAAAAAATGGCGACATATTAAAAATTTTTTCGTTTTTTTTCCTCATTTTTTTGGATTCAAACAACCCTAAAAAATCTTAAAAATCAAAATTTTCAAAATCCCCTACGTGCAACTATAGCTATTGAATAGACGAATACGGAGGAAAAAAAAAGTTGCAAATCGGTTCATATTTATGCAAATTACAGTTCTCATCAGTTCAAAAAAAGTAGTTTCAAGAAAAACGCGTTTTCGTCGGAGTGCCGCGCGTGTAAAGTCATTTGACGCGCTGTCACAAAAATGACTATAACTCGGAAAATATTCGGAATTTTGATACCAAACTCTAGATACTTATTTATGAATCTATAAACTTGGATTTAATAAGAAAAAAAAAATTTATTTTTTTGGAAATTTCACTGTGGCCATCCCCCTTAAGAAATCATTTCTTAGTATTTAAAAAATATTTCTTAGTATTTAAGAATTATTAATTATTAATTTCTTAAATTACTAAATATTAAGTGACTATAGATTATAAATTATTCGATTATTTAACCTTTATACTTTTCCATCCCGTAAGCACATCCACGTATTAGGCAAAGGTATATATGTATATTAATTTATTTATTTAAACATATAAACATATATTTTTTACTTATAATTTAGGATACTTTTATGTATTTTGTTCGGTTAATTATTTATTGATTGTCATTGTTTAAGTTTATACCAATATCCTGTATATATTTTATTATTAATAATTATACTTATTGTTTAACATATTATTGTTATAAATTTGCTTCGTTGTCATAAAGTTTATATATCATTTATTACTTCAAAATTTTATCGTCTAAAATTATTTATGTGAGCATTACTTGCAATTTTATGAGGCATTTTATCTTAATATTATAATTCTATTAATTATAGCCACTCTGGAAATTTCTTATTTGACGTAGATCCTTTAAATTATTATTCGTATTCATTACCTTAATATTATATATTGTAAGACTTAAGCGATTTTGTTTACACATACAATAAAACCCTCATTTACCTTTTCACGTAGGTTTAATTTCCGAGGTAACAGGCGGATGCAGTTAGGGCTAGACTACTTATACCGGGTCTCCTTATTAAATTATCCTTTTGTTAACTAACAAACGTTCCAAAAATTCCAGTTAACAAGAAAACCTGGCTATATCTCTGAAGCCATATAAGTCGAAAAACTTTGTGACATTGTATCTTGTCAACTAATGATACTTATCACTATCTTTCACTTAATTAACATCCTCATACTCGAACAGATACTACAAGCTTCCAGCTTTACTAGTATTTAAGTTTGATGGGTCCCATCAAACTACTGTGAAGAGAGAATATAGCTCTCGATCAAAAGGGAAAATGAAAGATCCATCTTTAGACTTAAATTAGAAAAAACACTGGTCTTCGACCGAAAATAGGCCAAAACTTTAACTCATAATGATATTTATATTTATTAAAAATGTATAACTTCATCTCGATATTACACTCATCGAGACTTTTCATTTGAGTATTTACATAAATTTTTTATATATTTTATATGTTTTACATATAAATATAATATTTATAATTATTATAATAATTAGTTAGAAAATTGGGATGGAATTTTTTGCGGGCAAATATCTTGAAAACTTCTACTGATATTCTAAAAAAAAAAAAATTGTGATAAGGAAATCCTTTCGCTTCAGTTGAGTCAAAACAATTGTAGTAGTCAATATACGATAAATTAAAAAAAGAAACCCATAAAAATTCCTAAAATTAAATAATAAATAGAATATGAGGCATTAATCGTTGAAATTTTGAAAATAAAAAAAAAAAAAAATAGTTAAATACAAAAATTAATTTGACTCTTTCAAACCAACTGCTAGTAACCTGTCCGTGATTTGGCAACGCTGTACTTCGGCTGTTTACATTTTCATTTGCACAATATAACCTTAAACACGTTTAAGTTTTTGCAGTCAGTGTAAATAAATAAATTAGTTTGAATTTATTAAATGGTCTGAAGTCCGGTAAAGTATAATTTAAACCTCACTATTAGATATATAAGGACCTTAACTATTAGAAAAAAATTGAATTTACTCATAATCTAATATTTTTTATTTTACATTGGCGGCGAAAGGACCTCCTTAAGTATTATTGTTTTTGTAATAATAAAATTATTTATTATATAGAAAACTATATTTGAAGATAGAACTGATTTGAATTTTCTAGTTCGAATTTTCGAAAATTCATTTTGACAATAAAAAAAACCCATCCAGTTTCAAAACAGGTTGATAATTTAGGCTAACCAGGAATGATTTTTGTTAATAAAAATTCGGTATCATCATAAATTCTGTTTGTATGAATGTAAGCATTTAAAAATTTTGTAAAAATATTGTTTTAACATTACAATTTTCTGTACAATCATTGAATTTCAAAGTGTCCAAAACTATAGCACCATATGAAACTTGTATCAGACTTTTGAGCTCGAAGAGCTCAAAAGCATAGAAAAGTTATCTCTTAAAGCTTGGAGAGCTCAAAATAACACATAAATTGTATTTTTGAGCTCAGAGAGCTCAAAAACTTCATAAGTGCAATTTCAAGCGCCTAGGTATGGAATTAGCGGGGAGTTGCAGGAATGGCCTTTTTCAGGGCAGGGTCAACCGTTTTCCTAATTTTATTTTTCGTTCTGCTCTCAATTTTGCATCGGCTCATCAATAAATTTAAATGAAAAAAATTACAAAAAAAATTTGAAATGGAAAAAAAACTTTTATGTTGAAAGAAAATTTTTTGACGTGATAACGTCTTATAAATTGATGAACACCGACAGCGCTCACGAAAAAATGTCGCGTTCCGACAGACCGTTCCGCTTTTGTGTTCCTCCTGAGCGTTCCGTCTGAGCCTGTGAGTGCAAGCGAGAACGCGCAACAACCGATAGAGAGGCACGATCAAACAAACGATAGAGAGGCCCAAGCATTGGCTTATGACATATATCTCTCTTTTCGCGTAACGTCAGAGCTAGCAGTCAGAATATTGTTCTATAACTAATTGTTCGTGATTATATTTAAACAAATTATATCAATTATATCAGATTATTATTGTTGATAATATTAATAATTGTTAATAAAGAATATCAATTATAAATAAATAAATTAATAATAATTGTAAACGATAAATTAATAAAATAATTAATATTAATTATAAATAATAATAATCATATCAATTATCAAATTATTGTATCAATTTTTGATTAACAATTTATCGATAAGTCCTTTTTTTTGTTAAAATAATTTTTAAATATTCAAAATTTTTAAATTTTTAAACACAAAATAATGATAATTCAGTGATAATAATTCAATTCAATCCATAAAAGTATGCAATTTTTCATCAATGTTTCTTTATAACGTTATCACGTAAAACTATCGTCCGTAAACCGACTTTACAGACAACCAATTTTATTCCAGTAAAATAGTTTAAAAATTTTTTGTTTTATTTTTTCAAATGATTTAAAAATTCTATTAGTGAAAATTAAATTTTAAAATAAAAATTTAATATTCATTTTAATAAAATATTTATAAAATATATTAAAAAATTTTTATTTTGCTTTTTTCAAATTTTTTTTTTAAAGTCAAATTAAAAAAAAAAAACTTACTCAAATACTAAAATATTTTTACAGCTTTCATAATTTTTTATTAAAGTATTTTTCCCAAAAAACTCTAAATTTCCTTCACAAAATTTACTACCGAGGTAATAAATGTAATAAATTTATTCAGGCTTTAGAATTTCAAAAATCTTATCTAGCATCTGGAAAATACACCTTTGAGGACTTTGTTAGACTCTAAAGGAATCCTTTTTCCAAATAAAAGTGGCTTACGTCAGAATTCTAAAAGAAAAACTCTTCAAAGAGCATATTAGTCAGCAACATAAATATAAAACATTACACGGAGAGAAAAATATGGAAATCATTCCTATAATTTTAATGAAATATTTTCCTATACCATTTTAGGAGCGATTATTTAAATTATGGGAATTATACCCATAATTTTTGGGAAACGTTACTATAATTATGGGAATGGTTCCTATAATTATAGGAACGCAGACAACCAACTTTTTTTTTTTTTTTTTAATTTGGTTGTCATCTTCATCCCGTTGAATAAAAAATATGGGTTTTGTTTTCTAACGGTTTGTAACTTCTGTACTTTAATCATCTTTATTTCAATTTTATTAAATTAATTAAAAGTCGATGTCCCCGAGATTCCGGCAATATTCGTTACACGAATATTGAAGCACAAAGCACAAAATTCTTGACTTTTATCTGCACAGCAAATAAATGTTCCTAAAAACAGTTGTTCTTAAGATTACTCTGATTTTTTGTTAAAAAAATCCGATTAACAGTTTTTTTCAAAACTACTGTTCATTTTTACAATTTTGGTGAAAGAAATTTACTGGCGGTTTTTGAAAACTTTGGTTTTTTTTTCAATTTTTGATTATGCCCAGGTGGCCTTTTTATCTGCGACAGAAGTCGCTCAGTTAGTGATCCTGGTACAAGAGGGATACAGGTATCAGTAAGTCGGCGATAGACTGGGCGTTTCTACCTCCGTTGTGTGTGTTGTGCTTACAATCGGTACCTAAAAACTGATGGTTACGGTCGACGGTTTTGCCTGTATGGCAATGATCGAAGACCTCAAGTTTGGCGTCGTCAGGAAGAGCGTTTTTTACAGAACTGTACTCGGCCTGTTGCAGTTTATAATGGTTTGGGTTGGAGTTTCGCGATTTAGACGAACTCCATTAATAAATTGTCCGTCAAAATTTAAATGCTATATGCGTTATATCGATCAGATCTTGCGACCTTTTGTATTGCCTGAACAACAGCGGAATCCGAGAAGATTTGTTTTTATGCAAGATAACGCTCGCCCTTACACTGCTAACATCACCCGTCGGTTTTTTAAAAGAAACAACAAAACGTTGTTACGGCACCCAGCGATGAGTCCCGACCTCAACCCTATTGAATATATCTAGGATATTATGGGCCGTCGATTGCGTCAAAATTATCCTAACTTGAGGAACTTAGCTGCATTAGAGCAAGCATCAAATGAAATCTGGCGACGAATCCCTCAGCGGATGATAAGAAACTGCATTTCGAATATGCCACATAGTTGCAAGCAGTGATAAGAAGCAGAGGTGGCAACACGCGATATTAATCTCTCTCTACACACACACATACACACGTGCGTAAGCACAAAAGAAGCGTAAATCCGATCGTGCAACCTCCACGTGGTACGCTTTGGGTTACGCGAATGCTGGCGGTTTTGATATTCAAATTTATCAACATTTTCTTCTAGGAGTACAAGAATTTTCCTTCGTTTTCACAATTTTCGAATTTTTTTTTTTTTTTTTTTGTCATTTTTTTCACTCAACTTTACTGAAAAGCCGATGCAAAATTGAGAACAAAACGAAAAAAAATATAAATTTTTCATTTTTATGAAGATTACGCCAAGATAATGGATAAAGATCTTGTTCCTTTAATTTTTTCAAAATTTTGGATGCTCGGGGCGGAAAAACTACTCAATGGATCGATCTGAAAATTTACAGGGTTTTCAGGGGTACATTGAGGTGTAAAAATTCCTGCAATGTTTAGCTTTCCCGTCGATACTTATTAAGACACGGTCGATTAACCAAAATAAGGGAAAAAAACACTTTTTTCAACTTTCTTCGAACCGGTATTGTACATCGATAAGATTTTTTTTTCTAAAATTTTTCATAGTATTTCATTGAGAATTTCTTCCAGTTTTTAAAACTGTACTTTTCTTTGTTGTACGATTATTGGTTGCAGAGATATTAACGGTTAAAGACATAAGCGTCCTTTCTTGTTTAATCTTGGATATCTCTACGACAAATGGTCGTATCAAGCAAAATAAAAAATGAAATTGAAGCTGAATAAACAGGCCATCTGTTTCATATGGTCGATTTGTCTAAATAAAAATTTCCGAGCCCGCAGAGCAAAAAAAAACGATCAAAAATTTGAAAAATCTTTTTTCGCTCTATTTTTTCGGATCATGTTAAAACCGTAATTCCTAAAAAAACTTTGACCTCGAGATTGAAAAACTAGAGTCTTGGAGCTTCAAAATGGAGTTTTTATTTTTACGATACGATCATTTTCCGCTGACATACAGTCCGTCAAAAATTGGAGAAAAATTTGCATTTTTTTTATTCCCTTAATTTTTGTGAGTAGTGTACGTTATCTTATCAAGAATACAAATTCTAAGAAGTATTTTTTTCTGTTAATATACGACACTACATGAGATGTGAGTATTTATGGTGTGATTGGATATAGAAATTTTTTCTAGAGAAAGTATACTTATAACTATGAAAGTCAAAAACTCAGATTCTACTTACCACCAGGGTGTGTTGCAAATGACACACTGTCACTATAATTACTCCAACCAGCCAGCGTTTTTGCTCGAATTGACGCTTGGTAGCTAGAAAATGGATATGCTTTTTCATATGACAATGACGATGTACTCCCGTTGAGAATAATACTGTATTCACTCTTGCCTGAAAAATTACTGCACCATATCGGTTGATGAAATTTATAATACCACGTGAAATTAACTTCAAATTTTGATATATGGCCTGGTAGATAGACTGGTAGTTTCCAAATGAATGAAAATTTTTTATCTGTGTTATTGAATACGGATAGCTCTGGAGAAGTGGATACTGCAACAAATTGAAATCTTGATCCTGATATTATATAACAATTAAAAAAATTGATGAAGAATAAAAATGAAACTTACTGTCTTCTGAAGTTTTTAATAAAACTGTCTCGCTTTTACTACTGTTCTTACGATCATTAGAAGTTATACTAAAACATTCATATTCAGTGTGTGGTGAAAGAGAATTTATTGTGGTAGTAATTATTCTCTGGATAAACTCTTCAGTAATATTTATGAAGGAACTACTGTTCGTTCCATTATAGCCCAAACCAAGAACTTTATTATAATTACAAACTGTCAAAATTTTCATGTTTCCGCAATTGTTGAATTCATTGATATCTAATTGCCATGCAATCGCTATTTCATTCTTCCCAGGATTTGATGACAGGTACATGGGAATTTCTGGGACTAGAGTAAAATATTTAATTAATAGCATAACATATCATTTATCATTTAAGTATTACATTGGAAAAAAACTACTTGATTCAAAAAAATATTTTCTTTAAAATTCCACTCTTATTTTCTTGTTTCAAGGTATATTCAGTTTTTTTAATCGTGCTAAAACGAAATTCAAAACATGAAATTTTTAAAGTGCGACAGCCAAAAGGGTGGGTATGAAAAAATAGTCAAAATAGCTTTCAAAAATCTCAGAAAAATTGATTTTTGGAAATTGAATTGAAAACTCTAACACATCACAATTTTTTGAACTTTTCAATTTTTCGTATTTTGTGGAAATTCGTTAAAAAAAATCAAAAAAAATTTTCTAACTTTTCGTTAAAAAAATCGAAAACTTGAAAAAATTGAGCTGTAATAGTTTTTTAGTTCAATTTTATTTCATTAGAAATCGACGCTTTGAGGTCATTAGAAGCTATTTTGACTATTTTTTCATAAACGAAATATTAGCTTTAAATTTTATTTTTGTATTTTTTAACTAGATTTTTACTTTTTTACATTCCCAAGTTGAGTAAAGAAAATAATATATTTACACACCTAGTAAGAAATATCTCAGATCACAAGCCGAGGTCGACAAACATGTGATCTGAGACATTTCTTATTTTCCTGCCCTAGATGAGTAATATACTAATTTTATACGCTCTTTTGGTTCTGCAGAATCAAAAGAACGTATATTTTGAAATACGCCTTTTGGCATTACTTAGTAACGTAATATTTTTCATTAGAGTATTATACTTAAGTCTTTGTATTCCAAAATTTGGCAATGATTTTTTAGCAGCTATAATTCGATGATAATTCAATTTTTGAGCATTGAACTGAGAAGAGTATAACATCCCAAATTAAATAAAAAAATACGATTTCCACAATAGAAAGGTAGTCAAAACGATATAAATTACTTACTAGGAGCTAACGTTTTGTTAGAATAAAAAATATAAGGACTACTGTCATTTCCGAACTGATCGATGGGAACAATAATAACATTATAAATACTGCATGATTGCAGATTATTAAACATTATTTGATATCCAGTAGTCGTATTTTCTTTGAATGCATTGTTATATGGGTGATCTTGGCATACTGTTATCCGATACAAGGCCACACAAGATGCTCCAATTGGCTTGCTCCAAAAGATAATCAAAGAATCATTTTGCGGTAAAGACCATGCAGAGGATGGTGCACTTGGTTCTGAAATATTTAAAATTTTATTTTTTATCACTGATCAGGATTAATTTTTTTAAGGCAGAAATATTTTTAGTATAGTTTACTCAAAAACCCAGTCACTCCCGTAATGTTAGTACTGCCAAATTCTCCATTTTCTCCATGAAGAGATACTGAGAAATGATATGTAGTGCACGGTAATAAATTAGTGGCATTGTAAAGAGTTTGAGTAACGTTGGCTTCCTCGCATAGATTTGCATGGCAGTATGTTATCACATTTTTCATTATACAATCATCACGTCCTGGTATATACCAACTAATTGCTAACCAATCAGTACTGTTCCCTGTGATTTTTAAATTCAGCTGATCCTTGTCAACTGCAAAATACAAATCCACGTTGTTAGTTTAATATTATAAAAACGGACATATTTAGCATTATAAATGGCCTAGTTCGTTGGCTTAAAAAGTTAGTTGATTTTTGGGAATTCCTCGTGAGCTTGCTATAAAAGTTGTTAAGGATGATAAATAAAGTATTAAATTACAAAAATAGATATTTTTTTATTAATTTTTTTCAATTTAAAAAAAAAAATTTGTACTCAAACGGAATATCATAATTTGGAGGCAGATCAGCTCCTACACGATATTTCGGCACAGCTTATAAACCGCAGTGTTTTAGATTCAGTATGACAATAGCTACAAAAAAGACTATTCATATTAATTCTGAACAATTTTTGTTAATTTTAAGTAACAAAAACCAAAATCAAAGCGGCATTCGGCCACACCCAACATGGATAGGTAAATTTCTTGTTTGAATATCTAAAAAAACACGTTATTAAAAGGCAATAATGTCCTAAAACTTATTTTTTATCACATTTTTGCAAATAACGATATGAAACCAACTACAACAAATAGATATTCAAAGACATCTATCTAAAAAATAGGATTTGTTGCGGATTAAAGTCATTTGATGATAAAAGCTAATAATTAATTTATTCTTGATTTTTTTTTAATTTTCCCAACTATGAAATAAATTGAAAAAATTATCAAAAGTTGACGAATAATAGCTTAAATTGAAGATAATCAAATAAAGTTTGAGATAAATTCAATAGATTTCATCTATCTTACACCTGAAAAATTATTTCGATAAAATATAGGAAATAGTATTGAATCCACAGAATGAGTCCACAAAATTTCATTAAGATCGGTTATATACATAAATACATAAATAAACTTTGAAGCCAATGCCATTTTTCGACATTACTCGATAAAATGAAACCGGTTATGACAAAATTTTTTTAAAATTACGACATGAGACTGACTACAACAGATAGATTTCTAAAGAAATCTACCTAAAAATAGTAAAAATCAATATTTTAACATGATGGTAATCTCTATTTTGCGGGTATTCATATGTTCAGTATGTGGTTAAAATTTCAAAAGGATCAGCCCACAGGTTACCGAGAAATCATGTTGGCTGTCCGTAAAAACATAGTTTTGAGAAAAACGCGTTTTAAGTTTATTCTTTAAATAAAAAATTATAAAAAACCTTACCAAAATTTAATCTGCTAGCCTTTGTCCGAAACTGTTAACACATTCCCGAAAATTCTTAGATACATATGGGGTATTCCATGCCGAATCGACCACTTTTGAACTCGGCCCCTTTAGATTTGGCTGAAACTTCATCCTTCTGTTCTACCCACTGAAAAACATTTTTGAGAATTTTTTCAAATTTTTTTATCCAACCCAAAAAAAGTTATGAATTTCCTAAAAAAGTGGCTTTTTTATTTTCAAATAGCCATAACTTTCTCAGACATTGACCTTTGGGTACCTTTTTTTTTTTAATTTTTGTTTTTCAATGAACTTTTCGAAAAAATACACAAAAAAAATTAAATATTTCAAAAACTGTGATATACTTTATTCACCCGAATGCTACATAGTAGCATTGAAGAGTATTTTTGTCGATTCATTTAAACACATATTTTTAACCAACGTGCGCAGTCAGTAAAAACTATATTCACAAAATTGATAAAACACTTACGTTTATTAAAAATTAATTTTTTATTTTGTTTTGTTATTATTCTTCTATTGGAATTAATAGCTTATATAAAAACCACATTAGTTACGTGTTGAATAACATTATTTATTCATTGAATAATTTGAACATTAATTAAATAAATAAATAATCCTGGTTCTTAATTTTATTAATAATATTCGTTAATATTAAAATTACGACATTAGGAAAAAAAATTATAAGAACTGTTGACCCTGAAGGCCATCCCTGCAACTTCCTGCTAATTCCATGCCTAGGTGCTTAAAATTGCACTTATGATATTTTTGAGCTCTTCGAGCTAAAAAATACAATTAATGTGTTATTTTGAGCTCTTCGAACTTAAAAATCTAATAGAAGTTTCATAGAACACTATTTTTTGAATTTTCAAACCGCAATAACTTTTGAATGAATGAACCGATTGTCATGCGGTTGGCAGTATTCGACGCAGTTTATTCAGCCTTATAAAGAATCTTTAACTTTGAATTAATCGAACTAGGAATTTTGGAGTAATTCCAAAAAAAACATTTTTTTCGGTTTTTTCTTTTTCGTTCACGATATCTCGAACGAATCAACCGATTTTGATCGAATTAGCGGCGATCGACGTGATTTTTCAAGATTAAGAGCTGATTAGTTTTTGGAGTTGATCGATAGAGCTGTTTAAAAGTTATTCCAAATAAACCGCGTTTAAAAAAATTTGTTTTCTGAGTTTTTTTTTAGATTTCTCAAAATCTACCGGTCTGAATCGGTCCAAATTGTATTCAAAATCTAAGTTTGGCCAAGCCCTTTCGAATGGCGCCAATCACAATGAAGTCGGTCAAACCGTTCAAAAGTTAAAAGCGGTTACACACACACACACACACACACACACACACGCGCGCGCGCGCGCTGCATACAGACATAGTGACAACATCGCGGGAATAGTCAGAGAAGCTTCCTAGGACCTCAAAACATCGAGAACTGATGAATACTCGATTTTTGCAAAACGAGGTAAAATCATTAACTTCCCGATTTTTGAAAATCTTCGATTTTCTTCGCCGGAAGTTCAAAATAGAAAGTATTAAATCATGCACACTAAGTACATTAATTTTTTTTTTATTTTTACGTTTTCCACAAAAAAATTAATTTTTTTTTTTTTTCAATCTAAAATGTATAAGTAATTGGTTTTTTTTTAATTTCATAATTAAAAAAAAAGATACATGTTATATTTATACTGACACTTTACAATGAACCTATTTTTTGCAGGATTTCTTTATTTTTTGTAATATTAGCAACATATCGGGTAAAAGACCCCATTAGTGGCGGGGACTCCATTACTGATACTTTCTTTGATTTTGGTACTTAATCAATTAATGAAATCATTAATTTCAATAATGAATATATAATATTTCTAATCTTTAAGACCTTTAAATCAAAATAGTACATTAAGATACGAGTTGCTTAAATGAGCGATTATGACACGCCGTGAATGATCGCTCATTTAAGCCACGAGTATTTTACACTATTTTGTAGCACCAGTGTCCTAAATTCGTCTTCAGTTTTATTCAAATTTAAATATAAAAATTAATTAAGGAAAATTTTTTTATTACAAATGCGGCGGTATATGTGGGCTCAAAATTGGGGGGTTGGGGGGCGGAGCCCCCCCAGTTCCAAAAAACAAATAAAAAGTTAAAAAAAAGAAACAAATATATATCAAATAATAAATCCAAAGTGATTAGTATGAATTAACAAAAAATAAATTCACACATTGAAACAATCAATATATAAAATTAAATAACATTAAATTTAGCTGTCACTTTATAATTTTTTAATTTTTTTTAACAAACAAATTTATTCCAAAAAATTATTCATAAAAAATTGCATTAAAGCTATATTCTTCCCTTTTTTTTTTTATCTCGTCAGGAACAAAATCATTATAATCATCGTCTAAATCATTATCACTGTCCATATTTATTACGGAGTAAGATTTTTGTTAAATTAAATAACGTTCAGAAAATATTTCACACCAGAATAATGTTTACGACTGAGCGAAATCGTTAATAAAAAACATTTAAGAATCATTAATTGAGGTTTTAGCATACTTCAGATTGAATAATAACCGACAAAAAGATATAATTTTAATTATTTATTATTTTCTATTTTTTCGGGGCTTTGAATGTTTTTAAATATATTTTTTTATTTTTTTTTGCTGTGAAAGTCAAATTTTTAGAGCAGAAATCTATGGATTGATCGTAAATATGAGCCCGTAGCCTAAAAAATTCCTCTCTACTCGTTTCATAATTGTTTATTTAAGTCAACAGTTGAGCGAGTCCTAAATACGAATTTAGGACACGCAGTGCTATAAAAATTTTTAATTTTTATTCCAAGTAGAACATTTTTTTATTGAAAAAAAAAAAGTGCCACTAATAAGGGTTAAAGATGCCACTAATAGGGTTTTTTATCTTATACAAATTCAAATCCCACAAAAAAACAGTTCCACTGTAAACCGCCGCGCCAAGTACTCGTTCAACTATTGTTACAAACTATAATAATTCGAATTTTACAAAAAAACTATTAAATCGAAAAAAGAACCAAGTAAAAAAAATTTCTTAAATTAAAAAAATGCCAAAGACAGTGAATATTAAGGAAAAAAATTTCATCTACTTGATGTGCATCATTCGAATACTTTAATTATCCACAGTTTTTTAAATTGATACTAGTAGTGTGAATTACAACCCAAGCGTCACATGAAAAACTGTTGACTTTTTGGTAAATTTTATTTAACAAGAAGTCAAAAATTAATAATCGTCAACTTAAATTCAACAGTATATTACCAAAAAAATTTTTGTGCCACTTGGAAATGCACACCAAGTTTATAATAAGCAAAATATTACAATTTTAAATCAAATTACGCGCGTGACTTGCTGACGTGACATCTACAATGGAGAGAATTTATCGTCGAATTGGTGCGCTTGAAGTGTTTTCGGGCTTAAAGACTCCGAGCTGGAAACTATTCGGCTTTTATTTATTTACATACGATATTATATTTACATATCGATGAATATACATTGGTGTATTTATATATTAACAAATATTTTCTAAAATTCCACATAAATATTTAATAATCTATGTAAGTAAACCAAAATTTAATTAATTTTTTTTTTTTTTAATATAAATATTTTTTTCGATTTTATATCTAAACATTTATAGGTTATAAAAATTCAAACTATAAGAATATTTTTTAGTAAATAGAATTATTTAAAAAAATTTATGAAATTGACTACATTTTTTTGTTTTCAGAGTTGATTAAAAATAAACAAAAATGGATTTTCAAAATCGTCCTGGAGGGAAAACAGGAGGTGGAGGAGTTGCCTCCTGGTCAGAGAGTAATCGTGATCGTCGAGAACGTCTCCGGCAATTGGCGTTAGAAACAATCGACCTTAATAAAGATCCATATTTTATGAAAAATCACTTGGGATCATACGAGTGTAAATTGTGTTTGACACTACACAACAATGAAGGCAGTTATTTAGCACATACTCAAGGTAAAAAGCATCAAGCCAATTTAGCTCGGCGTGCTGCTAAAGAAGCCAAAGAAGCCCCCCAAACATTGGCTCCAGAAAAACCCCGCGTTGAGCCGAAAAAATTCGTCAAGATTGGACGACCCGGTTATCGTGTGACGAAACAACGGGATCCAGAAACCGGACAACAAAGCTTACTGTTTCAGGTTGACTATCCCGAAGTCGCGGATAATGTTATTCCTCGGCATCGATTCATGTCAGCTTATGAGCAACGAGTTGAACCACCAGATCGTAAATGGCAGTATTTGTTATTCGCAGCAGAACCTTACGAAACTGTGGCTTTTAAAGTGCCAAGTAGAGAAGTTGAAAAGGCTGAAGGTAAATTTTGGACACATTGGAACAAGGACACTAAGCAATTTTTCTTGCAATTTGCATTTAAAAATGAAAAACCGGCCGTCGGAAAAATTCCACCTCCTCCGGTGCCTTTAATTCGACCAGGACTTGGACAACCGATGATGCCCGTTCCACCGCCTCCCAGGCCGCCTATTTTCAATCCAGTACCTCCACCACCAGCTACGATGCTTGGTGGCGTACAAATTCCACCACCGCCTCCGCATCTTGGATAAATTTTATTTTACTGGCTACTGTTATATTAAACACAAGTAATTTTTAAGTCATGATAATGGAAAATAAAATTGAAATCAGTATAGTACGAGATTTTTTAAAGAGAAACCAAATTTTTTAAAAATATTATTTCAATCACCGAATTATAATAATAAAAATTTTTTATATTTCAGGTTAATGAACATATTGATAATTACTGAATAAAAAACATTGAAATAGGGTAAAAGACCCAGTTATTGACACTGGCCTAATTGTTTGACACTTGCAATTTTATTCTAATTAAAAAAATTAAATTTTCTCAAAGAACCAATTATCTTACAATTTATAGTTGAAAAATTATATTTATTAATGTATTAGAGTTGATTTGTTTTTTTTTTTAATTAAAATAAAATTGCAAGTGTCAATAACTGGGTCTTTTACCTTATTAAAAAATAAATTAATAACGTTAATTGATCCAATACAGAATAAGGTAAAAGACCCAGTTATTGATACTGGCCTAGTTGTTCGACACTTGCAATTTTATTTTAATTAAAAAAAAACAAATTAACTCTAATAAATCTAATTTTATAATTATAAATTTTGAGAAAATTTGTTTTTCGAGAACATTTAATTTTTTTAATTAGAATAAATTTGCAAGTGTCGAACAACTAGGCCAGTGACAACAACTGGGTCTTTTACCTTACTGTACACTGAGGGAAAAAATTTTTTTTGAAAAATTGAGCAATTATGTAATAAGAAATTAATTTGTTGAAAATTTTTGACAATTTTATTTTTCAGCTGAAGAAATTAAAATTTTTCTCACAGCAACTATCTCGTTAAAAAAAAGTATAATTAATTTGGCAGGAAATAATTTTAGACAACTTGCGAATTTTCATTCAAATTAATTTTTTCCAAATCTAGAAACCTATTTTTAACACGAAAATTACTGCGAGAAAAATTTTGATTTCTTTAGCTAAAAAATAAAATTGTTTAAAATTTTCATCAAAAGTTATTTCTTATTACAACATTGCTTTTTTTTCAAATGAAATTTTTTCTCTCAGTGTATATAGTTGACAATAATATCTAAGTACGCATACAATTTTTATTAATGATTTTTTTTTTAAGTTATATTGAGTTTTTGTTTTTCAATATATATTTCTTGAAGTCATTTCATGTTTGTCTGCATAGAAGTATAAAAAAATATTCTTTATCTAATGATATTTTTAAAAAAAATTTTTTCATTTTTTTTGATTCTTAATTAAACCCACGGACACTTACAATTAATAATTTATGTTATTGCGGTAATTATATTATGATGATTAAAAAAATCATTTTGCTTCATTTTTTATCACCGAATTCATAATTTAGGAATTTATTGAAATGTGTTTGAATAAAACTAAAATAGATTCCAAATAAAAAATTAAATTCTATCGAATTGGTTTGTAAAATATAAAAAAATTATTTTAGCTAATTAATATATTTATATTTATGAGTATGAAAGTTACTTAAAAATTTTCAAAAATTAGTTGTGTGCTAACTTTCCACTCGAGTAATTTTTTTAGTAAAATTAATTCTTATTTATATTTTAGTATTATAATATATATTTAAAAATCATTGATTAAAATTATTGATTATTTTTTGACAATTGTGAATTAATTAAATTTAAATAATCACTAACTTTTCTAAACATTAAAAAATTTCTATACCTCGCAATTGTGGTCATCAACTACAGTAGTTTGTTAAACAATCGCTAGACGGTGTAAAACTGCATCTTGGTTAATTACTCAAAAAAATCCGCAAGTTGGTAAAACACGAATACATTTTACTGGTAAATTTTCATCAGAGAGCAGCGCTACAGTATTTTTCACCACGCATGCGCCGGACTCATACTCTGTCACCTGCACGCTGCGTTACCAGTATCCTTTTCACGTTTTGGTTCGACAAAGATGGTGCGTTTCTTAATTTTCCTCCTTATTTATCCGAAAATATTCATTAAATCCGTACAAAATAAATAAAAATTGATAATTATTCTCAAAACTTGATTATTTTTCTATTGTTAAATTTCAATAGTTGTTCAAATTTTATATTAAAACTTTATTATTTCAATTTCAATGTGAATTAACATTTGCTCCGCGTGTATACGTGTAAACATCTTAACATGAATTACTCCAAATTAATAATATAATAAATTTTTTTAGGCCACACACAAGAAAAAGACTAGGAAGCTTCGTGGTCATGTCAGCCACGGTCATGGACGTATTGGTAAGAATTATTAAATTATTTAAAATAAATAACCGGATCATACTTAACTCTAACCTCACTTACAAAAACTTGTCTCTTTTATCATCATGATTATTTTAACCTTCCCCTAAACAGAATAATTTTGTCCTATTATTGTTTATTGAATAACTTGAATGTAATCATTTCTTATTATTTAAGGTAAACACAGAAAGCATCCCGGAGGTCGTGGTAACGCTGGTGGTCTCCATCACCACCGAATCAACTTCGACAAATACCATCCCGGGTACTTCGGAAAGGTATTTTTTTTATTAATCTTGTAAATTAAAAAATTCATTATAAATTTTATTTTAATTTCCAGCTCGGTATGAGAAATTACCACGTTCGTAAAAACTCGACATGGTGTCCAACTCTTAATCTGGACAAATTGTGGACGCTAGTCTCTGAACAAACCAGATTGAGATACAAAGACAACACGAACGGAAAAGTTCCAGTTATTGATCTTTCCAAAGCTGTAAGCATCAAAATTTTTAATAAGTTCATCGTTATTTTGTGAATGTATTAAGTGAATAGTTCATTTTATAATTCATTTTTTGCAGGGTTACTACAAACTTTTAGGCAAAGGCCGTTTACCTGACCAACCCGTTATTGTTAAGGCCAAATTCTTCAGTAAAAAAGCAGAAGACAAAATCAAGGCTATTGGTGGTGCTTGTGTCCTCAGCGCTTAATCACTGGTAAATATCTAGTTATTATAAAATTTTATTGAATACTTATATGTTTAATTATGAAGAGCTTACATGTTTTATAAAAATTTATTTAAATACTTAAGTAGCTATATTTTAATAGATTAATGCAAAATTTGTGATAAATGATCTATTAGCTTATTTTTCTATAATATTCAACCAAATGTTGACTTAATTTAAATAGCAATTAGATTTTTAAAATGCATTGATTCATTTTGCCATTTGGCCTGCGCCTTGGCATATATTACTAATAAATAAATATAAATGGTTCAAAAATTAAATTATTTTGAATCATTTAAACATTTTTTGACTCTAAGGAAGAGTACGAGCACCAAGGCAACCTTTGATAAAAGGCTTGATTTTTTTTAATATGAAGTTTAAATATGTCTAAACAAATTCCAAAAATTTGAAGAAAATTGCCCGATTATTTAAATAAATAATTAACTTTGAAGTTGAGCAATTTAACATAGGTCTTATAGGGTAATCTCTAAACATTGATACATTTCTGTATTTTTCTCGTAAAACTGTCGGTGAATATTTTTAAAAAATTTATGGATGAAAGTAAATATATTAGTGATAAATTTAATTCAAAAAAATTTACACTTGCCCAACTAATTAAAGTGGATTAATTAAAAGAAACATAAATGCTGCAATTAGCCAATGTTAAATGTATATCTATATATTGAGAAAAATCATATGGTTACTGCTCTCCCCTTACCGTACTAGAATCGATACCTATCCCCACCCCGCTTAACGCTTGTATACTTCCATCATTTAGGAATTTTGTGACACTAAATTTTGTAGTGAATCAAATTATGTCGAGTTATTTTTTATTTTGCATTTTAACAAATTATAATTATTCAATCATTCAAAACTTTTTATATAACGACATTAGCTTATACTTCTGTATTTGTATTGTCATATTCTATATTAATTTTTATTTGTTTGTAAATGTTTTCTAATTCAGTAAATTATTGACTTTGGTTAAATATTTAACAGATATTCTTCTTATTTCTCTTAGTTGAAAAATTTGTTTATTTGATAGATCATAGATCATTATAATTTGAACTATCTTGCTCTTAATTTAATTATAAAGTAAATAGAAAAATTATTTAAAATATACATGATCGATATCGAACGGGCGGTCAGAATAGTGCGTACAAACACTATTTATAACTGTTGAATATGTTCAGAAACTGATTTCACTTAATTCTATATTTAATTCTCTCATTATTGAATATAAAGCATTAATTATTGGTTTTGTTTTTTGTTACAGCTATCGAGACTTGAAGTGGTATGTTCATCTTCCATCAACTTTTCGCTTCTATTTTGTAAAAAATTATTTATTTCTTAAATAAAAATAAAATGCGAATGATGATAATGTGAACGGGCGGTCTTAAAGTGCGTACAACACTTTTAACCATGTAGATTCGTTCATTATCTGAATATTTTTAAGAATAATAATAATTATTTTTTTTTTCTAATTAGACTGAAAAGTGTATTAAAAATTTTATTTTATTTTCTTTTTTCAGATTTGAAGAACTTGATTGAGACAAAGCTTGTCATCTTAAATAAAACCTGTTTTTTTCAATAACTAAATCTTTTGTACTTATTTCAATCTAATTTTACGATCACTAATTTTTATTTTATTTTTTTATAATAAGCTAAATTTAAATGAAAAAACAAAGTGAAATTTTTATATTGTAATTTAAGATTTGGAATGAAGAATTATTATTTCTTTTTACGTTTTCACAAAAAATTTTTTAGCAATCCTTACTTTTTCTAAATGACTCGAATATTAGTAATAATAGGTGATCTCTATCGCTAATAATCTATTTGATTTTCCAAGTCTGCGTTTCACGAATTTTTTTACTAGAACAAATAGATTCATCAATAATTCTATAAATTAGTTTTGGCAATAAAAATAATTACTGAAATTAAATATCTGATAATCTTAGGAATTTCTACGAACCATATAAATTTTTTATTGAGAAAATTAAAAAAAAAACCTTACGTGAAGAAATTTTTATAAACTAATTTTTTTTTTTTTTTTTTCAGTTTTTATAGACTTAAAAAATTAACAAAAAAATTTTTTTCTTTCAAAAATAATTTTATTTTTGATGTAAAAAGAATAAATAGGTAAGTGTATGTTGAGGAAAATTTGATCATAATTTTATGAGCAGCAAGAAGATAGCTTCTTTTTACAAACAGTCTTACAAAATTTTCTCTAACAGTAATGTTAAAATGAAAATGATACTAAAATTGATATACATCTGTTAATTTTTGAGATATTCAAAAATAATTTTTTATGAAATAAAAAAATTCTACATTTAGAAATTAAAAAGAATTACAAGTGCAAATTTTATAATAGTATTTTTTTTTTTAATCGAGTTGTAATAAAACAAAAAAAATTAATTACATTTAATAATTTTTTTTAATTTAACAAATAAATTATGACAAAAAAAAATGAGAAAACAAAATTGACATGTAGAAATTTTAAATAATTATAATTACAATTTTCCAAAAATATTTTCCTAGCACCAATTTAATTAAAATCAAAAAATGATCAAGAGTGCTGAATTCAGTATTATTGCTATTATTGTTTTTCTTATGATTATTTAAATTATTTATAACATATTGAATGTCTCGAAATCGATCATTTGAAAGTCGATTGATCGAATGAAAACGGTATGCAACAATCGATAACTAAGTTCTGTCTTGTCTGTCCCCAGTTTCAATAGCCAACTTCACTTCCCAAAATTGTTGTAAGTGACAAACCGGTGTGTAATTTCTAATTGTACCATATTTTTCCTGACGTATGTTACAAAATATCAATTTTATAAATTCATTTACAATAACGAATTACCGTAAAAAAATTAAAATTCGAAAGAGAAAAAAATTATCTCTATAAATATAATAATTATTTCGCTAATTTAATAATTTTGTACAAAAATCTAAATACACGCCATACGCTTATGTTATATATAAAATACATGAATTTAATATTTTTTTCTGCTATAAATTTACCAAAATTTATTTATATAATCGAGTAGTTGTCTTGTAAAAATAATTTGTGTTATTTTTAACACGCATGGTTAAATACGTTTATGATTTATTTTTCCGTACTCCAAGTGTCAATATCAGTTAAAACTTAAAGTTTATTTTTTTTAAAATTATTTTTATTTAATTATTAATAATGGGTAAAGCTAAGAAAGGAAAACGTTCTGGTAAAGACAATGATATGTAAGTGTAAATTTATTTATTATATTCTTAAAATTTAACTAGAAAATTTAATAATATTTATAGAAAAATAGCCACATGTTTTCATCAATTAATTCTTTATTTATCTTTAAATATATTAGTTTTTTAGGTAGAAATTTTTGTTACAATTAACTTTATGTAATTAAATGAACGAATAATTTCTAATTGTGATGCAATATAATTGGCAGTAGAATTTATTTATTTAAAAAATAAGAAAAATATGTTATATGATGATGCAATGAATTTCATGATGTGTAGCCAATAAAATTGAGGTTACAAAAAGGCGCTGATGTTGGGTTCAACTTGAACATTAGATTTTACAAATATTTTAATTAAAATTTTTCATATCAATTTTTTCTGCATTATTTACAAATAACTAATTACATAAGATTTTTATTTACTATAGTAGATAAAGTCTTCAAGAAGTTTTTGATGATTTGAGCAGCAGATTTCTGCTGCTGAATGAAAGAAGAAAATATTTTCTCTATTAATTTTTAAAGTCTATGTTTTAAAAAATTAATAGAGCCTCCAAAAATAAGCAATTACAATTCTTATACTTTCAATTTTGTTGTTATAATACATTAGATAAAATTTAGGAATAGAAGTAATTGCTTTGAAGTAGGAATCACACTATTTTTTTCATGAAATCATAATTTTTTTTGTATAGAATGTCAAATTTTCGACAAAAAAAATTTTTGTAAAAGTTCGATAAATTTAAAAATTTTATATATTAAAGATTTTTTTTCCTAATTATTTTTTTTATACATAGAATACAAAAAAAAAAAATAGTAGAAATTGCTACATTTATTAGCATAAATTTCATTAGCTATTTTTTTTTGGGTGAGTATATAATTTTTATCAACATGTTTCAAAACAAATTCAAAAAATTTTCTTTTACTATTTTAATGATTTTAATCCTAATTGTACTTACCGTCAAAATGAATAATTTGTAAAAATCTATTTGTTGAGATGTTATGGCTAAAAAAAGGATTCTATTTTTCCTATTTTCTATTTATATTTCTATTTCTATAATAATAAAAATAATTATTATAAAAAAATAATTCCTATTTTCAAGCAATTATCAAATAATTTTTTTTGCAATTTTTGGTTTAGATCCATTAGTTAAAAAAATATTATAAGTATGAATTTCCTGTTTTTTTATATTTTTCTCAGGACACTGAATAAAATATTTAAACAAACTTGAAAAAATAAATAATTAGTTGGAAACATTGGCTAAAATGTTGTTAATACAATAACTAGAGATGAAAATCTCTTATAATTGATGTTATTTTAATTATTAATGATATATTATTGATTTATAGGGATAGTGATGTTGATATTGACGAGCAGTCAGTAGCAAGTCAAGATTCCAAAACAAAGTCATCAAAATTATCGGTTAAAGACAAAAAGAAAAAAAAAGATGAAATTGATGATCTAGCTGATGATTTAGAAGAGCTAAAAATGGACAAAAGTAAAAATAAAAAAGGTAAAAAAGGCAATCGTAAAGCTTATGAAGATTCTGATGATGAGTCAATTAGTTTATCAAGTAAAAATGTGCAAAAAGGCAAAGATAAAAAGGATAACGAGGATACAGATAGTGATTCTGAGGTTAAAGTTAGTAAAGGAAAGAAAAAAAATCAAATAAAAAAAGGGTTTGCTGCATTAAATTTAGATTCTGATAATGACAATGATGAGAATAATGATAATGATGATGAAGAAAAAGTTACGGCTAAGCCTAAAGGAAAAACAAAGAAAAAGAAAGGAAAGAAGGATAATGATTTCGATGATTTTGATGACGATGAAAATGAGCGTGTTAATATTAAAATAGACGAGGATGACGATGATGATAGCGTAACATCTGCAGCTAAGAATAAAGTTAATAGCAAGAAAAATAAAAAGAAAAAGGATGATGATTTCGATGATGATAACACCAAGGTAAAAGGCAAAACGAAAAAAGAAAAGAAAAAGTCTTTATCTGACGATGAAGATGATATCATTAGTAAATCTTCCAAAAATAAACCAGGTCAGTTGTTTGTTTTAATTTAGCACTCTCAGATGTTTATAATAATGTTGATATTTATCCACAACTCAATAAATTGCACTTAAACTGAATATTTTAATCCAAAATTTTTAAATTCACACTTGAATACATTTTATTATTCCTACGCTCTATATTATATTTATTATTAAATTTTTATTTTATCAGTTACGAGTGTCTTTGCTTTATTGAACGTGGAAGGTGAAGATGATGATGATAATGATGATGATGACGACAATGACGATAACGATAAACGCTCTCAAAGTGAAGATGAAGAAAAAGTTGTAAGTAAAGAGAGGCCTAAAGGTAAACAACAAAACTCGAAAAATCAAAATCAAGAATCTGCGCAAAATAAAAAAGGAAAAAAAGGTATTGTTTTATTTTCTTTTTTTTTTTAAATTGAATTATCAAAGGGGAACACCACTGTGACGGTCGAAAGGTAAGGTGATTTTCGGGAATTTTTTTGATAAGGAAAATAGAGGAATTTGGGAATCGGATTTTTTTTTATTTTATTAAGGGTATGTTAAAGATTATTACCCTAAATTTTTATTAAAAAATATTTAATAATTACAAAGTTATTAACAATCTCGTAGCGCACTGGAAAAAATTTCCCCCTCCATGGTCACATCGATAACTCAAAAACGGATCATCTGAAAATAAAAATCCGAGTTGCTTTTTAATCAGTAAGGATGTAGTTATCGTTGCATGTACGAAATTTTTAAAATTTTAATTTTTAAAAAAATGGCGACTGATAAAAAATTTTCTCATTATTTTTACTGTTTTTTTTTTTTGTTTTAACCCGGCTAAAAAAATCTTTAAAATCAAAATGTTTTAAATTCCGTACGTGCAACGATAACTGGATGATTCTCTATAAGGACGCCTTAAATCTGTACAAAATTGTCCAACCAAATTATTTTCGATTTTATTTGAAAAAAAAATTAACAAGGGCTACAAAACTATCAGCTTAATCATAATAAATAAACAGTCGATTTAATTTTTGCTTTTTCGATATTTGTGTATCTTTTACTATATAACATGACAGGGGACTGTTTTTTTTTATCAAATTAAGAAAAATCAAGCAAACTATTTCAATGCATTCAACTTTTCAAGTTCTCAATGAATGTTTACATTAATTAGAATAATATTAAGACTTATGGATCCAATTTTACAAATAAATTATAAATAAAAATAGTTGCCAGGGGACTGAGTTTTGAAGTGGCCCAGACACATATTTCCAGCACAAACTGTGCTTTGAAACTAAATAAAATGGCGTTGAAGCGCTAACAGCCCTATGGTTATTAACTCAAGACTAGTTAGGTCCTTATAAACCTTACAAAAGGTAAAATAACACGCTGGATTTTTTTTTTTTTGGCTTTGAACTTCTGGCAGGGGACTGTTCTTAAAATGCCTGGGACAAACTTTGCTTTAATGAATTTAATGAAACAAATTAATTTTCGGTACTTTTTATTGAAGAAGATTGTTAGTTAACTAATTAAGTTTGTAAACATTATGGACCAAATTATATATTATGGACGAATAACTTAAAATTTAATCTTAAAGTTTTAATTTTGGGAATGGGACAGCCCAGGGGACTGTTATTTCGGTGGTTTACGAATTTATAGAAAAAAAACCAAAATTTATTTCATTTTAGTTTTCAATGCTCCAAATAGAAATGTTTTTTTTACTTTCGTAATAAATTTTTTTTAGTAACAAAATAACAATTTTTCTAATAAAAAAATGCCTGGGACAGCAAAGAACATCCTTAGAGATAATCACCCAATTGCATCTTTACTGATTAAAAAGCAATTTGTGTCTTTATTTTTAGATCATCCGTTTTTGAGTTATCGATGCGACCATGGAGAGGGAAATTTTTTCTAGTACTCTACGAGATTGTTAATAACTTTGTAATCATTAAATATTATTTGATAAAAATTTAGGGTAATAATCTTTAATGTACCCTTAATAAAATAAAAAAATCCGATCCACAAATTCTTTTATTTTCCCTGTCAAAAAAATTACCGAAAATCACTTTTTTTTCGACCGTCACAGTGGTGTTCCCCCTTAATAAGAACAAAAAAAAATTGATTAATTTTTTTTTTTAATTATCACAGGAAAGAAGAAAAATGACAGTGATGATGAAATTGAAAGAGTTTTAGCAGAGTTAGAAATGGAATACTCAGGTAACAAAAAAGTCGAAGCTAAACCTGTTCAAGATGACACTAAAATTGAAGAAGATAAAGACGGTAAAGATGAAGGGGAAGATAAAGATGATGATAAGAAGAAAAAGAAGAAAAATAAAGCGAAAGGTAAAGATGTTAAAGAAAAAGATCAAGAGATTTCAACAAAAGTTGAAGAATCAAAAGCTGTTGCTGATGATGAAAAGGGTGACGATGAAAGTGGTACAGTAAAAACAGCTGCACAAAAGAAAAAAGAAAAAAAAGAACGTGAAAAAGCAAAAAAATTAGCATTGAAAAAAGGAGTAAGGATTAAATTATTTTAATCACGATTTTTTTTTTTAAATTTCGATATATTTGACTCAATGTAAATTTTATATTTCAGGAACAGCCCAAAAAGCCACAAACAGAATCTGAGCAACCCGATGCTGAATCATCTCAACCTGTCGAAGCTGATGAAGAGCTTGACGATGATTCAAAGAAGAAGAAGAAATCAAAGGAAGATTCTAAAGACAAAGGTAAAGGGCTTTCTAAAAAAACGCTGGCTCAAATGCAGGCTGCTCTGAAACAGTTAAAAGAGGATGAAGAGCGTGCTAAGCGAGACGAAGAAGAACGAATTCGCCAGGAAGAAATACGTGAGCAACTTCGTCTCAAGCAGCTTCAAGAGGAACAGGAACGTAAAGAAAAGAAAAAGTTGAAAGAAAAACAACGAAAAGAGCGTTTGAAAGCTGAGGGTAAATTATTAACACCTAAACAGAAACAAGAACGTGCTCGTGCACAGGCTATGCTTGACGCTCTTAAAGCTCAAGGTCATGAAGTTCCTGATAAAGGAGAAAAAAAAACCCGTACTCGTCTTCCACTCGGTTCACGTCCGCGGCTTAATAAATTGAATAAACAGTCTAGTCAGGATAATAAAACTGATAATGATAAACAACAAGAAGATAACAATAAAATCCAACAGGTTAAAGATGACGACAAAGAATCATCTAAGAATTCAAATGAACAGGTTCAGCTCGAGATTGTCGATTTACCTGCTAAAGTAAGTGAAGATGTTGGAGAGATTAAAGACTCATGGGATGTTGATTCGAGTGAAAATGATGAAGATGATAAATCTGAGGAAACAAAAAAACAAAAATCTGCTAAAGTTGATAATAAATCTACTAAAACAGTGTCCACTAAAAAAGCGGATAGTGAGGAGAGTGAAGAGAGTAGTGAAAGTGGTGATGAATCTGATGATGACAATGATAGTGATGATAGTAGTGATAGTAGTGATGATAACGAAGATAGCATTGATGATAAAATGACAGATGCCGAAAAGAAAAGGGAAAGAGTGAAAATGAGAATCGCTAATAGGCGTATTGAAGCCGAAAAGAAAAAGACAATAGATAATTTACGTGCTGCAGTTGTTTGTGTACTTGGTCATGTCGATACTGGTAAAACTAAAATTTTAGATAAATTAAGAAGGACTAATGTTCAGGATGGTGAAGCTGGTGGTATTACACAACAAATCGGAGCTACTAATGTGCCTATTGACGCTATCATTGATAGTACCAAGCATGTTAAAGGGGTAAGACTTTTTCATCAATACTTTTTTTTGTTAAAGTTGGGAATTTTTTTTTCATTTTAAAAAACTATTGTTTGAAAAAATTCACCCAAACTTGACTTGGCAAATACCGTTGAAAAGTTGATAACAACTTTGGAATGGAAGACAATCTCTAGGTCCTACCAAAATTGCAACTGCGTTATTTTTAAACTGGTGTTTTTTAATTTATTGATAAATTTTATACTAATTCTGTTTTAATTTATTAATTTACAGATTGCTGATAAAAAATTCAAACTACCAGGGTTATTAATTATCGACACACCTGGGCACGAGTCATTTAGTAATTTACGTAACCGTGGATCATCTCTCTGTGATATTGCAATATTAGTTGTTGATATTATGCATGGATTAGAGCCACAAACAATCGAAAGTATTGGTCTTTTAAAAGAAAAAAAGTGTCCATTTGTTGTTGCCTTAAATAAAATAGATAGGTAATTATCCATTATTTTATTATCATCCAATAATTTTCATTTAAGGGGTTACCTCCATGGGTTTCCACCGGGAAAAAATGGCCTTTCAACAATTTTTTTTAATAGAAAAAATTAAATATTTTATTCAAACTTTTTACTGTCTTAAAGATACACAGAAAAAAGTAAACTAATAAATAACAGTCGATTTATAATAAGTAATGATCGACTGCTAAAAATTACCATTTCAAACAGTAAAATCGTGATTTTATTATTCACTTTATAATATTTACCATTTAAACGTTACAATTTACTCTTTACATGGAAGAAAATACTATTTCAAACAGTAATATTCGCTATGCAAATGTCTAAAATGTTAAAGTATAATAATTAAGAATTCAGACTTTGATATTTATTATTTCGTATTTAAAAAATGGTCTTATGACATGTAAAAAGTATAAAATAAAGTTATTAAATTTCTAATACAAGCAACGTCAATATTTACAAAGTAAAATGGTAAATCTTAAACGCAACGCTAAAAATCAAACTGTAGTTATTGACTTGCTTAGACTGGTAAAATTTATATTTCAAAAGTATAATTTTTACTATTTCAAATGTTAAATTCTCCCTAAGAGTGAGATCCCCTTCTCTTTCATCTAAGTTCCTCTTCTCCTCATAATATGGACTATATATTGAAATGGCAATTTTTACTGTTTGAAACTGTAATTTTTTAAGATGTAAGAGTCGTTATTTATTATAGTGACAGCTACTAATCACTTATTTTGGATATTAAATTATAAATTGTAGCTTTTATACTTTCTACATTAAGTTCTGTAATATTTATATTTTTGCCACCCCGATGTCCGCTTTACTGTTTGAAACTATAAAAATTAACCGGAATCCGAGTGAATATTACAGTTTACTCTTTTCCGTGTACATGCTTAATAAGGGATTACTGGAATTAAATAAAAAAAATATTAAAAACTCTGATAATGTGACGTCATTTCTGATGAGCCCTCGGAAAAAAGATGCGTCCGCGTGGACAGTAGAACTAGTAGGATCATTTGGAGTAAAAAAAAAAAATATGTGCTTTAGTTAAGACTCCAAACTAGGTCTTGAACGAAGTAAAAAAAATGAAAGTTGGATTTTTGGCAGAAGTTTTTACAAAAAAATTAAAAATTTGGCTAAAATTTTGCGGCATTTTTTTAAAAATTAAGTAGTTGTAATTAAAAAAAAAATCCTTCGTTCCAGACCTTGTAAATTATACATCGAAGATGTCTAAAATTTCATCAAGATCAGTTGAGTAGTTCTCGAGAAATCTTGGCCACCGTCTTTGAAAACATAGTTTTCAGAAAAACGTGTTTAAAGTTTCGAGTGACAATGAAATAGCGCCTTAAGGGCGCAACTTTTTAAAACTGTATCTCCGAAACTATTATTCGGATCGATTTGAAACTTTAGGACAATATTCTAGAAATGTTGTAGAATTTAATAAGACAAAAAAAATCAATTTTTTGAAACCGTGAAACCCATGTAACCCCTTAATTCCATTTAAATAATTTTATTATTTGAATTGTTAATTCCAGGTTATACGATTGGCAAACAATGAATCGTAAAGATATACAAGATATAATAAAATCTCAATCACAAAATACACAGCTTGAATTTGAAAGACGAACAAACGAAGTTATAGGACAATTCGCTGAAAAGGGATTGAACGCTGCGTTGTTTTACAAAAATCCTGATCCACGTAATTATGTGTCTCTTATACCAACGAGTGCTATAACTGGTAATATACTTTTATTAATATTTTTATGATAACATATTCCAATAATTTATAATTTTTTTTTTTTTAAGGTGAGGGTATGGGTAATTTGTTATCACTGATCGTCGAATTTAGCCAAGGTCCATTAGCTAAACGTTTAATGTACAGCGAAGAATTACAAGCAACTGTTTTAGAAGTTAAAGTATTGCCTGGACTTGGTACAACAATTGATTGTATTCTAGTCAACGGATCACTGAGAGAAGGTGATACGATGATTGTCGCTGGTACTGATGGCCCTATCGTTACTCAAATCCGTTCATTACTTATGCCGCAACCACTTAAAGAATTACGAGTTAAGGTAAAGTATTTTGATTTTATTTTATAATCTACAGGACAAAATCATTTCGATTTTTATCTATTTTTTTTTATTTCAAATAGAATGCCTACATCGAGTATAGAGAAATAAAAGCAGCTCAAGGTGTTAAAATAGCAGCGAAAGATTTAGAAAAAGCTATTGCTGGTAAGCTTATAATGTGTAAAGTCATTGTAGTTATTAATATTTTTTTTTTTTTTTTAGATAATCATGTATTAATACTTGATTTTATTTTGTTTTGCAGGATTAAATTTATTAGTCGCTCAAAAACCCGATGAAGTAGATTTATTGAAAGAAGAAATAGCTAGAGAATTATCCAAAGCATTAGGTAACATAAAATTAGCTGAACGTGGTGTATTTGTTCAAGCTTCAACTTTAGGAGCTCTGGAAGCATTGCTAGACTTTTTAAAAACCAGTAAAATACCGGTGAGTTTAAAAATTATTGTATTTTTTTATTTCTTTTTCATAAAAAATATACAAAACTCTTACACTAAATATATTTATTCTATCGAGATAAAAAAATTCATCCGTAGAAAAGTGCACATACTTCATTGTTTATTATACATTGAGAGAAAAAATTTCTTTTGAAGAAAATGAAAAATGTTGTAATAAGAAATTAATTTGTTAAAAATTCTAAACAATTTTATTTCTTAGCTGAAGAATTCAAAATTTTCTCACCATAACTTTAATCTTGGAAAAAAAGTTTTCTACATTTGGGAAAAAATAATTTTGAATAAAAATTATCGCTAGTTGTCTATTTAAATTTTTTTTTTCAAATCACAAAAATTTCTTTTCAACCAGAAAGTTACTGTAAGAAAAATTTAGATTCCTTCAGTTAAAAAATAAAATTGAAAATTTCCAACAAATTTATTTCTTCTCATAAGAATGCTCATATTTTTCGAAAGAAATTTTTTCTCTCAATGCAGAACTAAAATTTTTATTTATACTTTTAATGACTTTACTCAAACACTACCAATTTTTAGGTAGATTTCATAGAAATCAATCTATTGCATTGGTCCTCATGTCGGAATTCACTCGGAATTTTGTCGTAATATCACTTAACTAGTCGAGTGAAGCTCAAAAATAACGTTAGTTAAAAAATTTATATATGTATGTATATATAATATCCACAGATTCGGTAGAATCTGGCGCCAAGTTCCGTTCAAATCCGTTGTCAACGGAGCGCCAGACTACCGACTGTGTTTACTGTAAGCAGAACGGTATTTTGAGGTTGCAAAATTTTATTTAATTCTACGGTACTTTTTTTTCCTAAATTGTATATTATAACAGTAATTCATACTTTATTTTACTGTTATTAATTAATTATATTCACTTATAACAATTAATCTACTTGAAATTAATAAATTTAATCAGCACAAACTATAGCAACGCAAAAATTTCGATCCTGACTTTTTGTCGATGGGCAAAGTGATCTGCCACAGACTAAAATATTCGAGAATGCATAGTAATCCTTCATAAGATGGGACACTACAGTTAAAAAAAGATATTTCACAACTTGCATCTACACCCGCCAGGGTGCGCTAGAATTATTTTTACATAAACTGTAGCCTCAAGGGAATAGTTTGCTATAAAAAAATGCAGCCAACACGAGATTTAAGTTGGTACCAACTGTAAATTTTTATTATAATTACAAAAAATACTAAAATCCGAACAAAAAAAGTTTCACTGTAAAAAAATCGCGCCAAGTCCACATTCATAAGACTATTAAGAAAAAAAAAATTAGTTTTTTCTTTACAAAAAGATAAAAAATAAAAAAATTGAAAAATCCAAGTAACCGATATGATTGTATATGATTTTCCGAAATTACAAAAAATTTTGTTGTAAATTTAAAAATAAAAAAAAAATTTTGGAACGTACTTGGTGTGCGTCATATTGTGCATTTCAATTTTTTTAAAGTCCTAGTAAATAGATTTTACGAATTTAATCAAAAGTAAAATATTTCGCAACAACGCACACTAAATACGTTCAAAAATTGTTTTTTTAATTTTTAAATTTACAAAAAAATTTTTTTTAATTTCCGAAAATCATAAACAATCATATCGGTTACACGGAAAGAGCAAGATGACACTGGATACCATCTCAGATTATACTCAGTGACATCTGAGGTAAAAAAATTTCAGATGTTAGCTAGTATAATCCAGATTATACTGAATAATATCTGGATTATACTCATTGTAATCTGGATCATACTCATTGTTATCTGGATTATACTAG
>CAJNRD030001116.1:7147938-7185519 GCA_905319865.3 Cotesia congregata
AAAGCTCATGAAGTTGCCTTTAATTTGACGTATATAACATTGACATTTTGACTATTTTTAGTTATTTTATCAAGGTTAAGAGTTTGACTGAACCATTTTTAGGCAATGTGTAGTGCAGGCGACTTATGAATGTTATTCTGTCGAGAATTCGTAACAGATCCCAATGAAATTTAGTATACAAATTCATTTGACAATTAGCTTGGATGAGCCTTAAAATGAGCGAAATCCTTCGATCAGTTCAGAAATAGTAGCTCTTCAAAATTATCAAAATAGGAAAAATTACGTTTTCGGTGACTTCATTTATGTATAACTTTTAATAGCAAAAAGATAGCTCATTTTTGATAAATTTACTCGAAAACTCATAAAAACACTTCTTATTTGACGTATATAATGTTAACTTTTTGACCATTATTAGTTATTTTATCGAAGTTAAGAGTTCAATTGAACCATTTTCAGGCAATGTGTAATACAACCTATCCATGTTAAACAAAAGTTATTGAGATAAGACGATAATTCATTCTATGAAATCTACCTTCCATTTCGGGTATGGCCGAATGGCGTTTTTTTTTAAATGTATTCCTAATTCTTTCTATTACTCAATGTTACATTTTTTAATTCATCAGGCAAAAAATTTTAATATTTAATGGCTTTATAGTAAGGACTTTTAAAATATCTAAACTTGGTAATTTTAGAAAGCTCAATATTTTTATAACTAAATTCACCTGCATAATTATTATATAGTTGCTTCGATTCCTCATAATAGTACAATAAACTATTGTTTAGTTTATATTTAATGGAGCCTTTCGTCTCACAATAACTTTTTTTAACGTTCTTTTTTGTATTTCCATTAATGGTTTGGTTATAATAGCACTTTGAGGGATTTTCACATAATTTTATTTATCAAAGCAATTCTTATTTAACTATTTGTGTTCTACTATTTAAATATTAGTTTAATTAGATAATTAGCAATCTTTTTGATACCATATTTCTAGAATGTGTCCAATAAAATAGTATGTTTAACAGCATCAAAAGCTTTAGCTAAATTAAGGAAAGCAACACCAATGACCATGTTGTCATAGATTTTAAGTTAAAAAATTTATTTAAAATTGACTGATGATAAAATCATTTTTTAATAAAATTTTATCAAGTCAATTTGTGTAATCTAAATTCGAATAATACAATTGTGAGATAGTATTGTATAGTGTAACGGTTATAATATGTAGTCACAAATGGTGATAAGGTTGTTTCGGCATTTAAAGTGTATGTGGACGCGGTAGTCGCAATGAACCACTTCCTTCTTAACAGTTTAGCAGGATACGGCTCATTGCTCGTGTACTCTATGCATTTACTCTCTTTCTCTTTTATTATAAAACTACTTATTATCTATCGTATTTAACTATAATGTATAAATTTCAATATTATAACTCTTTATTTTTATTATTTTGTCGTAATAAAAATAATTATCTATAAATTTCATTACATTTTGTGCGTTTTGCGTTGAGTTAGTTTTGTATTTTTGTTCTAATGGGTTTAAAACTTATCCATCAATTCATTAATTTTGTGAAATAATATTCCAATCACAATAAAATATCAATGAGAGTGTTTAGCACGTTGACGGAAGTGATGTTTTTCATTTTGAATATGTCTAGAAATTTTTATGAAACCAGTAAGTGTTTTTGTGGAAAAAATTCGAGCGTATCTCAGAAAAGAAGATTTTTTTTCCAACTAACTATGATATAAAAAAAAACTAGACAGAGCAAACAGAAAAAAAAAGCATAAAAGAAAAATTGGGAACTAGTTCACTTCCTCTCGGAAAATTTTAATTTTTTTGACGGTAATTTTTTTATATTTATATTCTTCTAATATCTAATAAAACATGGTCCGAGAAGATATTTTTCGAAAAGTTTCTTGTCTCACAGAATACACGTAATCCAACCGGATGAAAGTCGTTGTGATTTTAACGAGAAGGAAGACTAACTTCCCGACGTGGAGATACGCTACGCCAACTCTCGACAAATATAATCCTAAAGAAATTGAGTGGGTGGGATAAAAAACAAAAATTATGAAATTTTATTTAAATTTAATAAACCAAGTTAAAAATTTTATTGATCTAACGCCTCTATTTTAAAAAAATTCGTCTATATTTGTTGCTAGAAAATGATTCGATAAATTCTTAAGAAAAATTATTCATCTGATACAGATACATCAAGAGGTCTAAACTTGATATTAAATTATATTGGGAAAAAAAAGAAAAAAAATTGAATATGAAGTGGAAGAAAAAAGTAATAAAGTTTGAGAGATATAGAAGAAAAAGAATAACGATTTAAAAGTCTTGTCTGTTATTTTATGTCTGAGCTAAAACCTGAAAGCCCTCAGGACCGGAAATGAACGGTGCATTTTACGACTACCTTTATATAGTTAGTTCGATCTCATAGTGTTTGAATTATGTTTACCCAAAAATTAGTTAATTATATATATTTATCTGGATTGAAACATTTATTTTTTTTAAATTATATACTCATATGCTTCCAAAGTATATATGGGATTTTGAGGTGTAATTTTTTAAAAATCACCCTTGGATCATCATTTCGGTTTTTTATTCGAATTATTATTTTTCAAAGTTTTTTAATTTATCACTAAATAATAGAAATCCGTTTTTTAACTTCATTATTTCATTTCCGGATAAAAAAAAATTTTAAATCATTAAAAATTCGAATTTCTTTTTGTTGTCTACCTTAGAAACCGCAGTATCTAATACACAAGAAGAATAAGTCTCTATTTCCCGCTAAGAAAATTGAAAATTTTTTTTTTACAATAAAAAAACTTCTTGTTTAAAAAAAAAAAATTATTCAAAATTTCATTCTTTTTTATAATGTTCAATTTTCTTGATTCAAAAAATCAACTTGTTTATCAATGAATTTAATTTCTTGAATCTTCAAAAAAATTAATTCTTCATAGAAGAAAACATAATTCTCTCAATAACCAAAGTTACAGTGCAAAAGTTGCTATCCAGTGCACGGAGAGAAATATTTCGTTTGAAAGAAATGAGAAATTTGTTAAGAAATTGATTTGTTGAATTTTTTTAACAATTTTATTTATTAGCTGGAGAAATCAAAATTATTTCACAGTAACTATCTTGTTAAAAAAAATTTTTCTAAATTTGGGAAAAATTAATTTTAGGTGACAATTCGCAACCGAAAATTAATTTTGAGTGAAAAATATCGACCGAATACTTTTCGAACCGCTTCTTCTAATTTTTTACCAGAAAACCAGGATTTATCATTGATAAAATCATTGTAATTGTAACGTATAAGTACCAACAATTTTTCATACTAAATTTAATTTAATCGTACCGTGATTTTTATTACCAAGAATTTAAAATATACTACTTAATTTAGCTTATAACCCGTCAAAACTATCGAAACTATACAACAAAAATTTTGATTAAAACAAGCTAAGTTGAGATGTTTACTTATTGTACGTTTTTTACTAGCTCATTTGTTTTTAAATAATCTAATCGGTCATACTGTATAAGTAATTAAAAAACATCCTATAATTAATAAAAATAATATCAGGACTATTGGATAGAAAAGTAGAAAGCACCCCCAACATATGTCTACCCGTTCTAGTGTTGAACTGGCATTTCGAGTGTTTACTCATTTTAGGCACATAATTTTTCTGTATTTTTAAAATATTACTTAATTTTCCGTTTGTTTAATTATTCTAGCGCGCAATGATCGAGTTGAGATAAAATCAATTAGATAGACTCAAATGATTTAAGCAAAATGAAAATATTATCAGGTTTACTGAATAAAAAATTTAAAACCGCCCCTAACACATTGTAAACCCGTTCTACGGTCAGACTAATATTTCACGTATTTAGTCGTTCTAGTCAAAATTTTTGTAACTAGTGTATGTCTGTTACGAAAAATTAACCGTTTTTAGATTTTTTACCGCGCTTATTAAAATTGAATAAGAAACTTAATACTCTATTTGAATACTAAGTCGTCGTTGCAGTTTCCGGCATGACAGAAATACGAGAGTACCTTCTAAGTTTTCATTTCCGGACTTCCTGGATTTACAACTCTATTCTTTCTCGCCATTTTACTGTAATTCTATTTTCTTCTTGTTTTATTCTTACATTAGTCTCATTTTTAATGTATTTTACAGAATATTAAGAAATCAGAAATGCAAGTTTTTCAATCAGAAAATAAAGTAGAAAATTAAAAAAATTTTATAAATTTTTATGATAACTTTTAAATCAATGTCAAAGTTTTCGGAATTTTTTTATTTTCTTATTAAAAAATATTTTTTGTTATCTAATTTAAATGTAAATCCCATTAATTTAACAGGTGATTTTTTTTATGTCAACTTCTTAAATATAAAGTTACAAAAAGATTTTTTTTATCTATTACAATAGCTGCTTTTTTCCCAGATATATATTTTAATATATTTTGTTATATTTTTCATGCATATTATAGAAATCTAAAGGTTAAAGGATTATAATAATTCGGAAATTACTTGTTTATTATTTGATAAATATCTTTAAGCTCTTTGAATTCATGGATGCTGGAAAACTTATAAGATGAAATGCATAGTTCACTTATTCTCGGATTTTATTATTATTATATTTATTTCCGCCTTAAACCTCATTATCCTGTGTACAAATCTTATCCTTCCTACATCCGTCTTTACAGCTTAACAATCTTAAGTACATACTTACAAATTACAAACACTTGAAATACAAACCATTCATTCATGAAAATCTTTTACCGGATGTGACGCATTATAGTTGCGTATTTCATTCATTTTTCAATTTTTACAAATGTTGGAAACCTTGTAAAAAGGTTGAAATTACATTTCTCATTACTTTTAAAAAATTGATCGATTAAATCTTGTAAAATTTTATTTGAATAAATTTGAAAAATAAACTTTCATTTATTCGTCGGTAGTAACTGCTAGTCTTCAATTAATTAATTCAAAATTTTTTTTTAATTTCAATTCAATTATGAATTTCATATTGTAAAAGCACTGATAGAAAGATGTGTTAATGTTTTATGTTTAATGTTAAAGTTTTATTAACTATTAATAAGTGATATTTTAACATAATAAATATTTATTAACTATTGATAAATGTAATTTCCTTTCAAAAATATATTTATTAATTAATAATGGTATAAAGTTGAGAAAATGATTAGTTTTCTTTTTTTTTTTTTAATTCAAGCGGCCCTGGAAGAAGTGTTCCCTAAGGGCCACTAATACAAAAATACATAAAGACATGTTTATGTTTAATAACTGAATAAATTGTTATCAGACAAAAAAATGTGTTAACAGTTAATAAATTCTTTTATCAATGTAGGATTATCGTTCAAACAACTTTGTTTTTTTTTTTTTTTTTTTTTTTCATTTTTTTTATTAGCTTCTTATAGTAATATTTGAATCATTTCGAAAAGTTATTGGCTTTAGTTTGATAATCGAAATGCGAATTTTCATTACCTCGAAAAAACTAAATTATCAAATATACTCAGCATAACATTAAATATTACAAAGGATAATGTTAAAAAGCGTAAAAGCCAAAATTTATGATTTAATAGTGAAAAATGCGTTTACAATAGTGAATATCAGACTGTCACTTGTTAAAAATTATAGTTTCGAACAATAAAAAGTACTAAGTCAATAATTATAGTTTGGTATTTATCGTTTCCGTTAAAATTTACTATTTCACTTAGTAACCATCGACGTTGGTAATATTAAATTAAAAACTTTTGCTAGAAGAATTAAGTAACCTTTCTTGATAATTTTTACACTGATAAAAAAACTATCTTCGTTCAAGAAAAATATTCTTGATCCAAGAAAATTATTTTGAAGAGAACTAGTTGTCTTACTTCAAGCAATTCTTGTCTTGAATTCGTGTTTTCTTCAATAAAGAATAATTTTATTTCGTTTCAAGAATTATTGATTGTTGATAAAAAAACAAATTTTTTTATTTATAATGTTATAAGTTTAAGTCAGAAAAAAAGAAGTAAAAAAATGTGTATTTCTCTATATACCGAAAAATATTTATTGATACAGAGAATAGCAAAAATACAAAAATTTATATGCTTAAAACAAGTAAAAGAATATCTTAATTCAAGAGTCGCGCCATACTTGGAACAAATCGGTAACATCTTGAACCAATGTTACCGTCTATCTTAATCCAACAGAAAGAAATTTTTGGACGAAGATGTATATTTCTTATTTGAAAACAACCAAGTTCCTTGATTCAAAAATCAATTTCTTAAATTAAGAGAATTGAACTACTTAAAACAAGAATAAGAAGAAGAACAATAAAATAAATGAGAACCTTGATGGGCTGAGTTTCGACTTGGTTAATCTGCTACATCAAAAATTTTTTCGATTTTTCCCATTAGCACCCAAACATTTTAAATATACATCAGTGTTTGCAGTTGAAATTATAATGTGTGTTAATAAAGGTTTATAAAACTCGTAGAAATTCATACCAAAAGCTGACGAAGCATGTATCAGACAATTCATATCCGCTCCCATGTCTTCTAAACGTGCTTAACCGGTAAGAAGACAATGCAAGGAAGTTAAACTTAAAGAAGAACAAAGACATCATCTTTTCCGAACATCACTAAAAATGTGATATTTTAATAGTTTTATTGAAAAAAAAAAACTAAAATCTTTTATAGTTTTCATTTTTGTTTGTAACAGTTTTCTCTATAACTTTCAGAATTTTTTTTATTTTAATTCTTCAAATTTATTTTCATTTATCTAATGAATAAATATTTTATAGATGATTTCTGTTCTATAGATAAAAATCAACCTCTTTAAACTTTTTATTGCTGTTGCAATTGATTTTACAAAAAAAAAAAAAAAAATAATCTGGCCTGAAAATTTAAGACATCATTTTCAAATGTATAGTTTTGTTGAAAACTCTTTAATGACATAATAGGTAAATTTTTCAAAATACTATTGTTAGCAACCAACAAAAAAATTTTCAAGGTCATTTGGTGAGATTTATCATACAAAATCATTGATGTTTATACGTTTCAATCTGGAAGATATTTCCTCAAAAGAAAGATCCCAATCTGGGATTCTAAATAGCTATCTAATTTGGTGCCGTTTAATGATACAAAAAAAAAAATTAATTTTTTAGTTTTTTACTTTCTAAAAATCGGTAAATTTTTTTCCTATGCGCACACGCATTATAATTATAGCCGAGTTTAGTGAGTAAAGAAGGTACACCGAAATATTTGAATTTAAAATTACGTAAATTAGTAACAACAATAAATTTTTTTTCCTTTCATTTTACTTTATGAATTCGCAGTAGAATATATTTTTTTTATAAAATTTAAATAGTATCATAAGTCGTGTCCTTTTAGAATTTTCAATTTTTTTTTTCATCCGGTAGGGATGTCTTTTGCAAAACACAAAGCAAAATGAAAATCATTAATCAGTAAGATATATCGATAACATTTCAAAGTGTGCATTTAAATGAAATAAATTCGATTAATTAAAAATCAATTCGTGTTAGTAATTCTAGTCTTTAAATATTAAGACATTTGATAAGTGAAAAAGAGTCGATTGACAATCATTGCACGCGCCTATATCATATTCCACGAATAATCGGTATGTGTCTATAAATATATACATGTCTTAAGTATATATATTTAAGAGTATACATGTATTATAGGATAACGTTAATAAATATAAGAGACGGGAAAAATAATCCACTCAAAGAATTGTTAATTATCTTATGCCATTGTGTTTCATTGTTTCTTCCTTTGGTTCGAAGAATTATGATTGTTATGAACCACTTCCATTGATTATTTTTCGAGAATGAACTCTGGTAATTAGAGTATAGCTTCAGTTTTAATAGATATAAATCATTTATTTATTTATTTATTTATTTATTAATCAATTAGAATCAAAATATAAAGTTTGATTACGGAAAATCGTAATTTTTTCGAAGCCTTTGAATTTTTTGAATTGAAGAGAGATTTTTTGGCAAAAATTTGTAAAATTGAATTAAGTGCACTGCAACAAAAGTGAACAATTAATCATTAAACAATTGTTTTTTTTTTTTTTTTTTTAAATAAAATTTATGAGACTTAGTTCAGCCCGCATTGTATTAATTTTTATCTTATTATTTCACATACCCGCATTTTAGTCACATTAATCGGTTTTTTTCATATTCGTTCCTTGGTTGTTCATTGATACTTCTTTTTTATAAACGTGTTTTTTAACTTGTCTGTTTAAATTCGTTATAAAAGCAAAAACTGTTTTAAATTTATACAAAATTTTTTCAATACATTCATAATTATTATTATTGTTACAATCTCAATTTTTTTTATAACTACAAAATTAAAAATTTGAATGCTTTAATTTGGATGTTAATTGTCATCATTTTTAATCAGATTTATTCAATCATATAATGAACGAACGACCTTTAAGTACCTTTTTTTTTATTTAATTTTAAAAATTCAACTTACAAAAAATAAAAATTTATCTTTTTTGTAAATTAATTTTAACGAAGCTTAAACATTTTGTTCAGTTTTTTGATCAAAAGAACTGAGTCATAAAAAAAAAAAAGAAACGTTTTATCGGAAAACTTTTAACGATTTTATAAATATCGACTAATACGATTTGAATGAGGCTTACAGCAGTCAGCGCAGTTTTTTGAGCACAGAAATTTATCGTTCGATCGGCGGACTATCAGCTATTTCAGGGGGCGTATTTTACCTATTTTGTTCCTCCTCTTATTCATTTTACTTATCATTGTTATATTTTCAAGTTATTTCTTGAAATAGTTAACTTTATAAAATCATGTTACGCGTCAATTAAATAAATTACTTAACATTTTAAAAATTTTTAACTGAATGTTTTTTTTTTTATATTTCGTATTAAGGAATTTTCTACAATGTGTTTCTCTTTTACTTTTGGGCAGAAAAAATTACTTTGGATGTCATTACGACGAAAGTAAGAGAGTTAAAGTGACTAATTATGACCGCAATGTGTCTGACCCCTTTATGTTTGTTTATAGGTGCGTATTCTACGCATCTTGCGTGACTGAGGAATACGCGAGCTATCATTACATACATTTTACCATACGGTTCAGTTGCATACGAGAAACGTGCGTCAGATGTTATTTTTGGTAAAACGCGTTTAGTCTCTCTGTCACATCATTCCCGCTTTTTTTTTATTTTTTTTTATTTTACATTGTTTTTGTAAACAAGAAAAATTTTTAACTTCCGGCTATGAAAATCAATGATTTAAAAAAAAACGGGAAGTTATTGGTTTCATCCCGGTTTTCGAAAATCGAGTTTTCATCAGATCTTTACGTTTTGAGGTCCTAGAAAGCTATTTTTACAAGGATGTCTCTTCATATGCATGTATGTGTACTGATAAAAAATTTAACTTGGCTTAATACCATTTTGAAGAAAATAAATTTCTTGAAGCAAGAAGAAAAATTTTTAAACCAAGAAAATTTTCTCGACTCAAGAACTTTTCCTCTTGGCTCAAGAAATTCATTTTCTTCAAAATGGTGTTCTTGGTTTAAGATTCTTGTTCTTGAGTCAAGTTAAATTTTTTATCAGTGTATGTATGTATGTATGTATGTATGTGTGTGTGTGTGTGTCTTTTTTTCTTGTTTATTGTTATGATAGCCCTCTGTACGAATAAATGATCCCTTCTTCCTCTTTTTTCTTGAATCCCACTTGGTTCTCCTTTATTACCTTTTTTCTTTCTACCCATTTGATCCTTTCTATCATCAGCATTGTTGGCAGTTTGTATTCGGAATCCATAAACGATATTCCTCTATAGTTTTTCACATTTTCTTCTTTTCCTATTTTGAGTATTAGCATTAGTCTTGCGATTTTCTACCCTTCCTGTACTTTACTCTCATTTCATAATTTGTTCACTATTTTCTAGGTCCATGAGATTGCACAGTCGGTCATGTTATTGATAAATTCTGCTGCTATCCCGTCTTCTCTTGGTGCTTTATTTCTTTTCATTTTTCTTATCTCTAATCTGCTAAAGTTCTTTTCTAACTCAGGAGCCCTTTGGGCTGTCATCATCCTCTACGTTATCCCACTCATTCTCATTATCTTCCTTCTCTTCATCGCTTTCTATCTTCTCATTCATCAGTTTTCTGAAGTGTCTTTTCGATTACTTCCCTAGTATTTTGTTGTTCAACACACTTTTTTTCCTTCCTCGAAATTTGTTGATGGCTTCCCACTAATGTGACATATCTTTGGCTTTATTTATCTCTCTGCATAGCCTTTCCTTCCATTTCTCCTTACTTTCTGCTTGTATTTTTCTGTATTTTCTCTTCTACTCTTTCACAGGATTTCTTTGGTTGCTTTGCTCTTTTTTTTTTTATAAACACCCTTAGTTTTTTCCATACTTATTCTCTTTTTCTTTTGCAGTCTTCATTATACTATTTCTTCCTTATCGTTTTGCTGTTAAGTTTGTTTTCATTCTCTTTTATCTTCATTACCGCTTCACCTAGACATTTGATCATTATTTCCAAGATATCACCCTATTCTAGTTTATTTTTCTCACTAACAAATTGTGTATTGCCTCTGTATTTTTTGATGCAATTCCGTTATTCCACATTAGACATTATCTTAATTCCATTTTCTTCTTTAGTGTAACTTTCTTTATCACTCGATCTTTTTCGTTTTCTTTTTTTATCCCGACTACTTGCCCTACATTGCTCTTCCTTATTTACATTTATCTTTTTTCTATTTCCTCAGCGTATTCTTTTGTCCTGAATTTTCTGGATTTTGCCTTGTTTACTTTTTCTTCCTCTACTTTTTTCCAGTCGTCAGCTTGATTGTCTTGTTTTTTCTGTTGCTTTATTTTGATTTCTTGTATTTCGTAGAAGTTCGTTCAATTTGACTCTGTTTTTTTTTACTACTGTTCTTTGTCGATTTATGTTTTATCTTCACTTTCAATAATCAGCAGTTCCACTATTTTGTTTCTCATTATTTCTAGTGATAATGTCAATACCTTATGTTAGATGTTCTGAATTCCCATAATGTTCGCTAAATAGCACATAGATTTGCATTCTTCGGCTGCGTCTTCTAATTCTAGTATCGTATTCTTACCTTCTGTTGCACTGTCTTCCGGATCTGTTACCGAATTTTTATCCTCTTCCTTGTCCAGTTTATCGGTTTCTTGATCAGTAACTTCGTGCTGCTTTTTGTTCCCACCTTTGTTGTATTTGGACATACTTATGCTTCTCGTCAGTCTTACTTGGGTACTTATTTTTTCAAGCATATGTTTTATGTTTACTACTCTAGATTCTTTAGCTTTTCTCTTTATTATTACTCCTGGCTTTTTTTTCTTCGTCTTATTTGTATTTGTACTTCCTGCTGCCTGTCTCTTTTTTTGACTTCCTTTTCTTTTGAATTTCCCGCTTCTCTAAATCCCTTCATTGCTTAACGTTTGCTCGTCTACAACGACTTTCTTTGCAATAGTGTCTTCCTCAACGCCATTTTTTTTCAAATATTTAATATTATCAATTAATTACTTTTTTTTTGTAACACATAATTATTTTTAATTATAAATTTTTTGTATTTTTTATGTTACAGTATGCTGGAATAAGAATTGGCCCAGTAGTGAAAAAAGACGTAATGAAAGCGTCTATAATGTTAGAGCATAATAGCCAGTGAGTATTAATAGTTATTATTATTATTGTTATTATTACACGGGAAAAAAATTGACGAAAGGATAATTTTTCTTAATTTAAGAAATTTTTCAGAGAATAAAAGTGACCTTGAAAATGTCTCGAACGAAGTAAAATGATTTTTAAAATTTTTGAAAAATAATACATTTTTTATACTTCATCGAACAGTAGAATAACTTGAATGCAAAAATTTTTCATTCGAATGAAATAAAAACGTTGGATTTAGTTTAAAATAGAATTTCGGAGAAATTTTTCTTCTTGATGCAAAATATTTTTTTTTCTGTGTTTTTTCTATATTGTTATACTTATTTGAAATTTCAATAAATTTTTCCTAATCTTCATTATTTTACAGATACGCAACAATTTTAGCATTCGATGTAAAAATTGAACGTGATGCTCAAGAGCTCGCAGACTCATTAGGTGTTAAAATATTCCAAGCGGATATAATTTATCATTTATTCGATAAATTTATCGCCTATCGAGAGGAACTGAAACAACGTAGAAGAGAGGAATTCAAACATATTGCAGTGTTTCCGTGCAAATTCCGAGTCTTACCTCAGGTAAATTTTATTTTAAGAATAAAATTTTTTTTTTTATACGAATTTATAGTTATGTTTAATAAAATACAAGCATCGATATATCAGCCTTCAATATAATATTCAAGAACATTTTTACGTATTAATAATTTCCACATTAAGTTTTTTTTTAATTTAGAAAAATAATTTATTTATTCTGAGTAATTTTTTTAAAACCAATTAACTTCTTTAATTATTTTAAAAATAATAATTAGATAAAAAAATGTTATCGGCTAATTAATTATCGAACTATCATAATAAAATTGTTTATATGTTATTCGACTCGATGACAGATTAAAAAAGGTTCTATCTCAATACTGTTTAATATTTATTATTAGCAATATATTTATATATATATATATATATATATATATATACGCTATGAAGAGCTTATCAGTGCCGGATGTTAAACCGCAGACGAACAGGAAGTCGAATCACGACCCCATTTTCTTCATAAACCACAACCAATAGCTTTCGTAATATTTACTTTAGCTTATTTTTTTTTTATTCATTAAAATATTTGATCTATTTTATTTGTATCGGGATTTTTAATAATATTCAAAATTTCTTTTAATATTTCTTATCGAATAGCTGTATTTTGGAATAATTGAGTAATCAAGTTAACAGAAATTTAATATTTTAAAACAAAAAAAAAAATTATCTATATTTACTATCTTGCATTAAAAAATGCAGAGCGCGCTTGACCAAATGACTTAATATTACATTTAATGTCTTAATTAAATCAGTGTATACTATATTTTTAAATATAAATTGAAATGTGAGCTCAAAAGCAAATAAACAAATAAAATAAAGAAACATGTATGCAATGTTCATATGATTTAATTTGATACTACTCGCACGCGCGATAACCGATTCTGCGAACTTTTTTTGCCATCGTATAGGTATAGTAATTCGATAGTAACATTTCATCAGAGTATGTGAGGATAATAAATTGTCTAGATAGCGTCGTATAATATATTATATGATATATATTTTGTACCTTTGGTTAGTAATTTATATTTTAGTTTGATGAAATGTTGCAAGTTTTTTTAGAAAAAAAAATCATATTATTTTAATTTTTCACTTTTTTTATTTTTTGCAGCATATTTTTAACTCGCGTGATCCAATTGTTGTGGGTGTTATGGTCGAAGCAGGAGTCATTAGAGAAGGAACGCCTGTTTGTGTACCTAGTAAAGAAGTAAGTCAAATATTATTACTAGTATTATACTGTTATTAACGATAATCATAAGCTTGACTGTGAAAAATGTTCCATTGATTTTTTAAATTCCTAATGATTTGTTGTATTACAGTTTTATCTGAAAGTCTGTTTCATTCATGTTGTAGTATTTTAAAAACGCAGCAGGTACAAATTATACTTCTATTAATAATATTGCAATTTATAACTAATTTTCATAAAATTCAATAATTTCTTTTAATTATATATTAATTGATAGTAAGTTGGATTGAATGACAAAATATCGACGGTCTAATTAGCAATTGGTCTAACTCCTCATTTTTTAGAGGGTGATTTTTTAACATTTTTATATAGCAATAGTCCAATTATAAATTATTTGAATGATCCAAACCAAAATATTATACCTCCATTAAATATTAAGTAATTTTTTAAAATGATAACAAATTTTGAACTAGTTGTTTTCTTGTACAAAAAGAAGATTCTCTAAAATGGAGTTAGACAATTTGCTAATTAAAACGTCGATATTATTTATTATTTTGATGAATAATAGTTCTTCGACTAATGTCGGAATCGAACCCAGTCCTACACTTTGATAACCGAGTACCTAGACTGGCCGGATATTGCCAGCCTCGTTGACTTAATTAATAAATAGTTAATAATTGTTTTACATCAAGTTATGATTTTTTTCAAATTAAAGATTAACTGCAATTATTTATAATTTTCTGGAAAATTTAACTAAATACTAATTTTTTTATAAAAGGTATAGATGAGTATTAAAAAACGCGCTTCTATTATTAAAATATAATAATTATAATATAGTCAGATTGTATTTTGGAAAAATTCATCAATTTTAAACAGTAACTTGAAGTTAACTAAAAATGATTACTTTATGACACAGTTTTATAAACACAAATAATTGATTTTGAAGAGAATTATTTGACCAATTCAAAATAGGTTCGAAAAACCTTATTTGTGAAATTTTGATACCCATCCAAATAATATTAGATTATAGAAAAAAACTGAGGGCACTTTCAATTTATTTATAAATGATAGATGAACAGAAAAGATACAAATCAAAAAATTTCTCCCCGAAACTATTGATTGTATCTGCAGATAAAATTAGCTTTATTGCTATGAAAAAATGTTGTAGCAGACTGATAAATTATCAGTTTGTTTTTGAATTTTGACAGCTTATTCCTAAAATTTTGATCTTTTGTGCTTCGAAAATTTCATTTTATAGAGTCAAAAACTTTAACAACTTTACAAAAAAATATTCAACAGGTTTCGATATCTAATGTTAGCTCAATTTGTTAAAATTAGTCTGGAAACGATAAAATATCCCAATTTTTTTTCAATATTCTAAATCTCTTAGTGGAAAGTTTGAAGCCTACGTGATTAAGTACATATTTAGTTATCTACTTACAATCAAACCTCTTTTCAGTTGTGATACTGTGCAGACTGTCTTTTGCTTTTATTTATTTATTTATTAAATTTTGGCTCTAGAGCAAGTGCTCCCGAAGGGCCATCATAATTAAATACATTTCATAATGAGTACATACAAAATCAATGTAATATTGCAACAATAGAACATGATAGAATAAATCAGTTATAAATAACATAATATAATAAGTAATAATGAATATAATAATAATCGTCATTGTCATTGACTCTTCACAACATTGCTTTGCACAATTTAAAAAATTTCTATCAAAATGCCAATTAAAACACGCTACTCTAAATTCAACAAACGCGCTCAGCGCAACAAGATCAGACGGAAGCTGATCCCAAGACCTTATAGCTGTTAACAGAAACAAACACTCAAAAGTAACTGTACGACAACTTGGTTTTTGTTAGTGAAATATTGAAAAATGGAGACTTTTTCGTGGTTTTTGTTTTTTATAATTCATTTGTAAAGAACCACACGTCTGAAACATAAGTACCACAGCGACAATAGGAAACCATATAAATTCAGGTCGATTGTAGTTAGACCTTGTAGTGACCAGCTCCTCAAGCAGTCTCGGTACAGTTCTTCGCAAAAAATTGAATAAAAATATTAAGGTAAAAGCCCCTATCATTGACAGAGCCCTACTATTGACACCCTATTTAATTTTACTAGAATTCAAATTTTCGCGCGCAAGCGCGCGCTTGACTATAGAATTTGCATATATTTTCATGCTTATGATATATTCGACCAATCACGTTACGAATAGTTTGATGCCACATACATTTCATCTCAATTTTATTATGGGATAATTAAAATCTGTTAATAATTACAATTGTTGATATTTCATGACAATTTTACATATTTTTAAAATTAAATAATTGTAAAATTTAATTCCAAGGTATAAACTATTTACCCCGAAAAAATTTCATTTTTTCAAGTAGGCCAAAACTGCTTATAAGTTTGTAATTTCTTAACAATATTGTTAAGAAAGACCTTATTTTCAAATCCAGATTTCTCAATGATTTTTTACGTAATTGCATTGTTTAAAATTATTTTAGATTATCTATAGTCTAAATAACCATATAATCATTTATTTATACTTTATCGAGTTAAAATTAATTTTAAAATAGCGGATGTCAATGATGGGGACACAAAAATTAATTTGCGTTAACTACCGACATAGGCCATACTGTAAAGTAACCTAACCCCCTCAACATACATATCAAGGTATTAATGTTTACATACTGTCATGTGATTTTATTAAAATCAAAGTATTTGAGACTAGAAAAAATTGCTAAAAAAAACCTGATAAAAAGTATAGAAAAGTTAGGTTTTAAACGAATTTTAAAATAATTAAAATTATTGGGCTGGCAATAGCCTAATCGGCTCGGTGCCTACATTTCGAAAGAGTAGGACCCGGGTTCGATTCCAGCACGCACCACTATTTTCAGTGATTATAAAATAAAATAAAATGAATATGTACTGACCGGGTTTTCTGTGGTTTTCCTGTGTAGTTATGGAAGTAAAAATGTCATTATAGAATTACTCCATGCTACTTAAGGTCGTAATGGAAATGCAGGTACTGATTATAACGCGTAAGTCGGCCACAGTCGCAGCACAGTGGATTATAAAGTGGAAAAAATATGTTGAACGCAAAGAAAAAATAAGTGTTAGTTAAAGGGGCGAAAACCAGGTATAACATATGAATGTCATATGATAACAAAAGAGGCACTTGAGTGGTATTACTGTGGTAATAGCAAAAATGTGGAGAATATGGGTTACAGTCTTGTAAAAACCAAAAACAGGTATACAAGTAAAAACGATATAATAATAATAATAATTAAAATTATTGATAGTTTTGCATTAGTTAGTAAAAATGATTATTCTTAATAGGAATTTAACTATAATAAAAGACCTGTTAATAATTGGGTCAATGGTATGTCAATAATCGCCTCTTTGGATTTTTTGCGCTGTCAATAACACATACATTTGATTTGTTGGTTTTAAGTTGATATAATAATTATTAAATATATTGTTATTAAAGTTAATTAATTAAAGTATATAAGTAAAAACAATGATGGTGTCCTATAAAAAAGAGTTGACGATATTGATTTGAAACACGATAAAAAAATTCAAATACTCATAATCACTCTTATAGTGTCAATAATGGGGGCTTTTACCTTAGTTTCAAATTTTTTTTAATTTTTTTCGAATTGCAAAAAGTAGCATTTAATTGATCCTATTCAGAATTTCAATCTCATAGACTTGAATTCTTGTCATTGAATTATTATAATGGAATTTTGATTCGAAACGTTCATTTTCGATTTTTTCATATGAAGACAACTTGTATTAGTTAACTCAGAATTAGCTTCTATTAGAATATGTAACTGTCGCATAATTTTATGATAATTTACTTATTTTCTATCTTATCTAATTTCATTCAAATTAATTTTATTTATATGGTAACGATCTAGATACGATGAGATTTTCTGCCCACATATAACTATATATAAAACTAACTTACGCAAATGAAACTACTATGTTGTGCCCACTAAAATTTTATATTTTTTTTATCTGACTTTCATATAAACTTTATTTGCTTAAGTATATAGAGTAATCGAAATAAACATATGTAGTTAAATGCATAGTAAATATTTTATTGATAATTAAGATATCGCTGTAGTTCTGAATGAAAATATCTTCTTTTTACTTCATCATCACCATCTAGAGAAAGTGTGTTGGTTAACGGGTTATTATAAACTGGAAGATTATTTAAATAATTTCTTACAAATATAGTATGCATACTTTCATTGAAGATCACCTTAATTTTAATTGGAATGAGGACTTTAATCATGTGGCAAAGTTTTTCATGGTTAATAAATTTTTGTAACTCTATTAAAATTTTTTACACTAAAAAAACTACTGGATTCAAGAAATATGTTTTCTTAATAATTTCACTTTTATTCAAGATGTTATCAACTTGTTTTAAGACTTAAATACTAATAAGACTAGGCCGTAGTAAGTGGATTTTCCGGAAATTTATTTTTCTAATTACGTCTTAAATAAATTTTAAAATCAAATAAAATGAAGTTTCTGAAAAATAACATATGACTGACTATAGCGGAAGCTTTAAAATAGTTCGTTTAAAAATTTTTCAAAATGTAATTAGATTAGATAAATAAAATTTCAGAAATTACATTTATTACGATCTATAGGCTATAGTCTTAAAACAAACAAAAAACGAAACTATTTATTAAGAGTTCTTGAAAATTTTTCTTGTATAAAGATTTTGATTGTATATTTTGTCTATTAAGCTAAGAATACAAGATTGAAGACAACAAATTCTCCAAGTGCGATACCCGGCTTTTTTCAAAATAAGTTTCTTGAATTAAGATAGTTTTTTATCAGTATATAAACAATGATACTCTATCAAATTAGAATCATTGCTTTTTAATTTTTGTGTATTTATTCGCAAATTATTTTAGTTATTAGTGATTAATTTTGATGGATGTCAAAAATGTCAAGTTGTGGGTATGAAACTATCAATTAACTTTTTAACGAATATAAGCAACGAGTATTGCGTGTGCGTTTAAGTGGGCTGTGGTATAGAATAGTTTATTGAAGTTTTATGCTCTCTCAGCATTTATTTATTATTTTTTTTTCTCTTGGTATTTTTATTTTTTTATTTTTGCTGAGTAGACGGCGAAGACCACAAGTAAGACTTTAAGACGAAGACAACAACGACAACTAATGTAAAAGAGGTTGGACTTGTGCATTCTTTACTGTTTCGCCCGCGCATAGAAAGCAGACCTAGCCATATTGTTAACCCACGTTTTACGTGTAATTCCACGCTTGTTGCTCGCAAATTGTGCGAGTGTACTTTTACTTCCTATAGTATCATCAAAAAAATTTATTTTATTTATAATGTATAGTATACCATAAGTTACTAGATTTTACAACAAAATCACTTTTTAAAAACCTACTCAAGAATCTGCAGGAATCTTATCAATTCATTTTTAGGGATTCTTATCGCTTCTCACTAAATTCCTTATGAATTACAGCGGAGTTATCAACGAAGAAAACCACTTTGATGGTGTTCTATACTTCTCTATACCTTGTTTTATAGACTTTTGGTTGTTCAGTTCATTTATCAGAATTTTTGACTTTTTACACTGAGAGAAAAAGTTTTTTTTTTTTTTTTAAATTGAGAAATGTGTTAAAAAATTAATTTGTTGAAAATTTACACCAATTTTATTTCTTAGCTGAAGAAATCATAATTTTTTTCATAGTAACTTTATTTTTGGGAAAAAGTTTTTTAGGTATGGGAAAAAACAATTTTGGATGAAAATTCGCAAGTTGTCTGTATAACATTGTTTTTTTCCAAATCTAGAAAACTTTTTTCTAACAATAAAGTTACTATGAGAAAAATTTTGATTTCTTCAGCTAAGAAAAAAAATTCTTGAAAATTTTTAACAAATTCATTTCTTGTCACCACTAAATGCCCATTTTTTCTCTCAGTGTACTGATATAAGAAAAGTAAAAGTTTTGTAAAGTACAAAAAATTGTTGTCTCGATACTAATGCAACATTGGTAATTGCTTTTTCAGAATATTTTTTGCCTGTCAATAAATGTATGTTGTATATCTTAAAATGATTTCTCTCATCTTAAAATCTAAGGTTTAGACGCTATAACATGATGAGACTAACATCCTAAACGGCCTGAGGCAAATAATCTCGGCCGGATATTGGTCGTCACGAAGTGTTGGCTTAGGTCAAGGCATAGTAAAGATCTCAGCAAAGATATTGCAGTCTTCAACATCTAAAGCAGACACAAACTTTTTATTTTATTTCTTACTCTCTCTCTCTCTATCTCTCTCTCTTTTACCTTTGAAAAATCTTCACTTACATGAGAAGATATTCAGTCCCAGAAATTTCTTATGATGTTTTTTATATTGAAGTATTAAGATCTTTTCAAGTTATACGTGATCTTACAACTAAACCATGTATTAGACACACTTATTTCCGGTCTTCTTAAAAAAATCTAACATACTTTTTCACTTGTCATAAAACTTTTTTTGGTCGGTGTTATTGATGTCTTCTTACAACAAACAGCACGCAATAATAAAGTTACATGGGCTATGTTACGGAAATTAGTTAACTTCGCGGAACTGCAAATAATTCAGTGGCTACTCAACATATTTGATTCTTATAAGCACTAGTTTATACACGAAAAAACTAAACTAAAAAATTTACTCATCATAACATAAAATATTACAAAGCATAAGGTTAAAAAAGTATCAAATCCAAAATTTATGATTTAAGGTAGTTGTCGTGGTTAAGGTATACCGTCAGAAAATTCTAAATTTTTTTATACTTATTAAGGACATGATACAATCACCCTAAAAATTTAAAGTCGATTGACCACCTATAAGCCGAGATAAATTCAATTAAAAATTGGATATTTAACTTTGATTGCATACGCTCTTTGCAGTTCTGTACCAGTTTCTTAGTTATAAAAAAAATTTTCAAAAAGCTGACAGTTTTTGAATGTATTTTTTGGAGTTTAAAAAAAATTTTTGACCTGCTAATTATTTATCAATAACGGATTAAAGTTCAATAATTTATAGAAAAAGTATATATCTACGGAGTCAGACAGAATTGTATGGGTTGCGTCTCTATGGGTACAGTCTTGCGTAAAAATTATGGATTACTTAGCTACAAGCTCATATACTTTTGCGGCGCGTATAATCTCTAATTTTTTGACAATATTGTACACTGATAAAAAAATTAACTTGACTCAAGAGCCAAAATCTTGAACCAAGAATACTATTTTGAAGAAAATGATTTCCTTGAGTCAAGAGAATAAATTATTGAATCAAGAAATTATTTTTAATTTAAGTAAATTTTTTTAGTCTTAAGAATTTATTCTCTTGACTCAAGAAAATCATTTTCTTCAAAATGGTATTCTTGGTTCAAGACAAGAATACTATTTTGAAGAAAATGATTTCCTTGAGTCAAGAGAATAAATTATTGAATCAAGAAATTATTTTTAATTTAAGTAAATTTTTTTAGTCTTAAGAATTTATTCTCTTGACTCAAGAAAATCATTTTCTTCAAAATGGTATTCTTGGTTCAAGATTTTGGCTCTTGAGTCAAGTTAATTTTTATATCAGTGTACCATGATAACTACATTAATATTTTTAAAGTGTTTTGTAGAGTTTACTATAGTAAATATCAGACTGTCACTTGTTAAAAATTATAGTTTCATACAGTAAAAAGTACTAAATCCATCATTATACTTCGGTTTTTAACGTTGCCATTAAAATTTACTATTTCACTTAATAAATATTAACGTTGGCAACTTTTGGGATTATAGATAATAATTAACGGTGTATCTTTTAAATAAGTGAAGATATTAATTATTGGAAGATTGTCTTTTTATTGAAATAGAGTTTTGGAAGTGTGTCTGAACAACCTCAAGGATCAGAGAGAACTAACTGCTTACAACTATATTACTACAGTTGTCCTTTTTACATCTTGTAACATTTAGTGTTTATACAGTCTATACAATGCTTGAATTGTACCTAGTTTTATGACTTGTAGTCCAAATACTTTAATCTATACTTCTCGAAAGTAATAAAATAAAACCTTTTTCAAGGGTGACAATGTGTTCACCAAATGTTACTCAAAAAGGAAAACTTTTACTTACAAAATAAAACAAACTTAAAATATTTAAAATATAATATCTTAAAAGAGAATGATTTTTGTAAACGAAAATATTTCAACACACCCCCTCAAAAATTAATCTTTTTTATGATTTACAATATTAATAGCAACCCTATATATATAAATATCTATAACAATATGATAACTAAATACAGTAGTTAGATACAATACATTTAATATTAATCGACATATCTTCCGTTAACTCTTTGTCTGGGACGGTTGTTACTAACCATTTACATAATGATCCAACATCTGTCTTTACGAAAAGAGAAATCCGGAAAAACCTTATCAGATCATAAACCAAAACATAATTACTTTTATAATATTACATCTAGATATTGTTGATTATTTATTAATCAATCTTCCAATCCCATTTTTGTTCTTAACTCCAGGAACTTGACCTTTGGTAGTGGCTTGATCAGCATGTCTGCAATTTGCTCACCTGTTGAAATATGTTTAAGAATTATTGTCTTTTTCTCACATTGTTCCCGGGATGAATGATATTTGATGTCAATATGTTTGGATCTTTTGTGCTTTAAGCTTTATAAGTAGTAACGACATTCATTTTTATAATGCCCTTTTCTTCCGCAATGATGACACTTAACATTTTTCTTGTTATTTGCACCATGTTGCTTTGACTTGACGATTCCACGGTGATTTTTCCATGGTTTTCTAAAATCTTTAGTAATTCGTTCAATGTCATTGGGCTTCTGCTTCACATCAAGAACCTTTTTACTTGAATCAAGATTTTGATTTATAAGCCTAACTTCATGATTTAATAATCTTGATTTTACGAAATTCAACGTGATTTTGTCTTCTGGTAGAATTTCTAAAGCTGTTATAACATCATTATAAGAAGGTGGTAAAGTACGCAATATATAAATCACTTTATCAATCTCCGAGATAGTCGCCCCGGCTGATGCTAACTCTGATATCAAAGAATCAAACTGCATAAAATGTTTACACAAATCGGTATCACCTTCTAATTTTAAATTACGTAATTTCCTTAGAGCTCTTAGTTGTTTTACTACACTTTTTCGCTCAAAGATATTGTCTAGTACATCAAAAATTTGTTTTGTCGACGATTCCGGTTGCACATAACTTAAACAAGAATCGGACAAATATTCAATTAACACATTTTTCGCGGTTGATTCCGATTTCTTCCACTTGTTGTCAGGATTTTCCGGTTCCGGTTGATCGATCACATGAATCACTTCAAGTTCACTTAAAAGACTACGGATTCTGAACTTCCATATATTATATTTTTCACCGTTAAAAGGTTGAATGTTTCTTTTCGATTTAAAATTTTCCATATTGTCTTTTGAATAATAATTTATTTTAATAATTGGAAATAATTAATTAGTTTCACTTAAAAAACACTTAACCACTTACTTTTAGTTTGCACTCACTAATTTTTAATTGCACTATGAAATTCAATTTTCTTTCAAAAAAATTTGTATTTTAATGCTTTTAATTAGTCAAGAACGTAACCTGGGCCCATAACCTGTTGGGATTATGGATATAATTAACGATGTATCTTTTAAATAAGTGAAGATTTTAATTATTAGAAGATTGTCTTTTTATTGAAATAGAGTTTTGGAAATGTGTCTGAACAACATCAAGAATCAGAGAGAACTGGCTGCTTATAACTATATTTCTACAGTTGTCCTTTTTACATCTTGTAACATTAAGTGTTTATACAGTCTATACAATGCTCGAATTGTACCTAGTTTTATGACTTGTAGTTCGAGTTTATAACTTATACTTTTCGAAAATAATAAAATAAAACCTTTTTCAAGGGTGACAATATGTTCACCGAATGTTACTAAAAAGGGAAAACTTTTACTTTTAAAATAAAACAAACTTAAAACATTTAAAATATAATATCTTAAAAGAGAATGATTTTTGTAGAGGAACGCAATATTTTAACAGCAACATTAAATTTTAATCTCTTACTATAGAAATTTAGTAATTTTTTTTAATAATTTTTAATACAAATCATACTATAATCTTTATCGCGCAAACGATAAACATTGAAGTTGGAATTATTAATCATCATACTTTAGACATTCACATAACTATTATTACTATTTGGAATAGTATTTATTATCATTTGATTAGTATTTATTAGAAATCGATTATTATTTATTTTAGTTTAGTTGTTTCTGTGTAGAAAAAGTTGATTTTATTGGAATTTAACATAATTCGTCTTTTTTAATTAATGGATACTAGCAACCTGCGAGAACTATGTGACTGCCGAGATTAACGGATCATGAATAAAAAAATTTTTTCTTAATAATATTTTGATATTTATAATTACATTATACATAGGTTGGGTACTTTTGAAATAAATTAGAGAAATAATAGTGCTATGACAGGATCAATCAAAAATAATTTAATGGACAACTGTGACGAAAGGAATTTATAGAACCAACAAACTATTCAAAACTCCTCCGAAAATTTAACATAAAAAATTAGGTGACCGTCTCTTTTTTCTCATGCAAAAATTTCTCGCGACAAAAATTGTCAGCAATAATTTCTTGCACAATATTTTTTCACACAAAAACCATGATAAAAGGGCCATGTTAATGTTTTTTTTTTTTTTAGAAATAGTTGTACTTAATTGTTAATAATTGTGAGAAATTTTTGTTGAGAAATTTTGGCGGGATTAATAAAGGCGGGGAGCCAAAAAATTGGTTATCACTGAAAAATATATAAAACCATAAAAAGGCATAAATTCTTATCAAGACATTTTTAATGATACCAAATTTAACTATAAAAATTCCTTTCAAAATAATCATATGCTTGTCACAAAATTTTCTTTACTCTCTGAATTATTGAAATCATAAATTACTATTGCCGAAAAAATATCAAAACGACACAGTAAAAAATTTTTCGTCATTGTGTAAAGTGTAAAAATGTTTGTGTAGAATTTAACATTTTAGTATGTTGATTCAACACAATAGAGTGTTGATTCAACACAGATTGTGTAATAAAAGTCATCAACACAAATTTTTGTGTTGAATTGACGAAAAATTTTTTACTGTGCAATTTACGATAATGATATACCCGTTAAAAAATGTTTCTTTGTCTCTTAATTATATAAATTAATTTTTGACATATTACCACATTCACATCTACAAAACAAAATAGAGTAAATAAGGAAACAAATGACGTTTGTTGCGAAATTTTAATCTATTTACAACTACTTCGAAAACTTATCATAATAAGTTAACTATTGCTGAAAACGATATGAAACGTTGAAAAGGCACAAATTCAGGGCAAGACCTTTCCAATGGCCGCGTTCAAGTTTACTAAGTTCTTGGCAGATCTTAGCATATCTTGTAGCAACAACTTAAAGTAACTATATTGTTTTTTTAAAAATTCTATAATAAAACAATGTATATTTATATGTATATGTGTAAAAAATGCAAGGTATATTTATTTAAGTGTGTCTAAATATTAATTTTTTGGTAGATAAAGTCAGCCCTACTCAGAACTTAGTAAACCTGAACGCAGCCAATGATACTAAATTCAATTTAAAAAAACTCATTTTGTCATATAAATACACCTGAGACAAAATTTTCCTGATTCTCTTAATTATATAGATCAGGTGAAATTCAAGCGATATATTGTTGTAATTAGCTGATTTACGCGGTGTTTTATATTAAAAAAGTCAATTTCCTAGAAGTATTCCTTTTAAATTCTTTGAAATACCAATGTCTGAAATTGCAAAGAACAATGCTTTATGAAAGTTCACCATAGAACTGATTTTAGAAACTTTACAGAGTGTTTTGTATGTATGATTTATATCTAAGTAATTAATAATACTGCAGAAATTAACTAAGAAAAAATTGATCGAATATGCTGTTTGAAACAGAAAAATTATGAGAGCGTGTGTGGTCTTTGATAGTTACGTCCAATCGTCAGTAGAAAATTTAAATCAACTATAAAAAAAAATATACCATTACGTTAGGATGTTAATTTGCGCTTGTCTTTAAGAGTAAAAAAAAAATAAATTTTAAATTTATCTTATAATTTAACTGTTTTCTGTATAACTACCCATCCAAGAAAAAATAAAAGCACGAATAAGAATTAAGGAAACGATAGTAATACTCTAACCCATAAAATATGAAGCATCATATCATCGCAAATTCAACAACGCGTTATCAACTGACAAATATTGGAACATCTGCCAAATTTTATCAGTCTAATTTTGAAGATAGAAGCTCATAAAATCAAAAAAAGTATTGAATTAAATAATTTGACGAAGAAAATTCTAAAACCAATCATTTTGTCTTATAATTTATCATAAAAGCTAATTAATAATGATTTTTAAGCAATAAAATTATTAACATAGATTAAAAGAGTATGTTAAAACGGAATATTTCTTAATTATACATTAAATTAGTTGGTATGAACAGATGAGAAGTTATTTACGGGTGTATCTTTAGTTTAAAAAAATTCTTCGAAATTTCAAGCGATTCCGTAAATGGAAACGTCGGCATCTTTTGAGAGGCATGTGCCACCGGATGAATTCTAGTTTGGCCACCAACAGCAGCGTTCTGTCTGGCTTCCGGCTTTAGGTACATAGTATGTATGGATACGCCCCTAGTTTCCTTCCGGTCGTTTATCACTCACTAGAGACAAAAAAGGAAGAGGAAGTATGATAGAAAAGTGGAATAATATGTTTATACAATACAAATATCGTGGACGGACAAATAAACCAATATGTATATATATTCTTATTTAGTAAGAAAGTGTATATATATATATATATATATATATATATATATATATATATATATATATATAGTAAACAAAGAAGAATGAAAAGCAGTTGGAAGTGTTTTAAATAACTTGAATAAGGAATTTGAATCTTTTGTTCATGAAACAAAAAAACAATCATTAAATAAATACATGAGAATGATTTAGAATAAGAATTAGGTAGATATGTACCTCGAAATAACGGAAGTGACGATCAATTTCCCGGATGTGAGTTGTCATCTTCATAATCTATGTTTACGAATATTCATATATACTATGCTGAAAAAAGTTTATCGTGAATACGAGAAAAAATTTTTTTTTACGTTTCAATTTTTAATTCGAAATTTATCTCAGTAAATTTTTCCATTTTTTGTTAGATTAATATGAAGAAAATTTTGGTTTTGCTTTTTGTCAATAGTTGTTTGCTTCATAGTTATGATAAATTGCAACATTTATATATGCAATCAATAAACATAATTTCTTACTCAGTAAGAATACTAACGTTGATATATATTTTCGCAGTAATCGACGATCACATCGCTATCTACGACGAATTGTACTTACGGAAGTTTGGGGTCATACGTAACAAAATATCGCTGATACGATTGCTTCACATTCCATCTATCTGAAATAGTGTTTACATTCCAAGGAAGCTGGTTAAATATTGAACTCACGTCCTGTTATCCATATTTGAGTAGACAATCACACACGTGATTCAAGTGCTTTACTTTCTTCTTTATCAGTTCAAAATATTGCAATTAAAAAGCTAGTTAGACTTCACTACACAGAAAAAAACGGTCATCTTGAATCAAGAAAATTTTTGACATTGATTCGGTACGCTTGGCTCAAAATTATTTTGTTTTTCAATTAAAAAATTTTACTCTTGGTTTACTTACAAAGCTCTTGCATGAAATATCAGAAAGTTTTGAAATCAGTGTTTTTTAATTTTTATTGAAAATATTTCATCTTGATTCAAGTAATTTCAATGTTTTACATGAAATATTTTTTCAATTTGAAGCAAGTGTTTAATTTGTCACAAAAATTTTATAATCTCAATCGGAAAAAAAAAAAAACACTTTTTAGTTTAAAAAACTATTTTATTGAAATGAGATGAAATTATTTCAACAAAATGCAGGAAATTTTTTTGATAATAATAGATTTTTTTTTTTTCATTTCACTTTATAAATCAGCAATATAATATATTTTTCTATTAAAGTTTTATCCAACTTTGTTTTCCGTTACATGGGTTAAGGTATTGGAATTTGAAACGATATTTCGTAATGTCGAAAAATGCTTATAATTTTAAAAAATCGTCGAAACAGAGTTAAGCTGGGTAGTTTTTAGTACAATCTATCAAATATTCTTGAGGATAAATTTAATCAAGTAGATAAAAAATAAAAAAAAAAAACATTTTAAACCATTAAGATATGGATATATCGATAATTTCCGTTCATTAAATTATTCATCGCGAGTCACTTAAAACTGAGCTGTCAAATTTTTGTGTTGATAAAAAAAAAAGAAACAGGCAAAAATCTGTTTATCTTAAGGAAATCCTTTCGCTCCAGTTGAGTCAAAACAATTGTAGTAGTCAATATACGATAAATTAAAATAAAAAACCCATAAAAATTCCTAAAATTAAATAATAAATAGTATATGAGGCATTAATCGTTGAAATTTTGAAAATAAAAAAAAAAAAATAGTTAAATACAAAAATTAATTTGACTCTTTCAAAACAGCTGCAAGTAATCTGTCCGTGATTTGGCAACGCTGTACTTCGGTTGTTTACATTTTCATTTGCACAATATAACCTTAAACACGTTTAAGTTTTTGCAGTCAGTGTAAATAAATAAATTAGTTTGAATTTATTGAATGGTCTGAAGCTCCCGCGATACGCAACGTTGCCAAATATTTTGACTCCATATATTAATGTAGGTTACTTGAGAATTTTTTGTGATTTTAAAATATTTTTTTTTTTTTAAGGAAATCCTTTCGCTCCAGTTGAGTCAAAACAATTTTAGTAGTCAATATACGATAAATTAAAATAAAAAATCCATAAAAATTCCTAAAATTAAATAATAAATAGTATATGAGGCATTAGTCGTTGAAATTTTGAAAATAAAAAAAAAATTAGTTAAATACAAAAATTAATTTGATTCTTTCAAATCAGCTGCTAGTAACCTGTCCGTGATTTGGTAACGCTGTACTTCGGTTGTTTACATTATCATTTGCACAATATAACCTTAACTACGTTTAAGTTTTTGCAGTCAGTGTAAATAAATAAATGAATTAGTTTGAATTTATTGAATGGTCTGAAGTTCGCGCGCTACGCAACGTTGCCAAATTTTTTGACTCCATTTTAACGTAGGTTGCTTGAGAATTTTTTGTGATTTTTAAATATTAATTTCCCAATAAATATTTCGGTAACTGATATATTTTATTGCAAAAAAAGAAACCTGAATATTTCGAAAATCTAATTTTTAGTTTTTTTTTTTACTTCATCTAATCCATAACTGATAGTATATAATTCGAGAAATACTGCAAATGTTTGACTTTCTCGTAAGACTCTGAACAAATACTAACATTTAAAAATTTTATTTTTTCAAAAATTTGTCCGGTAAAGTATAATTTAAACCTCACTATTAGATAAATAAGGACCTTAACTATTAGAAAAAAATTGAATTTACTCATAATCTAATATTTTTTATTTTACATTGGCGGCGAAAGGACCTCCTTAAAGTTTTTAGATTGTCACGGAATTCCTAATATTTCCTTTCTTCGTTTTTATTTTTATTTACATTTTTTTTCCATCTTTTATGTTGTTTGAACACTAAAAAAAGAAGTAGGTAATCAAATTTTCATAAAATATTTTCAAAAAATTTGTGAACTATTTGAAATATTTCTAACCGACTTTTGATCTAAAAAAAACAAATATTTTGTCAAATTGAGTAAATAAATGAAAGAAAAATATACAACACTCAAAAATGAAAAAAATTTTTTTTTTTTTAATAGAGCAGCTGCGCAAACGTAAATGAATTATAAATAGGCGTTTTGACAACATAAGCAAAAGATCAATTGATCCTCAATGAAGTTTATTCATCAGAATAAAGTTACAGAAGATAGTAGAGAGAATACTATAGTAGACTTATATGAGTCTAATATAATAGTATAGTCGACTTCGCAGGAACAGAAAACCTTTGATTGTATTATAAATGTTTTTTTTTTTTTGTTTTTTTTTAATTTATTTATAGCGTGCAAAAAATTTTTTTGAGTATTCTATTTTCTAAACAATAATTGATATTTATTAAAATATTCATTAGTATAGAATAAAAAATGCACTAATTTTTTAAAGCCTTTTTTAAGAATTTGTTTTTAAGGTTGACTAGCTCTTTATAAATACGGAATATAATAAACAGTTTTCTTGGCTGAAGAATGTTTTTTACTTGAATCAAGATTACTACTTATTGAAAGTCTAAAATTTCTAGTCTCATAAAAGTTTTTTTTTGGTTCAAAGAATCAATGCTTCACACTGATCACATAATGTCTTACAAAGTTAAAAATTTCTAAATACAAACAACTTTTTACTACAATTAAACGAAAATTTTGGGTTTAGTCAAAGATAAAAGTTTCCAAAAATTTTTTTTTGGGTTCAAAAATCATATTGTTGAAAGCTAATTTATATTAAGGAGGCTCGCTACCGATTTTTTTTCTAGATCTTGACAAAATTTTATTGTATTTCAGCAAAATTTCAACTCCTATCCACTGAAGTTTTGTCGCAAACAAAAACAAAGAAATAAAATAAATAAACATATTAGTTTCTGAATAAATAAATTAGAAAGATAAATTAGTTTCTGAATTTTTTTTTCATTTTAAGTCAATAAATTATTAAAATTTTACTATTAAATCTAATTTAATTAATAATTAACAAACTAATCCATGAATTAAATAAGAATAAAATATAGATGTGTTAAAAAATGCAGTACTTTAAGAACCTCCTTGGTATCCAGCAGAATTTTTGACTGATGAATATCTTTCTCCTAAAATGAACATCAGTTCCATTAAAATTATTCCGTAACATTGTCCTTACTCATATAATTGTTACAAAACGTACTTTTTGCATTATTAGTCACGTTATTTAATCATCGTGTCAGCAGAATAAATAAAAATACTTAAGTTTATTCTTTATATAAATATGACGTGATGTTTTGTATTACAGTTTGGTTGTATATACAATTTTTTGCTGTATGGCATAAATGTCACATTTGACAGTATGACATATATATAAATTACAAAAGTGTATACGCAATAGATAAAAACTGACGACTTAACTTTTTGCGTGATTTATAATTTTTATTATTATTTTTTTCTTCATCTTCTCTTCTATCGTCGTTTTCTGTTGCTTCTTGACTTATGTATTCGTACCACAGGCGGTATAAACTATAAAGGATTCTAAATTGGTAACCGCTACAAAAATAGACTTCCGGTTCCCGTCTTGGACGGCGTCTGCTTAAAGAGGTTTATGTCAAACTCACAAACCCGCCTTTAGTGACTTCCAAATTTTTGCTTTCGCATCTTTTTTTTCTTTCATTAGTTTTATTTATACTTCGTTTTTTACATTTATAAAGAAAATAATTTTTTATTTTAAAAAAGAAATGCCATTTTAATAAATATCAACCACTACATAAATAAACATTACGTGCTTTAAGTTAAGATCTGATAAGCTATAAGTCACTCAAAACAAACAAAAACGTATGTTGGAAGAATAGATGCATAAAAATCTAGCTTCTATCGCCAGGAAGTTTTCCAAAATTCTAATGGAAGGTTAAGCTAGGTAATATACATCGGAAAATTTATCTTTCTATGTAAGCACACATTGAAAAAAAAAAACTGCTTACTTCAAAAAACATATTTTCTTTAAAATTTTATTCTTGCTTCAAGAAATTAAGTTTTTTTAATTTAACAAATTAACTCTTGAGCAAATAAATTATAAACCCTTGCATCTGCAAAACATTTTCCAGCAGAAATTTATTTTAGCGAAGCACTTTACTGTTTACAAATAAGACATACATGTATACTTCGTCAAAGAATTTACATCTCTTAGATTAAGATAGGAGGTAACATTTGTTTAAGATTTACTGATTTTTTTTAATAAATGCGATGAAAACTAAAAATTCTCGGATTTCTGCCACTTTTCATGTTCTCAAAGAAATTGAACCACGTTTCGGAATATGTTGAACTAGAGAATTCGGTTTTTTGAAATATTTTTTGGCTTTTTATAACAATAAAATTTAGAAAAATTAGAACATTTTACCAAACAATTTTAACTCTTTACATACAGTTAAAAAAATTAATAATTCGAATTTTTTTTAATTAAAAAGTAATCTATAACATCCTCTAGTATACGAATCTATTTCTAATTTTTCAGACAAAAATTTCCTACTCTAATTCTTACGTTATAAGTTTAATATGAATTTTTCCGTTTTTGGGGTGGTAAAATACTGAAAGTATACTCTATTAAAGAAAAATCGTTAACTAGACCTATGCACAGATGATTCATTAATTTCTATAGGCGCATACAAATGTATCGATGTTCTAATTAGCAAATTGTGTAACTCCATTTTAGAGAATCTTCCATCTGTACGAAAAAACAATTAGTTCAAAATTTATTATCACTTTAAAAAAAAATTTAATATCCACTAGAGGTATAATATTTTAGTTTGAATCATTCAAATAATTTATAATTAGATTACACAGCTCTACAAAAAAAAAAGATATTTTTGCGAATTTTTATGTTTTCGAGTACCTAAATTACGAATATATTCATGAAAATGCTGAATGTGCTCTTTTTTTTATGATTTTTACGTATCTTATATTTTGAACAATTATCAGCTTGTTAGTATTAAAATTTGTTTTCCCAGTCCTGATTAAGCTTCTGCGCAACTTTTTTGCGCATACAAACATCACTAGATCTCCACTCTCAGTATCTTTGCTCCGCAAAACAGCTGATAACTCAGTTATTTGATAATATTGAAGTACTTACACGTGAATCTGGATAAGTTGTCATATGTTAATATTTTGATTCAATTGCTGAGTGTTCATTCTAATATATTTGTCTTGTCTTTTTAAACATGAGTTCGTCACGAATAAAGTGTAAATATAGTAGTGATTTATTTTGTTGTATTTGTGGTATTTATATATTAAAAAAACAAAAACGACATATCACAGACTTTGTTAAGGAGACTTACGCTGAATATTTCGGTTTTAAACTGGACAAATTAGATAAATCATGGGTTCTGAATAAAGTTTGTAAGTCCTGTGTTGAGTCTTTGCGGTTGTGGGAAAAAGGAGAACGTTCTGGATTAGATTTTGGTATTCCTATGATCTGGATGGAGCTTAAGAATCATGTCGATGATTGTTACTTTTGCGTAGTAGATGCTAAAGGTTTTAATCGAAACCAAACGTGGAGATATCCAGACTTACAGTCTACAAAATTTCCTGTTTTACACAGTGAAACTCTCCCTCGGCCTGTTTACGTTTCAAAAGTGATTCGCATGCCCTCATAAACAATGATGTTGCCGAATTCACAGAAATCGAAACATTCTACCAGTGGAAGTGAATGGGAGGGTGAAACATCTACGGCAAAGTTATTTTCTCAAAATGAGCTCAGTGATTTGATACGGGATCTAAATTTATCAAAACAGGAATCAGAACTGTTAGCGTCAAGATTGAAAGAAAAAAATTTATTTGCACCAACAGTAACAATTACAACATACAGAACGCGAGAAAGTTAGCTATTACAATTTTTTGATGAAAATGAAGGACTGGTATATTGTACTGATATTGCGAAGCTGCTTTTAGACATGGGCTTGGAAGAATACAAACCTACTGAGTGGCGTCTTTTTTATTGACAGCTGTAAAAGAAGTTTAAAATGCGTCTTACTGCACAATTGAAATAAATTTGCATCAATTCCAATTGCCCATTCAACAAAACTCAAAGAAGGATATGAAAATGTAAAATTAGTTTTAGAAAAAATTAAATACTCGGAGCATCAATGGCCGATCTGTGTGGATTTGAAAATGGTTAATTTTTTACTTGGTCAACAAAGTGGATACACGTAATACCCTTGCTTCCTTTGTATGTGGGACAGTAGAGCAAAGCAACTTCATTGGGAACAAGATGTTTGGCCTGCAAGAAATTCTCTAACTGTCGGTAAAGCCAATGTCATAAGGGAACCGTTGGTGAACAGAGACAAAATCATACTTTCACCATTACATATTAAGTTAGGAATGGAAAAGCAATTCGTTAAAGATTTGGACAAGGAAGGGGATTTTTTTAAATACATTTGTCGAAAATTTCCGAAGCTTAGTATGGAAAAGTTGAAAGGTGGAATATTTGATGGTCCTCAAATACGGCAATTGATATAAGACGCAGATTTTATTAAAGTTATGACTGTTCCGGATAGTGAAGCTTGGGAAAGTTTTGTGTTGGTAGTTGAAAATTTCCTAGGTAACCATAAAGCACTAAATTATGAAGAAATTGTACAAAATATGTTGACAAACTTTCAGACTCTAGGAGCAAATATGAGTATCAATTTACACTATCTCCGCAATCATTTGGATAAATTTCTAGATAATTTAGGAAATTATAGTGAGGAACAAGAAAGCGGTTCCACTAGGATCTGAAAGTAATGGAAGAAAGATATCAGGGTCGATAAAAGAGATTGTCCCCGGAAAAATTATAAAAGAAAAGCTCTTAAAAGGCGTTTTATGATAATATAACATGTTTTCCAAATTTTCCTCTCTATTTACTTCGATATATCATATTTTTATCCAAATAAAACTGACATTATAAATATATCTGTTATTTTGTTTCTCGTTTTCCGATTTTTGTAATGTAAAATAAAAATAAGTATTTAAAAAAAACGAAAGCAAATCTTACAAAATCATTCATAATTTCATGAATTGTGAGTATAAATACATCCAAAATCAATCTTATATCTAGGGCAACAAAACCACTGTAGACCAGTGTTATTGCTACATCAAAATGTTAAAAAATCACCCTCTAAAAAATAAGGAGTTAGACCAATTGCTCTAATGCTAATTAGACCATCGGTATATAGTACGGATGCTTTCTTATTCTGGTAAATAAATGTAAAGTCATTTATTTTGAATGAAAAAATGAGTTCTTGAATCAAGAATATAAATTTCTTAAAAGAGAATTGAACTGCTGTTAGTTGTCGAGAATTGTTGTTGGATGAAGAATTTGTTTGGATAGATCGAAGATATTGGATTTTTAAGCTAAGATGATGAGATTCAAGGCATAAAATACTTCAAGTGATACAACCAGTTATCTTCAAAATAACTTTTTTGGATTAATATAATTTTTCTATGAGTGTAGGTTCCTGGGATCTTAAAACGTAGAGATCTGATCCATTCAACACTAAAGCTGGAAGTAAATTTTTCTGTTCGAGCAATTTCGGTAAAATTAGGATTATGGGTCCTTTTATTCACACTATCGATAAATTAATAGTTAAATCATGTCGTATATCACCTTAGTTTGTCTGTAATGGGATCTTGGGCTGCAAATCTAATATGGCGTTTCAAACGGAAACCCACACTGTTACAAGCCCACGATGTTATTTTTATAGACATACGTGGGTTATCTTCTTCTTCTTCTTTTCCATCGTCTTCTCATCACCTTTATTATCTTTCTCGCTCTTTTATAATTGTCATTACTATCATCATCATCATTTGACAACACACATTTAGAAATCGCGACACCTGACAACCGATTCAATCTGCATAACATACAGACATATACGCACATATATGTTGTTATAAAATTTGACGCTCATATAATGAAATATAATTCAAAAAGTTATAGTTCTCTTTCTTATATACTTATTAATACACTATATTACTTGGTATCAGACGGCCCCAACATGTACATTAGTAAACTATTATCATTTTTACCTATATATATATCTTATATTTATATTCGTTTGTGTCACCGTAAATGGATTCTCATTAAAACAAATTGCCATCTAGTGTCTGTTTGTAACGCCTACTAAAAACCCTTATACTCAAAGCTGTTAAAATATACATAATTTCAAATTGTCATGTTTTTTTTTAGTAGTTATTTAAATTCATACTGAATAAAAATATCTTATTAGCAGGGGGTCATTTCTAAACTTTTTATTTATGATAATTTTTATGTGTGTATGTTTTTTTTTTCTTTATATTTCATTCGGATTAACTTGCTTTCTTACTTTAGTTTGAATAATTAATTTATCCATATATCACTACCAAAACCTAACCACTTCGTAGATAATCAATAAGTATTGCTACCTTTCAAAATAAAAGAAAATTGTTTAAATTTTAGATGTACTCTAACTGTACCAATTACGTTACATTAACAGGAATTCAAAAAATTATTACTGTATATATTAGTTTTTCTATCACTGACCGAATATTTTATTGATGATTAAAAAATTCAGGATTTTTCCGAATTTTATGGGTATATCTATAGAATTTTTTTTTGTCAGCCATATCCGATATGAACAACTTGAAAAAGTTACTTGAATGAATTTATCATATCAATTATAGGAATGAGTTATTCCATCGAAAGAATTTAACTTTAGGTTCTTAAAATCTTATTTACCTGTTAGGAAAACTTATTGCATGCCTTAAGCGCGAAGCGCGCAGGTATGCTCTACTCTCGCCTAAAAATCGTAATTTCGATTAAAACGTGATTTTCATAATTTAAACGAAAAAAGTTATGGATAAAAAGCATATTGAAATAAATAATAGTAACTACAGAACAGTTTAAAAAAATTTTCTTATCGGTTAAATAAGATTTCTCAGAAAAAACTCGTTTTTCTGATGAATTAAATGAATAAGAGCGTGGTATTCACGGGAACTATGGGCTTGATAACACCACAACTTTGTCAAAAATCACTTTCACGATTTAATTTTTTTTTGTTTTATTCCTGAGGAAGTTTATCAAAACCCTTGTGAAAATTGCGTGTCAAAATAATTCCGTTTCGATACAGTTAATTTTTTTCGATTGTCAGTTCGGTGACTTTTTCTGCGATTTCGGCAGCCATATATATTATTATTTTTCATAAACAGAATTGAAATAACTATAAACGAGCAGAAACTATACATACATGATGGTATAATTACTAACTGTTTTATCACCTGTTAAAATTTTTTTTTAGTTCGACCTACAGAGGGGATAATACTACTCGCGGGAAAATTCAAATTAAAAACGAATAATTTTTGTTATGATCTAAGTAATTTATGTATGACATGAGCGCTTAAGGCATGCTCATTTGGATTTTCCAAACTTTTTTTTTTTAAATTCGAAGCAAAGTTTTTAGAACATGTACATAAAGACAGAGTCTAGATGTTTCTAGAGTTATATAAATTTTTAATTAATTAATTTTTTACCTAAACCGATAAACTAATTCTATTAACAACAAATAAAAATTCTAGATCATCACTTGAATTATACTAAATCTTAAATTTTAATGGTGGATGATAGGGAAAAAGAGCAATTAACCGCCGATGATATTTTTTTTGTACTTCAAAATTTTCTTTAATACGCATAATGATTCAAAATTTATATAAAAATTAGCCTATCATTTCAGAAAAATTTTATTTTGATTCGAAGTGTAATCAGTTATAACGGAATAAGAAAACAAAACTTTACAAATTTACGTTTATATTAGTACAAATTTTTTTTGAGATAATTTGATTCAATCCATAAAAAATGACATTTTTATTGTTACTAATGAACCTAAATACGTGATGTGCTAAAGGTACATGAAATTGATGTAAGTTCAAGTTGAGTTGGTACCTACGTATGCTTAACTACGAAGATGTGGAATTTGCAGTGTAAGACCGATTGTAAGAGATGTAAAAGACTTTCAAGGCGTGTCTAGAGTTGAGAAAAGCTGGTTTAACCCACGCGAGAATCAAGAAATCTTGACTGCTTGTCAGAATTTATTCCAATTTTCTTTTTTTTTTAACTACTGCTTTATTTTTTATTCTACTAATATTTTATTTAAAGAAAGTCTTCTGATTTAAAAGAGATATAATTAAAAAGCTATTCTCAATGCATATTATCTTCATATATATATATATATATATATATATATATATATATATATATATATATA
>CAJNRD030001116.1:7191733-7264131 GCA_905319865.3 Cotesia congregata
TTTTTAAAAAATGGCGACTGATTGAAAATTTTCTCACTATTCTTACTGGTTTTTTTTTTTGTTTTAACCCGGCTAAAAAAATCTTTAAAATAAAAATTTTTTTAATTCCGTACGTGCGACGATAACTACATCCCTACTGATTCAAAAGCAATTTGGGTTTTTATTTTCAGATGATCTGTTTTTGAGTTATCGAACCGACCGTGGAGGGGGGAAATTTTCTCCAGTGCTCGACGAGATTGTTAATAACTTTGTAATAATTAAATATTTTTTAATAAAAATTTAGGGTAATAATCTTTAATTTACCCTTAATAAAATAAAAAAAACCTGATTCCCAAATTCCTTTATTTTCCCTGTCAAAAAAATTCCCGAAAATCACCTCTTTTTTTCGATCGTCACAGTGGTGTTCCCCTTTAAATTAATGATTTTAGGGTAACGTAAAGTAAAATATACTAAAAATTTTAAGCGCGTTTTTCTCAAAATGATTTTTTTGAAACTGGTCGCATCAATAACTCAAACAAATATCAACCGATTTTTAAAATTTTCGTTTGTTTCATTTATCTTTAAAGTGGTTACACTGGCCGATATTGAAAATTTTGATGTTTAAAATTTTTCAAGGCTGTTTGAATCCAAAAAAAAAAGAAGGCTTTAATAATATGAATAAATTTTCAATCGATTGGCATTTTTTAAAAATTGAAATTTAAAAAAATCGGCTACGTGTAACAATAATTACAGTCATACAGATGTAACTATAATGTAACTAAACTATTTTTTTTTTTTTCCGATAACCCGTTTTCGAGATAGCTATGCGACCATGGAGGGAGAATTTTTTTTAGAGTTCGACAAGAATGTTTATAACTTTGCATTGTGTTGAAAATTTTTTAACTATTAATAATTATTTGTTAACTATTAATAAAATCTTGTTAATTGTTATTGAGTATATAATAATTGATAATAAATGTACTTTTCTTTAAAAAAAATATTTATTAAAAGCAAAAAAAAAAAGAGTTATATTTAGAAAATTGTTTCCGAATAAATAAATTTAGTAATAATCAATAAATTGTTCTACCAATGTAGTGACCGTAATAAAGTATATATATATATTCAGTTGTAAGTGATCAATAATTTAGCATTGCATATCGACTCAAAATAAACCCAAGCTTGAAACTAAAAAAAATAAAACAATTCAACAATAACTGATATTGCTTTTATTCAGTATTCGAATATCAGTAAAGATAATAGAAAGCTTGATTATTGACATACGTGCAATTGCATTTATATTTCTCTAATCGATAAGTTCTATACTAATACTATTGTATAATATTGACCGACTCAAAAATCAATTTTCTGAACACAATCTATTTCTCGTTTATTAAAACCCTATCTCCTTCACAAAAGCACATTGAAATATTTAACATCCGCCGTTCTAAAATTAATCCGATAAATAATTCAAGTATATTTATAAGGTATCAAAGTTCAGTTACCTGAAAAGTAGATCAAATATTATCCACAGATGAAAATGAGTAAATTTAAAAGTTCATTTTTTAATTGAATAAATTTTTAAATTATTGGAAAAAAAGATATAATTGAAATTGTAAATTAAAATACATTTAATTTTAATTCTTAACTGTTTCTCTGCTTTTAGTTCATTGACTTGGGCGTGGTTACAAGCATACAGTACAATCACAAGGACGTTGAGACGGCGCGAAAGGGCCAGGAGGTTTGTGTGAAAATTGAACCGATACCAGGTGAAGCACCCAAGATGTATGGACGACATTTCGATGATAAGGATATGATTGTCAGTAAGGTAAGATTATCATTTTATTTACCTATTTATACTAATATTCAATACTTTATTGTAAATAGTATTGAACTTTATTGGAGTGAAACGTTTTTCGATATTCAAATCTTCTGATAGTTTAAAGTAATCATGTCGTTCAATAAATAAATCGATTTGTAATTAAATTATGAAATCGACACAAAGCTTGAAAATTAAAAGAAAATTTTAAGTCGTCAGTCATTGACGTAAATAAAATTTCAAATAAGATTTGTATAATTTACATTTTACATTGCGGGTTTTTTCGTATCACCCTCTCATGATATCCATTCATTGATCCAACTCATTCATAAATATCCGCCCTCGTATCTGGTCTCATTGATTGCACACGAAGCTATACAACGCTTGCGCCATATCGAGTTTGTAAATTTAGATGACTTATGTCTAGCTATTTTGAGCGCATCTTTCGTCACTTCTATAGTCACTTTTAAATGTCAACTAGACAAAAAAAAAATAATTTAATTACTTTGATTATTTTTAAATTAAGAAGAATTTAAATAATGAATATTTCACAGAACCGTTCGTCAATACCAATACATTTAATTAGTATTGCACGACTCAAAACGCTAACCATTTGAGAGTAATTAAATTTTTTATATCTGCTCCCTAATATATTTTTATTGTTAGTTCAAAAAATCAAGATGGTTCGCATGCAATTAGACAAATAATTAAATCACGATAAATTCTGTAATTATCAAAGTTTATTTGATATAATAGAAGCAAAAAAATATCAATTAAATAATTTTTTTTTAAACTTTAAAAATAAATTGTCTAGCGGAAGTAATACAATTTCATTATTAATCATTGATAAAGAAATATTTGTCTCTTACGTCGATAACCTAGCTGTGCACTTGTACATATATCTATATTATTTATATATGTATTATATACGTATATAGTTTTACGTGCTCGTTGATTTTCCAAGCACCCACGCTTTCCGTGCCCGCATCCGGTCGTCTGGTATATTCCGAGTCACGCGAGATATGTCCAACCCGCGTTTCGATTCCGCTTAGCTTCTGTCCCACGCTGATATTATATATATATATAATAAATATAATATCAATTAAATGATTTTATTATTAGATATTATGATATTTATTGCATCACTTATTAATTTAACGGAATAAATATTTATACTTCTCTTATTTAATTTATTCACTCTCTTGTTTTTTATCTAATATTTTTATTTATTTTTTCGCTTATATTTTAACTCTTTCAGAGTTTTTATATTAAAGAACCACATGTGCTTAACATATGAAACGTTACTGACAAAACGGCACATATTTATGTACACAGTGTTTTTAATCGAGAAGCCAAACAGAAATATTAGGAATTTTTATACATTTAGATAAAAATGACAGTAATTTTTACAGAGAACAACTTTCAGGGTATTCGATTGTGATTTCTCAAAGATATTATTCAACCGATTTAAACACATGTAAATTTTAAATGCTAAAAAAATTTTAAAAAAAATTCACATTTCTTAAATTACAGTAAATTAAAACGTGATTTCTTCGTTGAAATTATGAAGTAATTAAGAGTTTCGTCTCTAATTTTTTTTTCAAAAAATGTAAATTTTTAATAAAAAGAAAAAGAGTTTGAAAAAGATCTAAATTATTAAACAATATATATTGAGTCTCAAAATATTTTTTAGGGAAATCTACATTTGCTATAGAGAAATTTGAAGTCAGTTGACAAAAAAATTTCGGCATGCTTTTTATTGAAATTAGGGAAATTAAGACTGCTTGAAAAACTATTTTACTCAAAGGGAAATAATTTTGATTGATACAATCAATTTTGCAGACATCCGGTTATCACGCTTCTAGAATTTCTTTATTTGAATCTTGTCATCTTGGCTCTAGAGCCTAATCAAAAATCGGTACAATAAAATTCTTTATCCAAGGAAAATTCGCGACAACTATCAACAATTTAATTTTTTTCTTCGAAGGTCATATTCTTGACCAATTTTGATCAATATTATATTCTGAAACATATTTGAGATTTTTTATTTTGACATAAAAAACAGCAAAAATTCAAAAATTTCTTATTTTAACGGCATTCTTGAAACATATCGGGAAGTTTAAGTTTTAAACTAATCTTATTGCGTATTTTAATTAAAAAAACAAAATGAATATCTGGACGAAATATAGACCTTATTTGAAAACAGTGAAATATTTAATCAGAGTAAAATTTTTCTAAAGAACTTTCAGCTTATTCAAAAGTTTTACTTTATTGATTTTTGATTGAAGAAAATTAATTTTTTTGAAACCAGGATGAAATTTTGAAGAAAATATTTTTTTTTCTTGAATCAACTTTTTTCTCCAGTGTAATTATTTAGTGTATATTTATATTATGGTCCATGTCTGTTTTTCCCTTGATTAGATATATCAGTCTATCCGACGTCGTATTGATTACCACCTTGCACCAAACTCAGTAACTCCAATACTATTCTCTCCAGATTTCTCCATTTTTTTAGACCGCACATATTTCTTCTTTGTTTCTCTCCTTCTCGTTCTTTTTTCAAATTTTTTGCTTCCCCTTTTGCGGTTGCGCTTTAAATTTTGTATTGCATTTAAATTTGCTCTCTTTTGCTTACATTTTGCACATAATAAGTCAATACAAACTGAATCCTTGAAATCACTAAAAAATGGACTTGGATTTTAGTCATAGATTTTCAAATCAATTTTATTTGGTAACAGAGTCTGCGCGTCAAGCTTGTCAGCTGTTTAGTCACGAAGGCTATCGTGTAAAATTACTGGAAAGAAGAATAATAATGGTAACAGCAGTAACTGTTCTTGCAATGCAAAAGACTGAAGTCTGGTGTCGACGCATTTGAATTGGCTAATGTCCGTCACTCGATCATTCATTGCGATGTACATTACGTCTATATATTATGCGAGTTATATTTCTAGGCCAACCAGGCATTTATATTAGTTAGTCTCCAATAATATAATTCTATTCCTTTATACTTAATGAATCACAGTTTACTTTAACTCTGTTATACATCATACTTATTCTAAATTGATGATTATATATATTGTGCTAATATTCAATGAGAAAAAAAAATGTTAGATTCTTGAAAAATATTTTATTCAAAATTCCACTCCTGTTTTAAGATATTCAGTTTTCTTTATTTAAGAAATTAAATCATGAATCATTTAATTAAATTAAAACTTTTGGGTGAGCAGAACGCCCTACAGAAAAATTTTTTTCTAACAAAGCTCTTTAATTTTCGGACCAATCCAACATCAAATTTAATTTAAACTCGATCAGGTTTATTAGGTTTATTTAAAATTCATTTATGCACTGAGAATAAATTTCTTTTAAAAAAAATGAGCAATGTTTCAAATTTTTAACATTTTTATTTCTTAATTGAAAAACAACTTTCTTGTCGAAAAAAAGTTTTTCAGATTTGAGAAAATACAATTTTAAATGAAAATTCGCAAGTTTTCTATGTAAAATTGTTTTTTTTCTCTCAAATAAAAAAACTTTTTTTCAACAAGAAAGTAACAGTGAGAAAAATTTTGATTTATTTAGCTAAGAAATAAAATTGTTGAAAACTTTAAACAAATTTATTTCTTATCATAACAACGCCTATTTTTTTCAAAATGAATTTTTTTCTCTAAGTGTTCTTTTTGAGCTTCATTATAAGTTCAATATGCTTTTTGAACTTGATTAGACTGGATTGAAGTTTACTTGAGCTTCATGAAAAGTAACTGAGGCTGAATATTTCGACCCAAGTAGTTATCGATCGTAGATGTTGATCTCTTGGGCCAAAATGACGAAATTTAATGCAAAAATCTTGGAACGACAACCGATTGTCTGAAATGTATGTTTCCTGAAAAGATTACTTTTCTTGAAGCGTGCACTGATAAAAAAATTAACTTGACTCAAGAGCTAAAATCTTGAACCAAGAATACCATTTTGAAGAAAATGATTTTATTGAGTCGAGAATAAATTCTTGAAACATGAAAATTTTCTTAGACCAAGAATAATTTTTTAACTCAAGAATTTATTCTCTTGACTCAAGAAAATCATTTTCTTCAAAATGGTATTCCTGGTTCAAGATTTTGGTTCTTGAATCAAGTTAATATTTTTATCAGTGTGATAGCTTTTCTATTAGAGTTGAGTTGAAAAATAATAGAAACTTTAAGAAACGCTTTGAATATAACATATACTTAACCGATCATTACTATTAGTGGAATGTGTGAATAAAGGATTTAATTAGTTCAATATATTTACTTAACAGACGGGTAAATTTCAACGTATAACACCATAAAGCGATGAAGTTTATTCACAGATTTAATAATAGAGTAATGGAAAAAACGGTAAATAAAGTTGGAATTTAAGTATTGTCGACTATAAAAGATTAGACAAAAATAGTTTTATTAGGTGTATATATTTATCGCAGTAGAAGTCAATGTTTGATACTTAAGTCAATGATAAATGTAATAAAAAAGGTTAATAGTATTCTGTTAATATACATTGAGGTGGTATAGGTGCGTGATAATAAAAGTAAGAGAGAGAAGGAAAGATAAAAAAATATAAGAACGAGAATCTACACCGGATGTAATGTACACGCCTACGCGGCTGCGAGGTTGCAAATTAATTCGTGTCTTCATCTTTCGTCCGCGCCTTAACAGTCTAATAAAGTATTGTAAGAGCACACCTTGTTGATATTCTTTTGTAATTAATTCAATTAAAAATACTTTTTTATGATAGATGAAACATACCGTAATACTACATTGTTGGAATTTATTTCGTTCCTTTAAATTGTAGTCCAAGAGTGAAATTTTATGAAAATTTTAACTTATTTCGCAGATTAAGCCAAACCGTTCTGCTGTTTTTGAACCCAAAATTGAATGAAGTAAAAATTACTATAGAATATATAATTTTATAAAAGTTGTCGAAAGGAACGCTATAGGAATAAAGTATTCTTTCTTTTCACTGTAATGAAAGTTTTAAGGAAAACTCATTAAAAATAGTAACTGTCTGAAATTAAAAATTATCACATACTTTTATTCTTTAAAATAACAAAATTAAAAATTATTTTAATCCTACGGCGTTGCTAAAAGTAAGACTGTAAGAATACTGTGATTTATTGATGAAAAAAAATTCATTCAGAGAAAAAGCATATAAATTAAAAAAAAATTGCATGAATCGAGTATTTTGATTACTTAAATGCTATCGGAAAAAATTTTTTCTCGATTATGAAGTTACCATAATCCCATAATATCCCATAATAAAATTGAGGTGAAATGTATGTGAAACCAATCTATTCGTGATGTGATTGGTCGAATATATCATATGCATGAAAATATATGCAACATCTATAGTCAAGGCGCGTGCTTGCGCGCGTAAATTTAAATTCTAGTCTCCTGATTAAAATGTATTATAAATTTATAGTCATTACAATTGCTAACGTTTTGCAAACAGAAATTTATATCATATCAACGTTCTAATTAGCAAATTGTCTAACTTCATTTTAGAAAATCTTCCATTTGTACGAAAAACCAATTGATTCAAAATTTAATATCACTTTTAAAAACCATTTAATATCATTAATATCTTATAGAGGTATAATATTTTGGCTTGGATCATATTAATAATTTATAATTGGACTATTACTGTATCAATATGTTAAAAAATCACCCTCTAAAAAATAAGGAGTTAGACCAATTGCTAATTAGACCGTCGATATATTAGTATTCTTGCTTCTACTTTCTTTCAATCGCTGTAACGAAAAGTTATTAACTCAAATTCAATTCAATATCCCATGTTGTCTAACTAGATGTTAATTTAAAAATTAGAACTTGAATCAGATCATTTGTTAATTTTTAATTTTCATACTTTTTAGACATTTAAATAGTGCTATAAGTAGTAAACAATAAGTTTTATTGAACTGTTGAATGATACTCAATTACTCAATGCACTGTTTTGCTTAGAAAAATTTAAGACTATCTCACCAACAATAAATTATTAAAATTACAAAGTCAAGAAAAATACAAAATTATTTACTATTAATAGTTTGTGTCTATCTATAAAATCTTTACTTCTATAATAAATGCTTAAAAAAATTATTTTATTTTCTTATTTGCTCCAGTAAAATTTTTTTCTTTTGAATTATTTTTCTTGTATCTAATGATATAGTTTTTGATTGAGCCTAAATTGCAATGAATTGGCGAATGATTTCATTAAATTCAAGCCGTTATTGCTTATTACAAGTAATTTAAGTATAACAAAATTAAAAGCTCAGTTATAGTAATAATTATTCGAAATAATTAATTTCATATTTTAGATGATTAAGAATTATTTATTTAAAGAATTGATTTATACAATTGATCTCTTTACTAGGAAAAATGTTTTCCTTTATTACATACTTCTAAAAATAAATTAGAAATGTTTTTTTCTGCGAGGAAATTATACTGTTACCTAATTCATGTTAGTAAGAATCAGTGTTGGGTTATTCAAATGCGCCACAGATGATATTTTTAAAATTTCGTCAGTTCCAACAAAACAGAAAGATTCTTCAAAATCTTTCAAAAATGATTTCTAATTCACCTCTTACCGCAAAAAATAAAATATGGTGGAAACTGTCGGCTACCTATATTCAAAAAGTCGAACTCATTGAAACATAAATGAAACCACTGAATGAAAGCCATTACATTCATGAAAGTCATTCACTAGCAGTTGTATCGATTCGTAGCCATGGTAGCAGACAGCACCAGGGGTGGCATAAAACCCTCGGATTTCAAATAAGGGGTTCTTATTCACACATATAGAGCTGTATATTCTGGTAGTATGGGTTTCATTAAGCTAGTGTGGTGCTCTATTGAGGACGCTACTTGTCCTTGGAAAGGAAACCAGGACATCCGGGCATGCTCTCTCTTTTATTTTCGAGCTACCCCTGTATTTATTTTGTAGCGTGCCTTTCGTGTTTTCCATTCACCTACAACTACCAGTTTGTCATTCTACTTTATCTATTTATTTTCCTCGTTTATTTAAACTTTTACGAAAAATCGTTCATAGTATGTCTGTATCATATTTTCACCGAATTTTATCAAAATTTATATTTATTGCACGCCTCATAAGTGAAGCGTTAAGGTAGTGCTCTACTCTCGACATGTCAAAAAAAGTAGTTTTCTCGATACTGATATTGATTTTTTTTTACTTATATTGCACTTACAGGATAATATAAGTGCACTTATATCAAGTCAAATAATCTGTCAGACACATAAAATATATTTCAATAACAATTATTTTGTTTAACATAGTAAATAATAACATTAAAAATAATCTTTCCTGGACGAATAATTTTTTTTTTATCATCTAAAGTAACACACTAAGGACTTTCTCAATTAATATGACCGTTTAATTAATCGTCATTTAATTATTATTTATAAAAACTAAGATACGACTGTGTATTTGTACATTTATATATACATTTAATTATAGTATTTTTTTTTCTTCACCTTAGAATTATGGTGCCACTAAACCATAGCAGAGTTTTCTGTTTTTTATTATTTTGTGTTTTGTATTTTATTTTAATCAATTTTATTGTGGAAAATGAGATTATGAGGCGTGCACTTTTGGATTTTACAAATTTTTAAATCATTCAAACATGAAATGTAAATTAAAATACTGAAATTTTTCGGCTTTTTTTGGGAAAATGTCATCTAAGTAAAATCTACATTGATTATTATTATTGTGACTGCTGTTGTCTTTTATCTAATATCATCATCGACACACTAATAAAAAAACGAGTTTGATTGAAGAAAAAAAAATTGAGATCAAACCAATAACTGTAAGAAAGTTTGAAAAATTTCTAAGGAAAGTTTTTTATAGGGTAGGAAAGGATAAAAAAACTTTTAATCAAATCAAAAGCGGTCAAGGACAAAAGTTATCGATTTAGTCCGGAATGCTCCATATGTAAATATTGTTTGAAAATATTCAACTGATTTTTTTTAAGTAAAATTGTTCCAGAGAATTTTTTGTTATTTTAAGAGATTCAATTTATTCACGCAAGTGTTGTTTTATTGAATTAAGAAAACTGGATATCTTAAAACAAGAACGAAATTTTAAAAATATAATCTTCTTGAATCAAGTAATTTTTTTTCTGTGTGATAATATGATTTTATATGCTAGCCAATTGGTTGTAATTGTCATTATATAATGATAATAATTTGGATCTTTTCTGAGGAATTAGGTTAGTAGGACATGACGTTAACTTCCTAGGTTGCCAAGGGGATGACCTAGTGCTATTAGATTGAGGTCGGTAGAATATAAATTCACCCTTCGAGAAAGCTCGGTGAATCGTGGTAGTTTGAAAATAGAGATACGTGTTTTGTTTTATGAATGAATGAATAATAAACAAAGAAAGAAAAGCAGAAAGAAATTACAACGGATGTATGAATGAGTATTTTTGGATAGAAGAAACGTAATTTAGAATTCGTGGTCGCTAAAATATGGAATTACTGGACTATCTTTAGCCAGAATTTATAACTGTTGCTGATTGTAAAAAATAAAATTGTTTAAGTTCATATTTTTTTTATTTTTTTATTGCAACACTTTAATCAATACACTTTAATTAATTTGTCGCAATAAATGAGAATTCTAAAAGTATAAGTTTTAAAAATTTTATAAGTATAATTCTTAAAAATCTAAAGCACAAAATTTATTGTTTTTAATATTTATTACTTCAATTGAGCTTTTAATGTTTTTTGTCTAAATTACTTGTATTAATGTATTAATCAACATGAATTTAATAAAATTATTCGTCAATTCATTGTGATTTAGCCTCAATCAAAAACTATATTATTATATAGATATAAAAAAAATAATTCAAAAGAAAAAAATTTTACTGGAGCAGATAAGAAAATAAAATAATTGTTTTAAGCATTTATTATAGAAGTGAAGATTTTATAGATAAATACAAACTAAAAATAGTAAATAATTTTATATTTTTCTTGACTTTGTAATTTAAATCATTTATTATTAATGAGATAGTAAATTTTTCTAAGCAAAGCAGTGCATCGAGTAATTGAGTATCATTCAACAGTTCAATAAAACTTATTGTTTACTACTTATAGCACTATTTAAATGTCCAAAAAGTATGAAACTTACAAATTAACAAATAATCTGATTCAAGTTCTAATTTTTAAATTAACATCTAGTTAGAGAACATGGGATAGTGAATTGAATTTAAGTTAATAACTTTTTGTTACAGCGATTAAAAAAAAGAAGAAGCAAGAATACTAATACATGATTTAAATTTCTGTTTACAAAACGTTAGCAATTGTAATGACTATATCTAAATTTTTAATAAATTTTAATTGGGTATTTGCATGAAAATGATTTTGCCCTAAAAATGTAATTAACGCATTCTTTAATAAGTAAAAGACTAGGGAAAAAAATTAAAAATTAATTTAAACAAGTAATTTTTAAATAAATAAATAAATAAAAGTGGTCCTAAATGATAAAAAAGTCACGTGATTCGAAACGTGTTGTGATTGGTTTGACGTCATTGTGCATATATCAGCGCGATTATTTAAATCCATATTAAGTGGTAAATGGTATTTTACAGTGTTTAAAAAGTTCAAATTAAGTTTTTATAACTTTATTACTTTAAGTTTCATTATATTTAATAATTAATGTAAGAATTCACTGAAAGTATTAAAAAAAATTGATAATGGATTAGGCGGAAAATTTTTCTTAAAAAACTGACGTGAATAGTGGCACAACATTATTTTTCATTCGCTTGTTACCACCAACCGTTGTCCACTCTAACCAATTTTCCATGTCCACTTGTAGCTAAAATTTATAAAAATTTATTAATAACTTATCAACAACTTATAACTTATTTATTAATTACTACGCTTATAAGAAAAAAAAAAATTTAAGGTTATGATTTTATTTTAGATGAATTTCAGGTATTTTTTTTATCAATACTTACGTCAAAATGATCTTCACAACAATACAGCCGACTTGATGCTGAGTAATAATTTTTATTTCCACATGCATCTAACCAATTTTTTCGTTTCGATGCATTTAATGGAACATTTATAAAAATTTTATTTGGCTTAGATTTACCAGTATTTTTACATGTTGGCACTATACACCAACAACAACCATTTTTTGATGCCATCAAATAATTGAATAGTTCTTGATTATTATAATAAATAACACTACAAAACGTTTTTTTTTAAACAACAATCACAACAGTTAATTACACGTGCTTAAAAAAGTGTACCGCAAGAGATTGGCGCCAACAATTTCAAACAAAATATGCACTATGACGTCACATACGCGAGAGGGAGTCACTTATTCGTTTAAATTTCGACTATTTTTTATTTATTAAATAATTTAAATATTTATGGAAAAAAACCAAAAATTTTTTTTCCAAAAATTCAAAAAAATTCTACAAAATTATAAAATACTAAAAGTTAAGGAGTATAAAAATCTTGCAAATACCCAATTAGGAGATTATGGTAACTTCATAATCGAGAAAAATTTTTTTCCGGTAGCATTTAAGTAATCAAAATTAAAATATTCAATTCATTTTATTTATTTATTTATTTATTTGTCAAAATTTTTAGACCCTGAAGCCTTAGCTCCCTAAGGGCCTTACATATAAATAATACATAATAATAATAAAATTATAAACAGTAATGGAAATGGAAATGATAATAATGAAGTAAAAATAAATAACTAATGTTGTCTCGATGCATTTTTTTTTTTAATTATACGTTTTTTCTGTGAATGAATTTTTTTTCATCAATAAGTCGCGGTATTCTTACAGTCTTACTTTTAGAAACGCCGTAGGATTAAAATAACTTTTAATTTCGTCATTTTAAAAAATAAAAGTATTTGGTAATCTTCAATTTTAAACAGTAACTATTTTCAATGAGTTTTTCTTAAAACTTTCATCATAGTGAAAAGAAGTATTATTTTATTAAGAAGTTGAAGTTATCATCGAATTTCACGTAGTTATATTTGAAATAATTATTAAAAAATTTCAAACAAGTGTACTCTAGTAATAATATATTATACAAGCGTAACAACTGTTTATTTTCAGATGACATCATTTCGAGTCGAACGCTTTGAAGTATTGAATTTAAAATTATCAATTTTTCTAAATAATTTTGCAACGCAATTAAATACTTGTTGTATATTTTTTATCAATTCTTTTAAGTTTCTTCGATAGTTTCTAAGCAGATAAGAAATATTTTTCCATGTTACTATTTGACGCGTTTTTTTTTTTTTTTTTAGTTTTTTTACCGGTAATACCTTTTTGTTATTTTGAATAATAAAATAACTTCTCCAATAGTAAGATGAAATAACACACAATGAAACTGACAGTAACGAAGACAAGTAAGTTAGACACACCGGAAAACGTCGGCTGTACTTACCGGATGTGCATCTTCCTTTTTCGAATAAAGTCCCGCATATTAACTTCTCAATGATGCCGACTATTTGATACACGTAATCTTAAAATATAAATATATCTGTGTTTTGTAATTTTTTAATTCCCTTTGAAAGAATTATCTACCGCCAAATACTTAAATCTCTTCTTCTCCAAAAAAGAAAATGAATTTTAACTAAATACCAGAAATTGTTATTGTTTACAAGGAATATTATCGTTTATCATTTAAAATAATAATAATAATAATTATAATAAACAAATAAAATTACAGATAAAACATGACGATGTAATTAAATAAAATAGCCGTCTGAGTAGTTTTTAGGGTTCTTGTGATGTTAGGGTGATGAAACGGAAGTTGTTGGGTCCCAGTCTCCAATTGCAAAAGGGCCGGAAGTCGGTTGTTCCCACGATGATCATCAGCGTGGTAGTTTCACGCATCACCCGTTCGAGTTCTCATCTTGAAACGTCAATTCTATTTTTCTATATGACTTTATAAAAAAAAAATTCTCAAGATTATAGAAGTAAATTGATTATCTTGAGCATGATTGTTGGATTATGTAAATCCTTAATTATTTTTATTGTTACATTCTAGTTAATCCGAAGAACCAAGACAATTTGCACATCATTAAACAGATATTTTAATCAAAATTAATCCCGTAATCTTTAACAATTTATTTGATATGATAAAAATAAAAAATTATGGAACTTATTCATTCATAGAAACGATAAAAGATATCAAAATAATTTGAAAAACTGCTTACTCTGTTATTTAATTATAATTAACAAAAAAATCAATTTGATTACCTTTTTAAGTATCTACAAAGAGTTCATTTTTTTTTTCAGAGTGTATTAGATTGTTTTTAAATATATCGAAAATTTTGATAGACCTTTTAATATTAATATTAAGGTACCGCATCGAAAATTTCAATTTCTGGTTCAATTAACATAAGGTGACCTTTTTTTTTTAATTTCAAAATTTTCAAATTCTCCAACAACTTATCAAACTAATAAGACCAGAACATATAATTGTGGGGAATTAAACGTTTTACAAAAAAGGTCATTAATTTTTCGATAAATCTACTTTTTCAAAAGTTTTTATTCTTTTTTAAGATTCCATAAGTATTTCAGTAATATTAAAGTTATATATCAAAGAACATTATTTTAAACACTTTGATAAAAAATTTTCAACATTGATTTTTATTATTAAACTTTTAACTTTCATATATTCTTGTAATTTAATTACATTTTTCGGGCTTTGAAAGTAGTCTCTAATGTTGCAAACTATATGAAAAATGTATCAAATTTATAACTCCGAATTTGGCAACTTCAAATTAAATAAAAAAAATATTATTTTTAAGCCCGAAAAATTCAATAATTTTATGACACTTATTGATTTTGTTTAAATTATTTGTTCGATATACAAATTGAATCTTGGTACCCCGAATCAACAAAAATATAAAACGATAAAAATATTCAAGAAATAGGCAAAAAAAATTCTCAAGGCGCTTTCTAAATATTTCGCATTATGAGTTGTGAAAAATTATTAATAGCTTTTAATTTTATTTAGCTTCAATAAAATAACATCAGTGAAAACTTAAAATGACGAGTAGTACCTGTATGTATTATTAATGTTAAAGAGAGTCGCTGAAGAAATTTTTCAGAGCCAGTCGATATTTAGCACAGCTTATAATTAATCCATCAAAACCAAGTTATTAGCTTCCAAAAGCATATTTATTTTAATTTAGTATTTGTCTATAACTGGTTGAGGTTGAGCAACAATATCCATATTTGAATGTTTAATTTATATACATAATATATTCGTCAATTTATACACAATCATGCGCGCGCATGTGTGTGTGAAGTTAGGTGAGTGCAGTTGGTTATATGTTATATCGCAGTGGGGAAGAGAGAGAACGTCCTCAATAGCTACGTAAAAATACCATTGTGACCGATTCATGAATGAAACGGTACTTCCGGTGCGTGCGGGTGGGGACGGAAATAGTGTAAAGCGGTACGTTATATACTGATGAATGGAGGACAACCGTTTTCCTTCTTCGCCTTCTATATACATAAATATACTGTATATGATAGTAAGAACTTTTGAATATTAATATGAGTAGACCAAGTAGCCAGAAATACCAGAAGCAAACCAGCTTTGACAATTTCACGCTTTACATTTTTACACTAACCTTTTTTTGACTTTCCACTGATACATCTTTCTTCAACCTGCTACTTATTCAAGCTTTCGGTTTATACTTTTATTTATGAAGCATCAAACACCAAATCGAACAGTTCTAAATAATTCCATTTTTTGACGAATTACTGTTCAAATTGAAACTCGTCTTCTTTTATTTTCGAGGGAAGAAATACAAATTACGTTCAAGGTAGAAGAACTTTTTGAGTTTGATAATTTGGATGATCTATTTTAAACTGTACTCACTCTTAAATTTTTTTGGTAAATTAAAAGTGGATCTGCATCTATTTTCAGCCATAAAAATTATAAAAGAAAATAATCATAAATTTTTATTTTCAACGTGTTCTACTCATTGACAGATTGTAAATAAAAACTCATCAATTAATATGTTTGGATTAAAAAATTTGAAACCTTATCTTTTGATCAGCATTTGAACGTGATACATTAATTTTTTTTAACAGCTGTGTAATTTTTTCATGTAACCCATTGATAGTCAGATAATTAAAAAAAAAAATTTCTTGATATATGTTAATTTTCACTAATTTGATGAAATTTTGAAAAATTTTTTAATTTTCATAGCGCCGATTTTTATTTTCAATGGTATCATTTAACCCTAAGTTTAAAAAGTAGTTTTCCCCTTTTTTAACTATCTATACCCAGAAAGAATGATTTCTTGACTGGAGAACAAAATTCTTGGCTCAAGTAAATTTTCGCTTGCCCGAAGGAAGACCGAAGTTGTGTTGGCCGAAGTAAAAATTTTTCTTGAAATTCTATTCTTGGTGGAAGTAATTTTTTCTTAATTCAAATTATCATAAATACTTGATACAATAAATTTTTATATTTGATCAAGATTTTTAGATACTTTAAGGAAGCAGCGCCACCTACTTCAGCTGAGAAAAAAATTATCTCATCTTGAGAAAATTTTTCTCTTGAATATTTGATACCCATTTTAGATCATTTTAGCGCGCAATTATACATATTGAATGAAAAAAAATGATTCATTATTTGATCTTCCCATTTGACATGTTAGTCTGAGAAAATTTTTCTCTTGAATATTTGATACCCATTTTAGATCATTTTAGCGCGCAATTATACATATTGAATGAAAAAAAATGATTCATTATTTGATCTTCCCATTTGACATGTTAGTCAATAGAAATATTAATGAAAATTTACTATTAAGATATTTAATTTTTTGGAGCAAGAGAAAAATTTTCTCAAAACAATAAAAATTTTCTTGACTTGAATAAATTATCTTGGATCAAGAAACGTATTTCTCAAAGCAAGAGAATTGATTTGTTGGAATAAGTGAAATTTCTTGTGTCAAAAAAAAAAATTTCTTTTTCGCCCAAGTAAATAATTATGAAGAAAAATATTTTCTTGGTTCAAGTGAACCTTTCTTTCTGTGTAGGTTATTTCGCGAAATAGCGATATAGAATTTGAAATATCTTGAACAACTAACCGTCAACCTCTTCGTGGGTGTCTGTAAGTTCATTCAGATGATACTATTGCGTAGGATGCTTTCGTTTGCAAGCTGATTCAATATATTTCAAGGACTGATATACGTTACATTTGTATTTATATAAAGTTCAATAATATTTTTAATGAGGTTAATTCTATACATCAGCAAAAAGCTTCACTGTATATACAAAGTAGAAAAATGTCTAGTGACCTTGATTAGCTTTTCTGTGTTGCGCAAAAAATGGAATTACATTACTTTGGACACATTGAAATGAAAACAATTGCTAAAAAATGTAAATGTCAATAAAATTACATTGATAGAAAAATTATCTTGATCCAAGAGAAATAATATTTTCAAGAAAATTATTTTGAAGGTTATGGTGCTTCAAGAATTTTTTGCCTTGAATTTTGTATTCTTAAGGTAGTATCCCTCGCGACATATAGTGCGAGTAAATTTGGGTATAGTTTAGGATATTTTTGTCTTTCTCACTTGCTATTCCTTACTCACTTCTACTCATAGTTATTTTTGATACTAGTTTATTTTTTAATAATATTTAAAAATCTAGATGGTAAAAATCAATGAAAGTTGGTCAAAAAATTTCAATTTGCGTCAATCGATGCAGAATTATATAAATATTAATCTGCCAAAATTTAAAAAAATTCCTAAGAAAACGCCTCTGGCGAGGGTACTACCTTAACTTAAGGCATTTTATATTGATAACTATTGTCACTTGATTCAAGAGTATATTATCTTCGATCGAAATAATAAAATTCTTTATTTAAGAACAACTGTCAAAAATTAACAGTAATTTCGTTTTATTTTAAGAACTTAATATTCTTAAATTAAGAACTATTACACTAAAAAAAATTAACTTGAATCAAGGAAAAAATTTTGAAGAGTTTCATTAAATTCACAGTAAAAAATATTGTTTATTTGTGTTGAATACGGTCTGCGTTAAAATTTTTTTGTGGCAAAATAACATAAAGTGTGTTATTTGTTGTTGTTGAATTTCAACACAAACATTGTGCTGGTCGTATTAAACACATAAATTGTGTCGATTTCACACAAAATTTTTTACTGTGTTAAATCAAGACAAAAATTCTTGAGTCAAGTAAAATTTACTGAAACCAAAAAAAATTTCTTAATTTAAGAATTTTTCTACTCAAATCAAGAAGATGAAGTTTTTCACAATTATTTACTTGATTCAAGTTAATTTGTTTTTCTGTGTAAAGGATCAAAATAAAAATAACCTATTTATAAACCGTGAGTAACTTATATTTTTAAAAATATCATTTGGGATCCGACCTATAAAAATCAGTAAGTCAACGTTTTTGGTGAATTGCAATGAACTTTCTTATCGCAATAGTAAAACAAAAAACAATTTTTTTTTCTATTATTATCGTATTTTATAAACAATTATCGCTCGTTATCTTTTAATCAAATATAGATTGTACTGGCTACATATTTTTACAAATTGTTGTCTATAAAAAAATTAAACTATTAATTGTTGATAAATCTAGATGATCTGAAAGATTAGCAACCAAAAATAATAATGTAAATTTCTTGATTCCAAATTACAATACTCTTTTCTTAAAAACTCATTACAAAATTACTACCAGAGATATTGAATGTAACTTTTCCTTAAACGTATTGAAAAAGATGTTTGATCAAAAAGGATCAAAAATGATTCTTCATGTACTGAACTTTCATAAGAGGTAGTATTTGAAAAAATTTGCAATATTGAAAGTTCAATGCTTTAAATACTTTTTAATCATTTTGTTTAATCAGGGCTTATTTTCGTTACTATGAAATATTAGTTACATTTATAAACTGCGAGACTCATGGCGAAAATTAAGTTATTGATAGAATAATTCAATTGGAAAATACATTTCGATATAATTAATAGTTAAAAAAATTATATCAAACAATAAATTCTTAAATTATCAGTGAAAAATCACAATTAATTTCCAATCAAACCACCGCTAGTTCTATTACACGGACTAATATAATCCGTCTACTAAAAACTGACAGAAATTGAAATTCTTAATCTTAATAAAATCATCATTCGGTAAATGTTTTATAGATCAAATTGAAGACGCAATGTTCTTTATAATCAAAAAGACAGAAAATGCAATTTCTACTATCTTCAGAAAAATTCAAATGGTTATTATTTCTAAACTTATTGACCGACTTAGCTCGTTTTTAAACTTATTTGAGGTAATCGTCTGAGAAACATGTGTATACTAAATTTCGTTACGATCCATTTATAACTAGAAGCACAATCGCAGCAACATACCCTGAGCTGTCCCTTCATTTACCAATTATCGTTAAGATTAAAAACACGATTTTAATACCCTAAATTGATTAATTTTCCGAAAATTTTTAGTTGAATGTCAACAATCCAAAAAAAGTTTCACTTGCATCGTGGTTTCATAAAACCACACAACAATTTTTGTCTTAACAGTTGTAATTATTGTAATTGTTTAGTATTGCCATTTGGCCTATGCCTTTGCAAAACTTTTTAATTAAATCAAATGGTTCTTTTTTATGGATATTTTTGTAAAAACCTGAAAAATTACTTCTTATGGTATAGCTTATAGAACTTGAATAAATAGTTCATATTTGTGTAAAATTGTTTTCACAATAAATATTTTATACTTACTAAACTAATATTTGACTATGATAATAATAGATATTTTATTATTTATGTTACAGATAAGCAGACAAAGTATAGATGCGTGTAAAGATTATTTCCGAGATGATTTATTGAAAAGCGACTGGCAAGTGATGCTTGAACTCAAAAAGCTCTTTGAAATTCTCTAAAAATATTTATTGATAAAATTAAATCCCCATTGCTAACATCATTAATAAATAAAATAAAAATAAGAGGAAAATAAATAAATATATATATATATATATATTTTTTTTTAACAATAATTGTAAAAAAAATCACATCACTCATTGAATTTTAAAAGAAAATTTACAAATGAAATCTTTATTTAATGAATTTTATTATTGGTATACTCCAAATGCAAAATACGAATAATTAATAATTATTGATGAATAATATTACTGATAATTGAAGAAAAAAAAATAATTATAATAAATATGAAAATATAAAGAATAAAAAAAAAATGAATTCAACAGAATGATTATTGAATGAGAAATAAACTTGAATGGATCGTTCAATGATCAATTTTCTCGCGTCATTCTTGACCTTCCAAGACAATATTCATTCACATTATTCACAACTTGTTAATGTTGTATTACTTATTATGTAAAAAAATATGATTAACATTAATTAATATTATTTATATACAAGCAACCATTGATATACTACTTAAAGAAAATCTTCGTTTTTCTTTTAAAATTTTTTTTTTTTTTTCATCAAATAATTTTCAAAAAGGAAAAAAGTCCAATAAATAAGTAAAAAGTATTGAATAAATAATTATTAAATACCTGATAAAATTGACAAATAAATAAATGAATGAATAAAATGACAATTTAGTATTTTTTAAAAGTTAATTTGCGCATCGTCAAAATGTTGAATTAAATAAAAGTCAATATAAAAATAAGAAAAAGAGAGATGAAGAGAGAAGCAGAGCGAGACACCTTGAATACACCAGTCGGGCTCTCAATGAATGCACGTCATTTCGAGTCATTCATATATCCGCAGGTTGTCCTCGCGCGGGTTCACCTCATTCTGTTGCGTGCGTTGTGAGAAGTAAAAACATTCTTTAACGTACGCAACCAAAACCAGTAAGTATAGTAATATCATATACATGTATACGTATATCTTTATGTCTATAAGATTAAATTGTGTATAGTGTAGTATAGTATAGTAGTATAAAAGGACTTAAACGTTGCATTACGGCGAGTTGTGGAAAGGGAGTAGACTCAAGGATTTACCAACACCGTCTATTAGTTCTCAAGTACCCTGGGCTTCTTATTGCTTGTTGCCAATAATACATTAATAAATTAATTCTTTCAGTTTGAATCCCTGATATAATACGCTTGAGTAGAAAGATTACTCCGGTTATAAAGATCAAAATTTATAATTCTAAGGGTGAGCGGAGTAACCAGAAATTTTATTTTACTAATTATAAATAAGTAAATATATAAAAAGCCTTTTATTTCTTGCTTATTCACAGTACAATTTTAATAATAATGTACATGCAAAATTATTTACAAATTCAATTTTATTTTGCTAATTTTAATGCATTTAAAAAGAACGATAAAAAAAATAACATGGTTAAATAGTATACTTAATTATGTTTCCATTTCAAAGAGTAGTGTGATTAAAAATATTAGTAAAGTTTGTAACACAACGTGATATAGTTAAATAAATATTAGATTTAAAATAAAAATATGAATATTTTGTAATTTGTAGTATTGATTTAATTAATCAGATATAGTCATTTTGTTAGCAGGAACTCTCTCAATGAAAGGTAAAGGCACCGTGGAAGATCACGACCAAAACTCATCTCTAGAGATAATTAAAATTAAAACAAATTTTACTAGTTACTTTTTGAAAAATTTTTTATATGAACTATTAAAAAGCTTTCGTAGTAGTTGGTCGTATGCTCTTTTTCGGAAACTTCATTTTATTTTATTTCAAAATTTATCTAAGACATAATTACAAATATAAAATTTCTGAAAATACATTTGCTACGGCCTATCTTTAATGAAATTGTAGTACACAGCTAATCATATACGTTTTGACTGTATAAAAATAGTTTAAAAAAAATAATTTTGCCACCCAGTTCATTACTATTACCATTCATCAATTTGTATGTAACATTTCATCCAATTCTGAGAGTAGAGACCAGAAACTACAACTCAAATAGAAATAAGTTTACATTATCCTATTTATTTATTTACTTCTGGCTATACATTCTTAGAGGTGCATTACACCTTTACATAGAAATCAGAAAAAAAAAAAAATAAAAAAATTACGCATACTTTTTTCATATCTAGAAAATTTCAATAGAAAAGAAACGCTCAAAATAATAAATCTCATAATTATTTAGTTTTTAAGATCCAATACTTCAAATTAAAATCAATATAAGAGGATAAAAGGATTAAATGAACATCAATACATCAACAGCATTGGTAAAAGCAACGTTTTGCTATATTTCATAGCTTCTTCAGGCTCTGTACAACATAAAAATTTCTTTTACTAATTTTTGAGTCTCTCTGCCGTATGTTGTAAGCAAGTTGTTAAAGAAATCTCCAATCACAGACATAATTATTTAGTTTTTAAGATCCAATACTTCAAATTAAAATCAATATAAGAGGATAAAAGGATCAAATGAACATCAATACATCAACAGCATTGGTAAACGCAACGTTTTGCAAAATCTCATAACACAAATTGCTATACAGTCATCTCAAAAGCATCGATAAAACCATAAGTTTCTAACAATTTAGATTTCTAATAAATTTGCAAATTTTTCTTAGAAACTTCTTATACATTCAGTGTTTTTAATTCATTAGATAGTTTATTATAACATTTAATTGTTACATAGTAAGCATTTTTGGTGTTAAATAGTCTTGTTAACTTTAGGTAAAATTAACTGCCTATTACGAGTATTAAGTATCCTTTCAGAGTCATTGGAGCATTAACACAAAAGCATCTTTTATTTTTAAAGGTATCAACGACTGATTGCTTATTTTCATTTTACTGATTAATTTATTTTGAATTTCGACTAGCGGTCAAACAGAATTACAAAAATGTACATTTTTTTTTTGATATACATAAAAATTTATTAACAATTAAACTTATGTCTACTTGGAAAAATGTTCTTGAATTAATTAATTTCAATATTTTCACTTTCTGTAAAATGCGTAGCTGAATGAGCATGGCAAATCGATGGCCACAGAGTTTTCTATCGGTATTTTGGATATCAATTTGATAAATATATAATTTATTTACTCGGCTATGAAGTCTGAGCTTCTTGTTATTAAAATAGAAGTTGAGTTACAAGATCCTGAAAAATTTTTTAGGGCCAGCGTTTAAGGTAAAAGTAATGGTTATGATTGTAATTAAATGATGTCAGAAGGACCTTGATGCCAAAAGTTGTCTTTAAAATGCGGTGATCACGCTCTATAGGGATGTTCCAGAAGTCCAGTCTTAGGTCACTGATAAACGGACAAACTTCCAGAATGTACTGAATAGTATCAGCTTCTAATATCGTCACTTTCTGTAAATAAACAAATAGAATTGAGCTAAATTTTAGATTAAGTTAAAAAATTGTTTATGTATACTTATAAATTAATACTTTTCCAAACGTAGATCTAAATTTACGTTATAGTTTGGCTTATTTCTCAAATTAACAACAATTCTTTAACAATCATGACTTTTTTAAGCTCTGAGAACAATATACAATGAATAAATTATTAATTTTAACTATATAACTGTTTATTTATTTTATTTTTTATATTTATACTTTTTTTAATTCCTTTTTGTTACATATTTTAGTTCCTACTATCATTACTATTACTATTATTATATGAGTTTTGTAGTACCATCATGTTGAACTATTCAGAAAAATTATTGAATAAGCTTTAAAAACAACAAAATGTAGCGATGAGAACCATACTAGGGGTGAATAGATACACGAGTTTGAAAGTAATGTTAAATACCCTCGGTTGGATGTCAATCAGACACAGACTGTTTCATAACTCGTGTATATTAATTCATAAAATAAAAAATAATCTTTGCCCAGAATATTTACGGACTGAATTAGAATCAAATAATGGATACTATAAAACAAAGAATTCGAATAAATTAAAAATAGTAAGAACGAGGACAAAAACAGCCGAAAAAACATTAATATACAAAGGTTTTAAATGGTACAATAAACTGAATATCGCAATTACCAGTCAAAATAGGATCAATATATTTAAAAGATTACTTAGACAATACGTTAAAAATTATGTTAATATGTTTAATAAATTAGATTTGTGACAATTGTAAATAATTATTTGTGTATATGTTAAATTTATAATTATGAAAATATGTACATAAATAGTTAAAAGCTAAGGTACTACAAGTGCAAATAAATTATTATTATTATTAGAATCTTTATTTACTATTTTTCTATCTTATAAACATTTTTATTTAGATTTGTTGTAATATTTACACTAATTCAACTATACTGAAATACTTTCTTATAACTTTTTAAGTTGATTTGTTTTTTTCAATTCAAATATTAAGATATGATTATTTGCAAGTGCAGGAATTTTTCATAAAATTTTCTTTCCAAATTAACTATCGTGGATATTTTTATTTCCAATCATTTATCATTATACATTTATTTTTTGTTTTTTTATATTCTACATATTTTTTATTTATAGACATTTTTCAATACAAATGTTGAAAACTATAGAGAATTTATAGAGACAAATTGATTGAATATTGTTTGAGATTTAACTCTCAGCTGACCTAGCATTTAAAAAAAAATTATTTCTTCACTTTGCTTACAGTTTTTTAACCCAAAAGAATACCTTTCTTGACGTTCTAATTGCGTATCACACCTTCAAATTAGTACAAATATATTTGTATATAAAATTGTATTATACTGATTTATATATTTACAATTTTTTAATTATTTTGTGATACATAAAAATTGCAGTTTTGGTAATTGTGATTAAAAAAAATTAAAAAAATAGAGTTATCGACCATTTTTACTTTTTTTTTTTTTTTTTTTTTAATCCAGAACAATACTCGTTTAAGGATTTTTTTTTGTAACATCGTTAGACCTTTCAATACAATATCATCGACTGTAGGTCCAAATATTAAACAAAAAAAAAAAATAAATTGTACTGTTAATAACTTATTTAAACTTTTGAACAAAACTGCCTAAAAATAATAATGATAATCTAGAAAGGACTATTCTTAATGTAGATAATATTATTTTGTTTTTTTTTTTTTAACTATAGACAAATGTCAGTAGATAGTTACTTGCTGAGATTTCCCGAGGGAGGATATCCGGTGCGGAAATGTATCCTGTTCTATCAAGTTGGATCAGAAAATGCATATCCGTTTACTTCTCGTGTTATCTCTCTCTTTCTCTTCTATTCTATCTTTCCGTTGTCTTTTCTTCATTTATTATTTATTGCCTTTTCTATAAAGTTTTTAAAAATTTTTTCAGCTTAAAAACATTTAAGATATTTTTTAATCATAATTTCTTTGTTTTTTTTTTAATATAAATTCAGTTTATTAGTGTAAAAAATAATTAAATTCTTAAACTTTTAACGAATTTACTTCTTTATAAATGGTTTTGAACTTCTTTAAATTGACAATTTGAAAATTCTAAGAAAAAGAACTTATCTATCGAAAATTGAATTGAAACTAATATCTTCTCAATTTCTTTTAACTTTCAAAGCAAAAAATTAAAACTACACGGAAAGAATAAGATTACACTGGATAAGATTCCAGATTATACTCAGTGACATCTGTAGTGAAAAATTTTTTTAGCTAGTAGCTAGTAAAATCTAGATTATACTGAGTGATATCTGGATTATACTCATTGTAATCTCCCATTTCCCTCAGTAAAATCTCAGATTATACCGTATAAGATTCCACTGGATATAATCCGAGATTGTATCCTATAGAATTTGGATTATACTCAGTAGAATCTTGGATTATACCCAGTGATATCTCCGCAATTTTTTCTCTACACGGAAAGAAAATTGAAGGAGTTTTTACTATTTTACTATTGTAATTTTTACTAAATAAAATAGTAACGGTGGTTACTATTAGTAAAATAGTATACTTCTCTTTTAGTAATTTTTACGATCTATACTATTGTAAATTTTATCCAACAAATGAGACTAGCAAGAGTCTTAAAAAGTCGAATACTATAGTAGAGCAAATTATACAATATGTGTTTGTGAATTTTACAATTCAACTATTGTAAAAATTCACAGTTGGTTTTTTTAAAAGAAATATTAGGGAGGAAGAGAGATAGAAGGTTGGGCTAATTGGTACCTGTAAAATTGTGATAATATTAGTGTCAGTATCAGACTTCTATGTATTAATGTTAGGAGTTTAAATTTTTACAATATTTGTTTTCCATCATCTAGAAAATTTTCGAGAAAAAAATTTGATTTTTGTATGTAACTTAAATTCATGATCTTCAATGTATACATAAAAGCGCCGATACGATCATCATGAAACCAGCTATTGATCTAGTAAACTGGTTATTATATATCCAGATCGAGCATAGCTCAGTGTCGTTTTAAAAATAACTTCTTTTGATGGAATAAAATTTAAAAATTAAAGCGCGAAAGTTACAATCCAAAAGTTACGATCCTGTAATTCAATATGGTGGTTGCATTCTGTAACTTCAGACTTCAAGCCTCTCACTAACACTCAGTAAAAACCATAATAATCATTTAGTTCTTTATTCTTAGAGTAACTAACTTACTAGCTCTTGCATAAAACTTATTCTTGTTAATTTTTTTTTAGGTTACATTATCTATATTTGCTGGTTATCACGTTTCGCAGTATGATTTAATTCTTCGTCTCTACAAATTAACAAGAAATAAATGAAAATTACAAAGTTAACTTTAAATAGACGTTGGATAAATTTAAAATATAGGAATCCTGGGATCTAAAACCCAAAGAATAAAAATAAAAAATGATAGGCGATACAAAATCTAAGCGAGAAACGATATCCTGAAGGAATCAGCTTGAGGGACTAAGGGGTGAGGCTATTTTTGTGGTCGTAAGGGGCCGCCTAGGTATACGAAATAAGTACTGAATGAATAGAAGGAGCCTGTTTACTCGCAGCCTACGCGATCCTTCTCTTTACCCCGCTCAACGTTCATTCTCTCTTTTCACAATTTCTGTCCTTGTCTTTCGTTCATTCTCAGTCTCTCCGTCCTTTATGAGCAACCTATATATATATGTATATCGACTAACCTACACAAAAAAGTTTGATCTCGATCGCGCTCACGCGATCCCGCCATTTTGAATAAATAAACTGCGCATGTACATAAATTTAAGCGCATGCGTTGTTAACCTGCGTGCGCATATGTTAACAAGACGCGGGCGCAGAGTGGGGATTTCTTAAGCGACTCACTACATTACCAGTATGTTAGGAACCTCCGTAAGATTCCTATCGTTTTATAAAAAAGTATGTTTAAAAAAGTAATAATAAAATAATTATAAATAATTATTTATTATTTTGTATTTTTTATTTGTTGTTATTAAAAAGTTTTTACCAGTAATAATTAAATAAAAGTTTATTGTTTTATTAATAACGTGATATCTAATGATTTAAATATCATTAAACTAAATTATTTAAATATTATTTAAATATGTTATAATAATACCGATAATAACAATAATAATTGTTATAATTATCATTATTATTTTATTTATCAATGATAAGTGTGTAATTGTGATTATTATTTTATAAATAAATGATAAAGTGAAAAAAAATGAGTATAAAACAAAATAATGGTTTTAATACTTGATTTTATAAATATTAACATATTTTATTGTTTTAAATAAATAAATAAATCAAGTAAACAATTACCTGTGGAAAAAATATAATAATCAAATGAAAAAAAATAAATAAATATTATTAAATGAAAAGGATAAAAAATACGACGAGGGGGAAAAAATTTATCGTGGACAAACGAGACGGGGATTGGTATTGCCTCGGATTATCGTTTTTTTCGAGTGCGCACTGCGTTAAACACGCCGCGCGCAAATTTAAAAATAATAAAACGAAAATTATTTGTTTTATTTTAATTTAATGGTTTTATGTTTTATTAAAAAAAAAAAAGTGAATGAATGAAAATCAGTAGGAAGACAATTGGTGATTCTATAAAAAAAACGGGTGGGGTGAAAAAAATTTAGCGTTTGGTGAATTAAAAGTGTGGAAGTGTGGATACCTTGGACTGTTCCCCGCCCCCGGCGCTGCCCCCGCGGCGCCCGCCTTGGCCGCCAAATCGACAATTAAGCTATAATACATTAAGAAACGTTGAAGCTGTGGGTACAACTGGAGTAACTATTATTAGTGGAGGTGGTGGTGGTGGTGGTGGTGGTGGTGGTGGCATTGCTACTTCAAGAAATAATGGTGGTAGTAATAATATTATTAATTCACAATTAATAAGTTATAGTGGTGGTAGTAGTAGTAGTGGTTCATTAATTAATACCACTACGAGTATTACGCCTAGTAGTACACCGATAATAGCTTCTGGTTGTGGAAGTGGAAGATTTAAACAAGGATTGAGGTGTCATCAAACTCCACCACCACCACCGACACTTGTACCACCACAATATCCTGCTCCACCACGGCCACCAAGTCGTAACGGTTAGTTTTATCTCGGCTTTTATTTTTATACATTTATATTTTATCTTAGGATTTATTTATTAAAAACCATCATTTGGCAAACTATTTTCATCAACAATTAAGAGGTTCAATTGCAAAAAACCGTGCACGATCATTAGAAATTTTTACTACAGATTGGAATAGCAGAAAATAATCGATGATTTCTATGACAATATGCTAGGTATCATGGTTGTAATCTTCAAAAAGGGATAGCAATATTAAGAAGTTATAATGTTTTATTTTTGGTGATTGCAAGTGTGACCATAGTATTCTCGCCGAAAATTGTGATTGGATTTTTCTTTAAGTTCATTGAAAATTTGAAAATAGAATACTTTGAAAACAAGTTTTAAAAATGTCAAAGTTTCTAAAAATTATGATAATTCAGAAGTTGATATTTAAAACTTTATTAAAAAATTTTTTGACATGTACCATACAAAAAAAATTTAATAGAAATTGCTAATTAAAATTTGAATAAATTAAAAATTTTATCAACGATTTTCGGTGAGAGTTAAACTTTTTTTTTACAATAAAAGCTTTGAAACTGATTGAAAAATAAATTTTCATGATTTTCGTAATTGAAAACGAATAATTTGAAAGAAAAAACATTTTGAATTGTTTGTTTTCCATCTCAAATAACAAAAATTCTCACTTTGAAAAAATAACAAACATTTCGAGTTGAAATTTTGATTATTTATAAGTTTTGAAGTCGTGTATTTTAAATGTTTTGCTATTAGAAGTTGTAAACATAATCATTAAATTTTTTTGGTGAAAACATGGATCAGTTAGTTCATTATTAATTTATCAATTTACTCCGCATCGTTATTATTTATGAAACAAAGTGTTTTTAGATTAGTAAAATTAACAGTCTTAAGCTTAAAAAAGAAGCTGTACTTAGTCTGGATATTATTTTTTAGGTAGATTTCATAGAAATCAATCTATTGCATTGGTCCTCATGTCGGAATTCACTCGGAATTTTGTCGTAATATCACTTAACTAGTCGAGTGAAGCTCAAAAATAACGTTAGTTAAAAAATTTATATATGTATGTATATATAATATGTAATATAACGCGGGGTGTTGCCGCGATTGTGTCTACAGTTCTTCTCGGATCTAGATGAAATTTGTTACACATATTCTTTGGATAATAACCTTGAATGAGTTCGAAGATGAGCGAAATCCATCGATAAGTTTAGAAATGCCAGCTCTTCAAAATTATCAAAATAGTGAAAATCACGTTTTCGGTGACTTCATTAATGTATAACTTTTGGTTGAAATGAGATGGCTAATTTTTGATGAATTCATGTAAAAGCTCATAAAATTGCCTTTAATTTGACGTATATAACATTGACATTTTGACCATTTTTAGTTATTTTATCAAGGTTAAGAGTTTGACTGAACCATTTTCAGGCAATGTGTAGTGCAGGCGACTTATGAATGTTATTCTGTCGAGAATTCGTAACAGATCCCAATGAAATTTAGTATACAAATTCATTTGACAATTAGCTTGCATGAGCCTTAAAATGAGCGAAATCCTTCGATCAGTTCAGAAATAGTAGTAGCTCTTCAAAATGATCAAAATAGGAGAAATTACGTTTTCGGTGACTTCATTTATGTATAACTTTTAATAGCAAAAAGATAGCTCATTTTTGATAAATTCACTCGAAAACTCATAAAAACACTTCTTATTTGACGTATATAATGTTAACTTTTTGACCATTATTAGTTATTTTATCGAAGTTAAGAGTTCAATTGAACCATTTTCAGGCAATGTGTAATACAACCTATCCATGTTAAACAAAAGTTATTGAGATAAGACGATAATTCATTCTATGAAATCTACCTTCCATTTCGGTTATGGCCGAATGGCGTCTTTTTTTTTTTTTTACAGAAGTAAATAACTGCTTAAAAAAATTATTGATATAATTTACTGCCTAAAGTTATTATATTAAATGATATAAACTAGACGGCATATCACTTAATTGATTCGTCTAATGAGTTTTTAATGACGAAGATTTTTTGATTTTACAAAGGTGTTAAGACTTTTTTTTTCATGACATATTTCAGTCATTGTCATACTCGCGTGATGATAAGATTTTTTATGAATGTATATTATACATGTATTTGAAATATAATGAGTATTCTATAATAATAATAGATAAATGTAATTATTTTGATTGTGAATGAACTCATAGATAAAAATAATTGATAATTGATAATAACTTAATTAAAGTATCGATTATACAACTTCAAATGTCGAATCTATGAACATAAATTTACTATATAACATTCTTATTATATTATGCTTTTGTATTTGTATGATATACATTATAAGCGTTGAAATCAATAAATATTTATCAAGAATTAATTCACGAAATTTACTCTTGACATAAATAAAATCTGTTGCATAATTAGCATAAATTTCTCCATATTTTTTAAAAGATTTTTTTGGTATTAATTTTCAAAATAATTTTTGCAGACCAAAATTATTTCTCTTGAATTAAAATAGTTATTTTATCAGTCTGTAAATTTTTTGGGAAACAGTATCATAATTTGCATAGGATGAAAATCATGTAGAATTTTATAAAAAAAAAAAAACATTAATGGGAAATTAAAAATTGGAAAGTAATCATTTTCACCCTTATTTTTTTTTTGTAGGAGTAATCAATAATGAGTAGTGTTTTAATTATTTAATGAAAATAAGATTAGTAATTTTAAAATGATGTTGAGATTTAAATTTGATCCTCAATGAACGCTATTGTAGCACATAGTATTGTAATCCATTACTCTTCTTATGATGAATGAAACTCTAGTATAATATAGAAAGCCACGTGAAAGTCTCTAAAAACAAGTTAACTAAGTTGGACGTATTTGTTCTTTTAGGCATATATATACCCATTACATTAAACGTAAGAAAATAAATGTGAACCAGAGAATATAAATATTCTAATAAACTTTTATAAATAATAGAAATCTAAAGAACTTGAAAAAAATGATAAATATCCAGCTATAACTTGATGATTTAATCATTTATCTCTATAAATTAATAAGAAATAAATAACAATTGCAAAGTTAAATTTACCTACATCTCGCATAAATTGAAAAAAACTAGAAAACATAAAAATTACATAACTCAATACAGCATTATTACTTAAAATTTTCTTTTCTTTGTGTTATTATACTTTGAACATTTTGAGTTAAAATAAGAAGAAAATGGGTGCTTTAAATTGGTAATTACGCTGAGAAAAAGGATATCTTGATGCAAAACAAAAAATTCGGTTCTTGAAAATTTTTTTATTGAAGAAATAAATTATTTGTATCCAAAAGTTATTTACTTCATGAAGAACATGACTTTCCTAGTCTACTCTCTTGACTTGAAATTAGTACCTCTCACTACCTAATAGTAAATATTCTATTTGAAGTAATTTTTCTATTGGTCGAAGTATGAAAAATTTTTTTGAATAACGAAAAATTATGTTAACTTTTTTTCTGTGTACTGAAGAACATAAATTTTCATAGCAAAATTAATTTGGAGATTTTTAAGATCAAAATTATTTTTTAATTGGTATTATTGTAATTGTGCTATCTAAACTTATAAATATCCTAGAATTTTAAAAATGATTCACAATTCATGTGATCGTATATTTTCTTACACTTCAATGAGAATAAAAATTATGAAAAATGTTTATCTTCTTATTAGTATATGACATTGTCCAATAATTAAAATAGATAACTCATCATTTCGGCTAAAAGTCTTACTATTGTAATCATAATTTAAATTATTAATAAAACAGTTCTAACGTGTTGGAAATGATTTGGAGTAAAAGGAAAAATTTCAAATTATAATTTACTTTTGATCCGTATAAAATTTTCTTCAATACTTTTTTTTCATTGAGTTTTTCAAAATTTTCATTTTCATTAATACTTAAAATCACAATTAAATGCGATATTTCGTACTAGCATTTACTAGCAACTACCAAGTTAATATCTATTGCGCGTGCGCCTCATTGTAAGCAACGTGGAACGTATAACAGAAAAAAGAGAGGGGAGAGAGTGAGAGAGAGAGCGAGAGAGAGATTGATTGAGTGGTTTGAATGGAGAGAAGAAAAGAGAGCGTGGTACGATAGCATGAATGAAACGCCTGGACGTTTCCTCAGCTCGTTTTCAAGCTAAACTTTGCACCACGATGTTTATAAATGTCGCGCATGCGTCTTTTACTACTTCAATATTATTATATTAATAATATTATATATGTTTACTCGTATTAACTTTAACACAATACAATGTCATTAACATTTATTTTAAGTTCAATTTCATTAGTGATATTTAATTATAGTTATAAATAATACCAATAACTATAATAGTTTTCGTTAATTTGATAACAATAACATAATCAATTTACTTATAAAAAAAAAGTTAAAATGAAAAAATTAATCAAATTGTCGGTTCATCTGTAGTGTTTGTACTATTTTCTTATTTGGTATATCTCTATTTACTATCCCCATTATCTATAGCCCCTTCAATTCTCCTTATTTATATATATATATATATATATATATATATATATCAATTTAAGTATGATCTACATTTATTACGAGTCATTACATCACATCCGGTCTGTATATCCGTTTCATTTTATTTTATCATATCTGTTTGAATATCGATACCCACGTTCTAATATGTTGTATTTCTCAAAATTTGACAACTTTACTTTTTTTTTTCTTTAATGGAATCATAATATTATGCAGCTCATATAAACAATATATAGATGCGACATTGTTTAATTACCTTTTTTAATTAACTAAATTTTTTAAACGTGGGTTGTGATTATATTAGAACGTAAGTATTAATATATAAATAGAAAAAAAGTTTTTACATGGAAGGAGTTATATTGATTGTGTGTTGGAATTAATATTTAGATTTATTTTTAAGCAAACTTCACTTTGCTTCACTTTGCTTATTCAATTATTGAACAGTTGGAAGAATAGAAATTGATTCGAGATTTTTTTGTTACAATTTAGATAGTTATTTTATTTTTTAGATATTCAGTATGTATATTACCTACAATAAATCTGATAATTAAGAATAGGTAGAACGACTGTTTTGTGGGTTGACGGGTGGGTGGACATAGCTTTCGACTATAGGGCATCTACATTCCTTTGCGTTGTATTAGTACAATATACAGTATAACTATAAATTTAAATCCTCGTTCGGTCCACTTAAATTCGACTTCGGGAGAAAAAGAGAAAGGCATATTCTTATTTCCTCTTAGTTGTTCACGATAGAATTTGTGGAGGCTTGAAAATAAATTTGTTTCGAAGATTTCAGTACCATACAAAGCCATCTGATTTTCAACATGGAAAAAACAGCTCTGTAGGAATTTCAAAAAAATATGTCATTTTTACATAAATATTCTGTAAATTTAACTTATGTCAAATTACGCACAAACTTTTGTAAATTTTATAGATTTTTTGGGAAATTACACAGTATTTTTGTTTTTTTTGTGAGTAACAAAAAAGATACAAATTGATAATAAAGAAAGAATTGAAGTTGTTTGTTTTTTTCTAATTGTTTTTTCTTTCACGAAAAATTGAATCATTTTTCACAATTATCTTTAAATGTCAAAATATTTGACTGACATTGGTTACTCTGAAATGCCCCAGATCTTCAAGACAGATCCCGATCTTAATACATCAGACATTGTTACGCTCTGATCAGCCTTTTTATCTACCACGGTAATGAAACAATTTAGCTCTTTGCTTAGTTTAAAATATATTCAAGTTTGATAGTATATAATATTCAAGTTTCTACTGCCAATTAATAATAAAGGATCAATTAATAAGATAATGTTAATGCTTAGTTATATATAAAGATTTAATGCTTTGATAATAATTATATATGAAAGATTGATGGCTACATGCGCCACTCAGATTAACAAATGTATCTTTTTGAAATCCTATTATATTGGCCTTAAAGCTGCTGGATTTATATATAAAGAAAAAAAAATAATATAAAATATTCAGATATTAAATATATAGTATAACGTAATTATCTGCGAGATCATCAGTATCAGCAAATTGTTAATCTCCTTCTTTGATGTAATGAACACTTGTAATTTTCAATTACTTTATAGTATTGCAGTATTACTGAATTATTGTATTATTATCCTGAATCGAAAAAATGAACTTTAGATAAGCTTAAATCAATTGTTTTAGTATAACAGTTACGTTCATTTCAGTCAATTTTTAACTTCCCGCTAAGAAAATCGAGAAGTTATTGGTTTTACCCCGTTTTGCAAAAATCGAGGTTTCAACAGATTTCGACGTTTTGGAGCCCTAAGAAGCTTTCCTGACTATTTTCACGATGATGTCCGTATGTGTGTGTGTGTGTAAACCTCTTATAACTTCTGAACGGCTTAACCGATTTGATCGCAGTTGGTGTCATTCGAAAGGTCTTCGCCAAACTTAGATTTCCTGTAAGTTGGAACCGATTCGGACCAGTAGAATTCGAGAAATTGCAAAAAAGTGAAAAAAAAGTTGTTTTTTTTTCCATTTTTTTTAAATATCTCCGAATTGGCTGAATCGATCGACCTTTAAAATTAATCAGTTCTTAACCTTGAAAACCCGCATTGATTGCCACCTAGAGCGCCAGAATCGGTTGATGCGTTCGTAAGATATCGTTGTCGAAAAAAATTGAAAAAAGTGTTTGTTTGTAATAACTCCGAAATTTTTCATCAGATCAATTTTTTTTGTTCTAAATTTTTTATAGAGCTCAAAAAACTACATCGATCGTGTTTCAGCGAACTTTGATAAGATTTTTGAGCTTGAAGAATTCAAAAGCATAGAAAAGCTATATGCTTGAGCTCGGAGAGCTTAAAATAACACATAAATTGTATTTTTAAGCTCGAAGAGCTCAAAAACGTCATAAGTGCAATTTTAAGCGCCTAGGTATGGAATTAGCGGGAAGTTGCAGGGATGGCCTTCAGGGTCAACCGTTCTTCTAATTTTTTTAATTTGGAATAGCATTACCAAAATTTTTAACTTTATTAATATGTACTTTACTTGCTATTCGACAATTAGTTCAGTTTAGTTTATTAATTTTTTAATGCCAAGGCACAGGTCAAATAACAAATTTTACAAACAATATAACAAAAAAAATATAATTTTCAAAGACAATGAAAAATGTAGATACATTGCACAGCAATTTAGTTGTATTGATTCAACACTATACTTCATCCTACCAAAAAACTTCCCATAAAAAAATTTTTTTTCTAATTAAGCATCTAAATTTAATAAATAATCAAAAATACGATTCTTAAAAACTTACAGGTTACAATATTTAACTATTTCATTCAGTAACTCTTCCCACATTCGTATCACACTCACTAAAAATGAGCGCTCCAGATATACTGTCGAAAAACGTGGTAGTAGTTCTAAAGATGAATGTTTCTTCTCTGCAAGTCTATTTGAATAGAAATTACGCATTGGCATAATAAATAAATATCTAATCCAATTTAATATTAAGTAAATTTTCAAAATTATTGAAGAAATGAAATCAATCTAGAAAATTTCTATCAGAATATTATTATAAGGATGCAATAATATCTTCATGTTATAAGCTTAGATGATTTTTTATAGTATTTAAATGCACATTTCAAACAAAAAATTTCAAAATTAGTCAAACAAATACTTGCTATGTACAAATTAAAAACTAAAAAATTTAGCGGAACTGATGACAACTCTTATATTTAATTTCCAATAAAAACAACAAAATTTTAGAGACATGTCTATTCATACGTAAAAAAATCCTGATAAATCTACGCCGCAAGAATGTAAGGGCTTTACATCCACATTGCGTGAATATGAAGGTCTTTATATCAGGGTTTTTTCACGAGTAAATAGTCACTTCTAAATTCTAAACAGAACAACTAATTAGCAACAAATCTAGCACTGCAAAAAAATGTTGTTTCTTAAATAATGAGTCAATACATGATGGACGAGTTCATGTTAGCTTGATATACCTGAAAAATAAAGTAAATCTATAGCTGATTTATAGAGTAAGGTAAAAGAAAAAGATATTTATTATTGTCGACAATTAACGTAATTTTATATTATTTCAAATATTCCGCGCTATTTTCTTCACTCACTAAACCGCGCATCAGCTGGAATTGTAATGGGCATGCGCATAGGGAAAAAATTTACCGATGTTTAGATTTATAAAAATCTAACTATTAAATTTGTCCTCATCGCGTAACTTTTGAAAAATTTTGCTATATAAATCAAAATTTGTTATTTTTGTCAATGATCCGAAATTAAGAGGCGCTTCTAGCCATTATAGGTTCATGAATTTCTCCTAAACAATGAAAAATTAAAAAAAAAAATGCTCTGCTACTCGATAGATCATCAGATTTATTTCCTACCAGATTCTTTTTTTCGAAATTTTCAATTATTTTACAAAAATTCATGAATTTGCAATAACTTTGCTGTTGCGAATGCAACAAAGATAGTATAGTGTCTCTTGATGAGTGCAAGGAGAGAAAAAGACGGAAACCGCTCTTAAAGATAGAAAATCTACTTCCGTTTCGGCTGCCGAATGTTATCAAGTATATATTTTTTACACTTATGGGAATATATATCGAGATATTTATTTATTTGCAAACATTCATAATTCATACATACATGCTGCATAGATTTTCGCATATATATTTCCATGCTGGACTCTCTATATAATGCTTCGCATTATGAGCCGTGCAATAAAAAGAAATAAAAAGATAAAAGATTTTCTTGTAATGATTTTGCAATTATACTCCATAGATGTTACTACATAAGCGCTTTAACTTTTCCCATGAATATTAATCAATTTACATTTCCATACGAAATTAAATAACGTGTGCCTTAGCTGACACAAGATTTAATTCATTTTCTGTTGTATCACTTCCTAATAAATAATTACCGTAAAAATACCAATAATTATGATAAAATTATCAATTAAAAAAGTATTAAAAAAAAACATTGAAATCAAAATCAATAAAATAAAAACAAATAAATGCATTTAAAGACCAGAGAGGCCAGAGAAATGATACATCCCTGAGATCAGTGTCTTTAGTTGATCCATCGTGGCCTTCTCTCGTGTGTAGCTGCAGATACAGACTATCCCCACTCCTGGCGAAGCAACCGTAAGGCCCGAGGACTAAAGCCCGTTTGATGGCACGAATGAGAAGGGTATGGGTATCTGTTCTACAGAGAAGAAATATAATGAGTGAGGAAGGTAGAGAGAGGGCGAGCGTTGGATTTAACTCTCGAGTGCTGTCGTGCTACACTGAATTCGTGTGCGTTCATTCACGTTTATGCCTCCAAAGAAAGTCCTTAAATAGTGTGTGCACCGCGTAAGTACGGGAGCCAGCCAACAAGCACCAACAGGTCGCCACCGTCTGAAATCACGCTGTCACACGCTCAATAGAGAGAAGAACAATCTTGTTTTTTCATTTACATTTTTTATTCGTTTATTTGATTATTTCTTTTTATTTCTATTTTTTTTAACCATATGTTTCCTGTTCTTCTATTTTATTTATTTTAGTGTCAGATTATTTTTTAGCTTCAGTATTTCAAGCATAGAATCGATTGAATGAACTGAACGTGCATTATCTGAGTATTATCGCTCCTCGTTGTTCTACTGGACCTATAACCTCGCTTACTTCTCTCTAACATCTCTCGTGTTCCCTGTTAGTTCAGTCAGTACGTACAGTAGTGGATACGTATACTATACTTTATATATGTTATATTGAGATTTTTTACTTCAGAGCTTAGACTTGGCTCTATGTCTGTCCATTCCATTCCCGGAGTATGCATTTGGCATTTTGGCATGTACATTGAAAACTAGCTGTACTGTCGCGGTCAAGTAGAATACATATTCTTCAGTTACTTAATTTTCAATTTTCTTCTTTTTAAATTAATTAAGATTTTTGAATTAAGGTGATTTCTCTGAAATCAAGACAGTTTTTTTTTTTTTTTTATAAAATAAAAAAAAGTTACGAATTATAAAAAGGCTATTCGGCAGTTGAAGTGGAAGTAAATTTCATACTTCAATAAAAATAATAAGTTTAAAGGCGTTTCATCAATTAAAAGTTTTAAAACTTCAGTAATTTCGAGAAAAAAAAAAAAACCAATGCAACAGAAAATTTCATAAAAAAATAGCAGATTTAAATGTAATTTTTATTTGACATATAGACTAAAATATGAAAATTAAAGCTTATTTAAAGAACTTTCAGGTAAATTTTACAGAAATTCAATACAATATTTGATAAATAAACTGTAAAAAAAAGAGTATTTTTAGGATTTTAAAAATTTCAAAATCCTGTAATTTGAAAACAACATGACCGATTAACCCTTCAGTACCCTCGCTATGAGAATTTTTCTCACGCAACAACATTCACCTTATAGGATGTCGCTGCAGTGTAAGTAAGACACTAAAAAGAACGTGGGTACTGAAGGGTTAAGCTCATATTTGAACTTGACCTTTGTGTTTATCAGTAGAATAAATATACTGAATTTCGTAAAGATCCGTTGCGAATTGTAGACACCATCGTCGTGACAAGCCGCGTTCTATTCCATATAATATATAAATATATAAATACGTAAACTATTGAATCACATGTATTTTCTGACTTAGCTCGTCGAGTTAAGTCGGAATATAGCAAAATTTTTTAAAAGTTGCGTCATGAGGACCAATGCAATAGTTAGATTTCTATTCTATGAATTCTACTGAAAAAAAAACGTCATTCGGTCTGAATCAAGATGGAAGGTAGATTTCTTAGGAATAGATTGTTTTCAGTTTTTTCTCAATAACATGTGGAGTAAATGTTAAAAGTAAATGTTTTATAGGTCAAATTAAAAGCAATTTTATAAGCTTTAATTCGTATTCTTGAAAAATAAGTTATCTCTTCTTAATCAAAAATTATTCACAGATCACGTAACTGATAATGCAATTTTCACTATTTTGAGACTTTTAAATGCCTCCTCTTATCTTTCTAAACTAATCGATCGATTTTGCTCATTTTCGAACTCATTCAACGTATTTGTTCAAGGAATTCATGTACATTGTTTCATTAAGATTCATCAAGAATTGTGAGAGGTATAGAGTTCACAAGCCGCGTTTTTTTACATATGTATAGATAAACTTTTAAGCCAATGTCATTTTTTAACCTTACTCGACTTCTTAGGTGATATTATGACCGAATTCTAAATGAATTCCGACATGAGGACCAATACAATTAGATAAATTTCTACGAAATCTACCTAAAAAAAAACTATTATTTTCCAATATCCATAACTTTTTAAAAAATTGATTAGTTTAATACATTTCTATTGGCATTTGATTTTCTTTTGCATATTCATGTAATCTAAAAGAAATAAATAAGAAACTGAAAAATAGAAGCAGTTGCGGAACGTTCAAGAAATAATGGGACGAAGGCTATTATAGTATTAAAACTTAAAAGCTTTCTATATCATTTATAATATAGTATAAACGTATGAACATGTACATCAATAGATATTTTTTATTAAGTATAAAATTAGAGACGGGTTAATTATCATATCACACTAATTTATTAATTTTCATCATTTCTTTTTTATCCATATTATGGTTCGCCTTTTTAAATATGAGCCTTCTCTGAATATATTATGTTACAGTTTGTTCGTTCTCCTTCCTCATAATCTCTCTAAAAAAGTCAATAGATAGCTTATGTCAATATTTTTTATTATGATAAACAAAATTAAGTATTTGTAACAGAAAAAAATAAAACATTTTCAAGAATAGCTTGATTTATGATACATATGATACACAGAAAAAAAAATTTTTTTATTAATAAAATTTTCTCGACATGTTTTTTTTGAATTCTTTTATCCAATCAGAAAAGAGTTACGAATTTTCAAAAATAAATTTGAAATTAAAAAAAATTTTTTTTTCAAATGAGATAGGAAAATAAAAATCATCATAAAATTTCTGTTTTTTTTTTTTTTTTCCAAAAAATCTCGAAAAAATCGTTGAAGATGAATCTGTAGAATATAAGTACATTTTAAAACAAAAATTAAAAAAAAAGTCCCTATGAGTTAATTTTTAAAAAAGTTATGGATAGTAAAAAATAAAAAAGGCTATTGTTTATTAATTCGTAACTTTTCTCTGTTTAAACAACAAATTTCTGAGAAGTGCCTATAGTGAGGTAGAAACAAAAAATTTTTTTTCAGCGAAATTGAAAGTTTTCGGGTTTAAAAGTGGTCAATTTGACATAAATGGTCCATATACTTTTTTAAGTATTGGAATAATTTGTCGATTTGATCGAAATAGTTTTCAACTAATTCAAATAAATTTATTTAAATCTTTACCTATCATAACAAAAGCAAATATTGAATTTTTTTTATCGGAAAGTTAATGAATTTTAACTGGTAATTTTAACATATTTTTGGGCCAAGAAATCTTCGCTTAGACAGTCATTTTTTTCTCACAGTATCTAATATTTTTCTGAAATGTGTTTCTATTGATTGATACTATCAAATTCTTCATTTACGGAAAATTCTTGACGACAGAATAATTTTTTTTTTTTTTTCAAACTTTATATTCTTGATTCAAGAACTAGTTTCTTCATTCTGTGTAACCAAAAAATTTTTAAAGTAAACTCTTTTAAAAATATCGAAGTGCTTTGTTTGAATAAAATTATTCTGGAGAATTTTTTTCTCACCCTCAAATTTTAGCTTTCTCATTCGTCAGTTTATTTTTTGAATTCATTCAAACGGAATATCTCAAATCTAGAGTAAAACTTAATATAAAATAGTTTTTTTGATTCAAGCACTTTTTCTTCAGCGTGCATACTGATCCATTTATTCAGTATGATTTATATTAAACACAGTTTTATGAATTAAATCCTTGAAAAATAAATTTCAAATCTTAAAATAGTTTTAAAATATATTATTATTATAATTATTATTATGAAGTATATTTTTGTAGTTTCTATAAATATTATTCATTTGCTTTCACGATTGGGTGTTTACGTGGCGTTTTGCCACAACCTGTATGTGTATATATAGACGTGTGTATGTCTGTATGTGTGTGTTCGTGTGAAAGAAATTTTAGCAATTACTCTACGGTTGTTTATAAAAGTATATAAATATATTCAGTAGCTTAACTGTATTATACTATATTTGTATATAGTGTATTCTATCTAGAGTACAGATAAGAGTGTAGAGTGAATTTAATAATCGGCGTGCACATGCTCCACAAGTGCACAGTAAAACGGTGAACACACCACATAAGCAAAGAAGACCGACGTTTTCGCAATGTACTGTATAGACTTAACTTCTCAGTTCTTGGCAATGTTCCCTTGTTAACTTCTGGAAGCAAACAGATCCTCAAGTAGTGAGATGAGAGCACCAGAGGTAACTTGGCCGGATTCCTCATCCTTTTTTTCTTCTACTTCATCTTCATCGTCATCTTTTTCTTAAACTTACAACCAAACGTTGTGACTTTTATTTATATACTTGTGTGTTGTGTAGGATCGTGAAAAGTTCGATGCGGTTTAATGTTCATCTAAATTTTCATGCCGGAAGCTCGTCTGATCTTTTTAAATAATATACATAGACTATAAATGGTGGATAGATATTGGGGTGGGTTAAATAAAACGACTATTATTTTTTTTCTCATTTTAATCACCATAAAAATATTCAAGATTATGAAAAACAAATTCTTTTTATAGCTTAAGCTCTTAATATCAATGTTTACGATTTATTTGGTTCCTATTTATATTTAATGTATGGAGAATTATTTTTTTTATTTGGAATTTTATTACTTAATAACTGATGAGTAAATCGTAAAAAACAATATATATATATATATATTTAAGTATAAAATTAAACGATCTACGAAAACGGTCTGATATGATTCTTTGTTAAATCAAAGTTGAAAAAAAAGTAAATTTCAGTTTTTTTCATTTACACAATTAAATAATAAATAAGAAATGAAAAACACAATTTATTAACTGCATGATAATTTTTCTTCATTAATCAAAACAACGATATTGTGAACGAAACATTTTTAAAAGCAATTTTCTAAAACTTTCGATTGATAACGAAAAAAATTTATACATACTTACAACTCGAACTTAAATTTTTAAGCGCGTTTAAATATCTTGTTTTGATTACTACTTAATTATTTTTTGTATTCGAGTAATTGAACGATATCCGGCTGTCGGTGTAATTAAAAAATACACGTGTTATCCAAGGTTACAAAACGTTACGCCATTGCATCGCTCAGTTATACGATATGTATATGTGAACGATCCATTCAAACTACGAGTATATATATTCCAGTTTTTTTTTTTCTGCAAACAGAAATAATTGAAAGTAAAAATAAGTATCTTTTAAAGTAATAAAATTTTGCTGTAGTGAAACTTCATTCATGTTATCATCAAATGGAAAGAAGTGCTCTTTTAATTGAAATAAATTCAATTAAATTATTGGTCAGGCAAAAAATGTTTTATTTTAAATTGTAGAAAAATTTTTAGAATTCAGAAAAAAAAAACATCAAACAATTAATTTATTTTACCCTACAAGGTCAGAAAAATGATTATTTATACTTCAATTAAATTTTTGAGGGTTTACGGTTACTAATAAAAAATTTTTCTCTGTATTTTGATTAAAATTGTTTCCGGTTGCTACAAATTACTGAAAAAAAAAAAAAAAATTAACTGTAGCGAAAATAAATAATCATAAATTCAAAAGATTTGATTAAGAAAAGTTTATTTCAAAAAAATCTGTGCTATAAGTTAGGTAGATTAATTTTTTTCACTGATATTATAGATGTCCAAATATGTTTGTACAATTTTTGACATAAATTTTCCTCATTTATATTTTTTAAAACTTCCTTTTACATGAAGTAAGCTCGAATGATTTTGAGTTTAAACTTGGACTTAATTGTAAAAATTAAAAAAAACATTGAAGGATTGCCTTTATATATTGAGTATATTTATGATACAATACGATGCATATCGTTAAGTGTGTATGTATTTATATACAGTGTGCGTAACATAAGAGAGAAAGTATGAATGAACGTGTGTACATGAGAAAAAGAGACAAGAAAGGAATCGTGAGTAAATGAGACAGACCGATTCATGAATGAACTTTGTATAACAAGGATAGAAGTCATGAGTGAAATAAATATAGAAACAAGTAAAGCTGAGAACCAGAATAAAATAGAATACTGATCGTTATTTAAGAACTTTGCGGCTAGTTTCTTTTCTAGAAGATCTCAAGAAGTTTTTTAGATTTTACAGACTACTAACAGTTTATGAATTAACATGCATATTAATTTGTGGAGTAAATATCTCTAGAACTTTCAAACTGTTAATTAATATTACTCACACAATTTCAAGCTTTAATAACAGAAAAAAAAAATTTGCTAAAATTTACTGAAGAATTAGATAACCATTTACGATCCCAGTTTTTCTTTTTACGAAAAAAATCTTAAAAAAAAAAAAAGAACAATTAAAAGCATTGAAATGAAAACTATAGATCTTTGATAAAAAAAAAAGTTCTTATTAAATGTCTTGTGCACGTAGAAATTCGTGAAAAGTATGAACATTCGGAGATACATATCGTTACTGCCATTTGATAGTAAATGTAATTAAAATGAAAATCACTAATTTCTATTAGTTATATTATAAATAAATTTATAGAAATAACTAATTAATTTTCGAGATTTAATTTATTGTAATGTTTTAACTATTTAAACTCCACACTTTGACTTCTTCGGAACTTGACAAAAAAAAAAAAGACTTTTTAAAGTGAACCTCATGTTGCCATACTACCGCAGAGTAATACAATGCAGCTGGAAGAAGTAGAAAAAGTAGAAGATGAAAAAGTAGGCAGTCGACCTTCCTGGGGGCCTTGCTACATGTAACAGACCTAAAAACATCAGATCGTTTCGTATTCCGTCTGTTTAACAGAGTAAAGACGGACTTCAGTATAGTTCGACTCCGACTTCTCATATACATTCATACTACACATCAATGTTTAAATGAATATCTTTATCATTTTATTCAATTATCAATTATGGCTAGTGAAAATGGAAAATTTTATTCAATTGATCTAAAAATCAATTTGGAGAAAAATTTCAATATTATGTTGATTATTTTATAATCATAAACATGAAGTACACTAAAGAAAGTATCCTGTAGGGTAAAAGGTTCATTAAAGAATTATAAAATTATACATTTTTCACCAATAAATAATATTGAAGAAAATTCTCTTCGTGAATAAATTAATGACAATAATTTTCAATGAAAGCAACTAACTAATACATTTATTGAAAAACTACTATTTCTTCCCTGCTTAAAGAAATTGAGGCTTATGAAGCACAATCTAATGTTCGTACTTCGATTTGAGTGAAAATCAATTCAAAATGTTCTCATTAACAAACATATTTATTTTCAATCAATACATTATTATAAACATGAATATTAACGTTAAATTTATTATAAATTGACACAAGTTAAAAAAAGGAATTAGCTGAAAAATTTTGCCATTTAAAACATTTATTGAATCATACTTTTATAATATATACATTATATGGATAAATAACTTCACAATTTTTTTTTGTCTAATCTCATTTTGTTGAAAATGAATAAATAACTTTTGTTTGATAGATTTTATAAAAATTTATTATATTTATTCTTATAAAAATAATTTAAAACATAAATAATAATTTAGAGCGTTGAATATACTTCCATTGTATAACCTCTGTGTAAAAAGCACATAAAATACTGTATTTTAATAAAAAATGGGTATAGAAACAATTAAATTTAGCAAAAGTTATAATAACTTTAAAAAATTAATCTGAAAGTGTGTGTATAATATTTTTTATAACAGAAAAATTGAAAGCGCGTGATGTTTTCCATTCAATCGAAACTTCAATGATAGCGTTGATCCATTCATAAAAAGCCTGAGGCATAAAGTCAACCTTCTCTTCTAACACCACAAAATGTCGTCTCTATCATTCATTCCCACCGTTTAATCATTCCCTCTTCTAATTTTCTCTCACAGTATTCTTCTTTTCTTTCACAATCATATGTTATCTTCGCTTACTACAGGTTTTGCGTAGGCATGTCATCCCTACTAAAAAACTATCCCCTCCAAGCTGCTTTACGCCGAACAATCATCGGGTTTAATCGTACAAGCACGATCCAGTCTTCAGTCGGCTATTGATGCGCGCGCATTGTACAACTTTATGCGCGAAATTCAAATTTAAAAAATTTTTAAATCACATCAAATTTAATTTTATCAAAGCAGTTATAACTAGTAAAAAAAATTTTTGGTATAATTAAGAGAAAAATTGTTTTTATCGTGGCTTAAAAATTTTTTTCTTATAAGCTTTTAATGCAGTTAATATTAAATAGTGAGTTACTTGGTGTTAATTGTGGAAATTTTTATTATTTTATAAAAAATAATAATATTAATCATTTCAATGCTCATTATGTGGATGAATTTGTAAAATTAGTCGCTGAAAAAAATTGTTTTTGGAGTGCTTTGATGGATTGCCGGTTTTCGAACCGGTGACGGTGTTTCGCAGTACTGGAGACAGATAGGATTATTTTAGGGGAAAGACGACATTTTGCGGGTATACACTTGATTATTTTAATTTATTTTTTGTAACTTTCAATTGTTATAAAATAATTTTTTATAAAAAGTGAGTTCGTTTTACAGAAAAAAAAAAAAAAAAAAATTGTAATAGCACAAAATAAAATCGAAAATATAATAATAATACATATTTAAATATTGACGTTTGTAAATATCGCTTTTTAATAATTATCTTTCTCATATATATTTTATCATTATTGTATATAATAGCGACTCGAATGTCTGTGACCTGAAGCAATCGCTATGTCGATGATGATAGCTGTGCACATTCCATTCGTCAGAGACTGAATGGTTTGATTGTTTCAATTACAAACAACGGATGTAGTTAAGCATATGCACAAAAAAGTATATTTTTGATTGATAAAATTATTTTAGTTTTAAACAATATAAAATTTAAGATTATTATAGTTAGTTAAAGTGTAATAAAATATTCGATTACTTAAAAAATTATTTAGGAAATTATAAGCAGCATGGTATAAAAATATACGAGGATACTTTAAAAGTAGTCAAGGGATTCATTATAGCAAGTAAAATGTCTACAATCTTAAAGGAAAGCGTAGGTGCTTAAAGTAGGCGCTCGAGGCATCGCAACGCCCACTATCGGCGCCCACTACATGATATCGTATGTGATGTGTAATGATCTGTTGGCTGAATTTTAAGCTGCACGATTGTAAAAATATTAAAACATTTTTAGATATCGATAGTCGAAAAGAGACAAATTAATTTAAGAACAGAGAATTTTCGGTTATTTTTACATAACAATCCAAATAATTCTTAAATTATGTCAATGATATTTTTAGCTTCAACAACTATTTACGGAAATACAAAAAATGTATGATGGATTTCAAATCAATATGTTTTTAACCGCGTCGATATTGAAGGTTGAGTTAAACGAAAGGTCAAACATCTATATTTTATTTATAAAAATTATTGAAACAGCTAGCAATTTCGCAAATAAATACAGTGGATGAATCCGTCAGAAAAAAAATTAGTAGGAGGGAAAATAAATAAAAAAGAAAACAGCGGAAGAGATTAAGAAGGAAGAAGACCCTTGAGAGTCTGGCTCATTTACCTGGTTGGTATACAATGAAAGGGCCAGGATCCCTGGAAACGGCATTGGTACGTGAGCACAACCATCTGTCCCTCTTGTGTAAAATATTATTTTCATCTTGTTCGCATCTGTAGTTACAACTATATCGTCTCTTTCTACCAGCCACACATCTGCCAGAATTCTTAAGAAGTTCTCATTCAAGCCATGGACGCTGACTTTACCTAAAATTTTTTTCTGCTGCCATGAGTTCTCTCTTCAGTGAAGAAAGCAAGCTCGATTGAAAAAGATCTCTTTTTCGTAGCGCATTCCTTTTCTTTACATGTATAGACTGTTTTCTTCTTTTTTTATAACCTTACACTTTTAAAAGTTATTGGTCACATTGATTTTGTTCGCTTCCGTCTTCTGGTTTTTATTAATTTCTTTTTGTCATTCAAACATTTTATCTACCATTCCTTGGATTAATTTTTTTTCATACATGGGCAGTAGAAATATTTGCTTCTGGTCAATATTGTTGATTTATATGATTAGGATAAAAAAATAAAAAAATAGTGATGTCGTTCAAACAACTTATATTTTCGAAAATTCAAAACTATAATCTAAAGTATATATTGTATTTAAAATAAAATAGTCCACGCGAGTTTCTCTTTGAAATGTACAATAATAGATTTGTACAGCGTTGAGCCAAGAATAACTGTGGGCGTCACAATAATAGAATATACACTGGGGATGCTGTAAGTGTAATCTTATAAAAAAATCTTTAAATATTTGATATTAATCCGAATAATTAATTGGTAGGAGAGAAGCATTGATTCCTGTTTTACTTAGTATGATGATGTTGCAAGCGAGCCTTGAATCTTCCTAATCAGAGAATGTGAATTATTTTTCGTATGAATTTAAAAATACCAAATTTTTCATTAATATCTTACAACTTTTGAAAATTCCAAGATTTCATTAAAAATTGATTGAATTTAAACATTTTTTATCAATTTTAGGACTACTGTCTTATGTAAATCCTAGAAGATGACATCGATTATCTTAAGCAACCAAAGAAAAACCAAAAACCTTCTACCCACGTGATATAAGCCCACTATTCAATGATATATTGTTCTCATAAGACAATTATCATAATTACCTTGAAAATGAATTTTTTTTTAACAATTAGAATAGATGAATTATGTTATAATAAAACGAAAAAATGAAGTCATAAACTAAAAAAAGATAAATTTGTATTACAGGTGGGGATGAAGCGCGTGTTACGAGGGCGGGACACGAATGTGAGGACACAATCTCAAATGGAACTACGTCGACACCTACATTATCAGCACTTCCACCACGTCCAGGCTGGGCAGTGCGTACATCAACAGGCCTCATATCGTCACCAGCAACTCCACCACCAACACTGTCATCTTCATCAGTTTCATCACTGTTCACATCTTCATCATCATCATCAACGGCATCACTGCATGGTGTCCAAAGATCAGAATGGGCTGATTGCTCGAGCGTGTTGCCATCATCATCGTCACCGTCATCCATTCGTTCGACAACTTCTGGTGTCAGACAACAAATATCAGCGTCAACGTCTGGTAAAATCAACGAACAACCACCCCTGGTATCAAGTGTCAGCGGAGCAAATTTGTCAACACTTACAGTACCAGTCCACACAATCCATCACACAGCTCAATCCACTGGGTGCTTACCTGAACGTTTAGAAGTTAAAGAAGTTCAAATGTCAGGTCAAAATGGGCTGTTGGCACGGCCATCATCATCATCCGGTTCAAGTAGTGGTAGTCCTAATATTAATCCATCTTCATTTAATAATTTACCGACACGTGTACATGGGCATGATCACACGCGTCCATTACCACCACCACGATTGCCGGAAACAATATCGACAATAGCACCATTAACTGCACCTTTAACTCCTTTATCTACATCAAGTAGTTTTCGTACGAATTCGCGGTTGCAATCAATAAATACTGCTGGAACGACAACTAATTCAAGTGATAGCAATACGCAACATCTTCGCAATGATCGTACTCTTGGAGAAGTTACGTTGACAGTACCGAGACCTGATGTTGAACGGATTGTCAATGAGTATGTTGAAACACCATTTCGACAGCCGACCAGTCAAAAATGCCTAAAAAATGAGAGGAGACAACAGCATAATCAATTCCACCATCATCGGCATCATCATCATCATCATCATCAGTCGACACCTCAAAATCAACAAATACAACTTCACCAACAACAGCAGCTGCAACAACAACGGCAACAAAAACAACAACGATCACAACTCCAACAATTGAGTAATGATCAACAAGTGCAACAACAACACCAGCAGCAGCAGCAAAAACAACAGCAACAGCAACAACAAGTCGAACAAGAGTCAACAGAAACACGATCTGCAAGACGTCTTCAAAATCACTTACTTCAGTCGTCGCCGGGTCAACCGATAACCAAACAACCAGTATCATTTACGAAAGAACCAGCCACTACAGGATCGGGATCGTTAGGACGACCCAACGATAGTAGCTTATCTATTATGTGTGATTATTGTGGCAGGTGTAAATGTGAATCATGTCGCGAACCACCACCATTACCCAGTCGGTGGCTATGTAATAATTCATGTTTTTGTTCAGCAGAAACAGCTTTAGACTATGCATCATGTTTATGTTGTGTTAAAGGACTATTCTATCATTGTGGTGATGCTAATGGTAGTGGTGATTCAGAAGTTGGTGGTAGTTGTGCTGACGAGCCGTGTTCGTGCTCTGGATCACGTAAAACAGCACGATGGACATGTCTAGCTGCATTAACTATGGTCTTACCATGTCTATTGTGTTATTGGCCATTGAAAGGATGCGTAACAATATGTGAAGCTTGTTATGCACGGCATGCTGCACAAGGATGTAAGTGTGATCCTATGGCAGTTGGTCGTTCATTCGGTGGCCCGCCGGGTACGTTAATAGTATCAAGAGATTCACGCGATCCTGAGAAACGACTACTCGATCCAGTTACACCAGATTTATAGTAATAGCTGTAGTAGTAATAATAATTATTTAAAGATAGAGTAATATTAAATGCAAATAAAAAATAATTAAAATATTAATAATAATTATTGAATTTTAAGATAATACTAACACAATTGTTACAATAAAAATAAAAATAGTTATTTTAATTTTAATTATACTAATATTGATAATAATAATAATAATAATAATAATAATAATGATAATAATAATAATAACAATAATGATAATAATGAAAATAATAATTTTTATCATTATTTTTATAATAATAATAACCACTACTACTACCAATATTATTATCATTATTATTATTATTAGGTAGTTATTATTATAATTATTAATGTTAATATTAATACATACAAAAAATTATTTAAGTGCATTAATGTATGCAATAAATGAACTAATATGCAGAGTTGGATTTATTAATTGAATAAAAAGAAATAAAAGTTGTACCAAAGTGACTGACAATTATTTCCAACTAAATGGACATATTCAGACATAATTATATTCTAAAAAAAAAAATGCTTGAAAAGGCCAATATTATGTTGATGTTTAATTGATTTTAATACTAAATAGATATATAGTTTGCATTGAGGTCATTATTTAAAAATTACTTTTTTTGATCTAGAAGTATCATTATTTAAATGATAACTTTATCGTAAATATAAATTAAAAATTACAGTCCGTCATTAATGACTCATACGAAGTTAGCTGATGTAGAAATATTTATTTGAATTCGTGGTAATAATATTAATTATTATATAACAATAGTTAAATTGGTTATAATAATAATTATAATATTAATATTAATGATAATAGTAGCTATAAAAATAATAATGATAATGGTAGTTGTACTGATAATAGAATAAAAAAATGCAAATAATAATGTTAACAATAGTAATACAAATAATAATAATAATAATATTGCAACAATGATGCAACGATAATTAATTGTAATGGATTTATTAATAAGTAAATGATTAATACAATAATGAATCGAATATTTTGATTTTATTGTATATTCCATTTATATAACGAAACAAACAAACTTTTTACATGGTTTATTAATGAACAAAGTATCTGTTATAGTTTCAACAATGAAATCAACTATAATAATAATAACAATAATAATAATGATTATTATAATAATAATAATATTATTAATAATAATAATTATAATAATTATAATAATATTAATAATAGGAATTATTAAAAAATAAATAAAATTGGTCGCGTTATACGCTGAGGGTCAGAATTTTGGAAACTTGGTTTTCTTTTAATCATATTTCGTGATAATAAATAAATCATAAACAAAATTATGTAATTAAATTTATAAATTGATGTGTCAATTAAAAAAGCGCCGGGTGTTTTTGACTTTTTATTTAATTTTTTTTCCAGTATTATCTAGTCTTGAGAACGTTTTGTCAATTACGGAAAACAATTTTATCTATCAATCTATGTATATATATATATATACATATATATGTATATGTATATATATATATATATATATGTATAAATAATATTTATTTTTATTTGTTTCAATTAATATATAAATCAATAATAAAAAATAATAACAAAAAAAATTTTTAAACTTTTTTAATTTAATTTTCATTATGTTTTTAATTAGTCTACGTGGTATCGCTACTTTTTTTCTGTAACAAATTATTTTTCTTATGTATTTATATTTATATATATATACATAATTAAAAGTGAACGAATGATTGTGCAAGTGATAAAGAGTAAAAAAAAAGAATGAGAAAAATTAGATTGAGTGGTTGATTGACTATGTAATATTATATAAATTTCAATAAAGTTTTGAAAATCAGTAAGTACATACTACAGGGAAATCTCGACAACTTTGATTTTTAAGTGTCCCAAATTTTTGGAATTAAAGTTGAAGAATACACGGCGGTACTCGAGGCCCTCCACTTCTTCTTAGTGAAAAATGGTGGGTAGCCAAAGTCATAGGACAAAAAAGTTGAAGAGACTTTACTGTATCTTATTTAAATTAAAGCTATACTTAGGCTTAATTTTCATATAAAAATGTAAAGCTAATTTTTATTTTATATTCATCTTTAGACTTGAATTAGATCCAACTAAATTAACTCCACCGGTACAAGTCAGTATACACAGTAGAGAGAGTGAGAGAGTGATTGATTGATTGAGAGCGTGAGAGAGAGAGAGAGAGAGAGTAAACGATAAAAAGAGCGAAAGAAAGTACTAATTCTTATCATATATTTTTTCTTCGAGACATATTTATAACCGATTCATTTAATAAATTATTCGCAATTATGTGGAGGAGAAGAGAAATTTAGAATTTCAGCAAATATCCATAAAAATGCTTAATGTATAATTAATTTGAAGAAAAAAATTGAGCGACAGTTATGTAGTTAAACAAACAATTTGAAGCAAATTTAAAAGTAAGTGTGAAGACTTACTATTGAAATTGTATTAAAATGGAATTATTTAATAGTTCTTAAAGATTCATATGTATAGGTACAAATTGTATTTGTTGTTAAATATATGTTTTATAATTATCGATTGATTTCATTCAGATCGAATTTCAATCGGTATATGACAGAGTTATTCCTATATATCATTCATGAAATAACAGAAAAAGCTATCTCTTCACGTAATAACGTATACGTCTACACGCTCTGTATATGTCTTGTAAATATATATTTGAAAAAAAAAAAAAAAAAAAGATAAACAAGCAATTTTATTTTTTTTTAATCCTTCATTCTTATTCGTTGAATTTTTGTTGGATCTGGATTAAATGATCATTAGCTGAATTAAAAGAAAAAACTGCGACTTTGATTTAAAATTTATAATGACGCTTGGCTTTGAATCATTCGACTACTTTTTAAGAAATCTTCAAGAAGACGAAGCACTGGTAGTTGTTGAAATTTTTTTGTTTCATTAAAATTAAGGTAATTATTTAAATAAGATAAAATTATAATGTTGTAACTAACATTTTGATGTGAAAAATGCATGCTTTAAAAAAAAAAAAATTGACGATATTTGTATGATCAATTTTTTTATCAAATATTGTTTGGTATTTTCAGAATATAGATCAAGCAAAGTAAAGCGTTTGCTTTGGTTGACAAGATTCCAACCTTTTTAGCCATTGATAATAAAAAATGTTGAACAACAGTTGATCCCACAGGCCACCCGGAGAATTTTTTGCCATATCTGAACTCAAATCACTTAAAAAATTTCCTATTGAAAAGTTTTAAGCTCCTCGAGTTTAAAAATACAGCTATTATACTTTTTCGAGCTCAAAAGTCTAGTCTTTATATTGATAGAGCACTTTTTTGGAAATATTTCGAGCGAATCAACTGATTTCTATATGGTTGCGGCATTTAATGCACTTTTTTTGAGCGGAAAAACACATCCTTTTTGATTTCCAAACAACAATTTGACGCAAAATTTCAAAGTTAAGTAGAAAAAATTATTTTTTTGATTTTTTTCAGCAATATCTCTTGAACAAAACAACCAATTTTGAACTAGTTACAGTACTGATTAAATATTATTTAAGTCTTTTGCCTTTTAAACTGTTAAAATAAGCTATATTTCAAAAATAATATGCACTGTAAAAAATTTTGGTGTAAAAATGGACCCGGAGCATTTTACATGGCCATGTAGTGTGAAATAACGGTGTAAAATTTTCCATCCGTCTAATTTTAACACAGTGGAATCTACTTTTCTTACACCATTGCGTGTTATTCGATATATTTTTGTTTAATGAGCTACAATTGATCATTGAATATTTATAATTACTTAATTTTTATCCTGAATTAATAACTTAATTAATATTATTTGTATATTAAATAATTTGTTGAACATTTTAATATTTTTGTAAATATTTATCTCGATTATGTATATATGTAACAGTAAGTAATTTAACAATATTTACGCTGAGAAGTTTACTGTAACGATTACCATTATTGATTATTAATGATTAAAATTTCCAATGATAATTTAAACATAATGCACTTTCATGTTATTGATTAAAATCTTGCAATAATAAGTATAACACGATATTTGATGTAATTTTCACACGAAAATTTTTTACATTTACTCATTTACATTCACCGGATCCAAAAATTTTTTTACAGCATATCAATAAGTTTTCAATGCTTTAAAAATTATTATGATCAAATATGACAAAAATAGTAATATTTATTTTTTTTAAGAGAAATTATTTATTTGTTTAATCGGAATTTATACATCAATAAAAAAAGGCTATTCGGCAGCCGAAATGAACGTAGATTTTCTATCTTAATTTCAGATCTTTTATAAAATTAGTAAATCTTGAGCAGAATTTTTTTCAACAAAAATATAAATAAATTACAAAATTAAGATGCACAAAATTTTAAGAAAAGTACATTAAAAATTTCAATTTCATCTTTTAAAAAATTAATGGCAAGAAGTTGAATTAATTTAAGAACAATAGAATGGAAAAAATTAAAGCTTCCATAATCGTTGAAGCGAATGTAATAGTAAAATTTCATCAAATAAACATACATTTGCATGTATTTTCAGTCTGGGAGAATTAAGTAATACGGAATCTGAAGCTTATTTTATGGGCTTTCAGGTGCAATTCACAGAAATTTAATCAATTATCACCATCAAAAGTTATTTCAAGAAGAACCTATAGAAATATTACTTTTTGCATTTTTCGGAAATTTTGAATAGCTCTCATTTTTAAACTAATCGGCAGAATGAGTTTGTGTCTGAACTTGACCTTCAAGATCGTCGCAAGAATAACTATGTTGAGTTTCATTAGAATCCGTTGATAATTGTAGACACTATAGTGTTGAGACAGGAATGAGAACAAATGCAATAGTTAGATTTCGATGAAATTTACTTGAAAAATAATTTTATTCAAGAGAAAATTCTTTAATGAAGAATGTCATTTCGAAAAATTCGATCATATTGAATCAAATAGAAAAATTCTAGATTTAAGAATTTCTTTTTTCAATAAAGTTAATTTTTTTATCAGTGTATTAAGTTTAGATGCTGGCATAGTAAAAATTATTATGTTGCATAAGAATATTTCTTATTGACACAGTAGAGTTTACTATGCAAATATTTTCCTATGCAAAAATGGTAAAAAATTATATTTTTTTCTCCATATAAAATATTCCTTTAAAACATTATAAACTAACATTTTGTTATGAGACACATAAAAAAAAGTCACATGTGCAATATTTAGTCGCCTATATTGCTTTATGACTAAATAAAGATATTAATTAAATTTACATTATTTACATTACCTAGTATGTTTCTCTCTATGTATATCTATAAACACTCGAGGAAGAATGAAAGGTTTAAGTTGTTTGAATCCAACTTCAACTAACGGCTGAATGAAATGATTGAGGTCATTGAACTGACGTATCCCCTACCTTTTCCTAGCAATCTATCCCCTCTTCAGCGTAATTTTAACTCAATTCATTCACACTCTGTGCATACATGTGAATAATATTAATAATAAATTAAAATTAATATAAATTGATATTTATAAGATAAAATGTAAAAAAAAAAACGAATTTTCAAGAGAATAAATTGAGTAAGAATTAAGTATTAATAAATAGGACAAAAATTAATTACTGATAATTGTTGTTAAGAGGGTCAATGCTCAATGATAAACGAATGTGATAGGATTCGTTCATAAGCCTATAGCTACGTCAATGGAAAGAGAGGGAAGCATTCATTAATCCAGGGTTCGTAAGAATTGATAGGCATAAAGGAAATTACGAGAGATTTGTGACAGTGACCGGTAATACAGATGTGGCATATGAAGTGTGAGGTGGAAGGAGAAAGAAGAGGTAAAAGATAAACGACAGACCATAAGAATATTCATAGTGGGATAATATATTAATGTAGGGGAATTTCGTTATTGCAACAGAGGGGAATAAGTTGAGTGGGACCACCGGAAACGCCAGTTAGCTGAGCGGGCTGTATCCGCTTGAATCTATACCTCACAACTGTGATGTAAGTTAAGGGGGATCTTTAATACTCTTGATCATACCCACTAAATAATCACATTATATGTTGCGATTATGTTATTTATAAAAAGATAAAATTATTTTCTCAACTGGTTTTATTAACTTCGAGAAAAAAAATCTGTTTAAATGATTACTTTGATAAACAAAAATTTTAAATATTTTTTGAACTCAGGTTGTTTCTAGCTATAATTATAAAAAATATACCTTAAATAAAAATAACGTAATTTGAACATTCTATTTGTCAGGTTCAAAGTTTATTGTTTTAGAAAAAGTTTGATATTCTGGCGTAGCTGGATTTTTATACTTGCAATTTCGAAATATATCCGAGATCTTGAACAAGAGTTCTATACACGGAGAGAAATTTATAGGAATTTTTCCAACAATTATGGGAATGGATCCTATAATAAAATTATCATTATAGGCATTAATCCTATACTCATTATGGGAACCATACCCATAATTTATTGGAAACGTTCCTATACAATAATGGAATAGCTTTAATATATTATGGGAATGGTTCCTATAATATTATGGGAATGGTTCCTATAATATTATAGGAATGGTTCCTATAATATTATAGGAATGGTTCCTATAATATTATAGGAATGGTTCCTATAATATTATAGGAATGGTTCCCATGATATTATGGGAATGACGCACATAATAATAGAAAAAAGTTTATTTTCTTAATAATGAAGCAATCACTTCAAAAATTTAAAGTAATTATTATGTATTTAATAATTTATCAAAAAGCTTATGTCACGTAAATAATATTTTAATTAGTACGATTAAGTTACATAAGTACGATTTACACTATCTTCGAAATTTTTCGTAACTTTTTATTTTTCATTTTTTTTTCGTTATAGTTTTTATTAATATTGCTTGCTAAAAAGTGGCCTCTAATCGTAATAAAATAACTTAAAATTTTTTTCATCAAAATTGATTGATGTTCGTCGCATCCTAAGAAAGGTAATGATTTCTCTGTTGAAATTTTATCAACAATTTGATTCATCGTATCGATTTTTACAGTTTTAGTCCCGACAACACTTAAAACAGTATTTTCTAATTTCTGGATGAGAAGAAATAAATTATCACTTGGACGTTTGCAGTGTTCACTCATTAAGTCGATAACTCTATCTCTATCAGATGATGTCTCGGACTCAAGACTTTTGAGATAGTTTTCACACCGAGAAAATCGGTGCATTTTTCGGGTAACGTAACCAGCTATATAGGCAATGACGTATTCACTGGTTTGAGCGACATCATAATCATGATCCTCATGGGGATCATTAGAACACGGTTTAATCGTGTTAGCTGAGTTAGAAACAAGGTTATTATTATCGTCTTCACTTGATTCATCAATTAAGCTCTCGAAAGGTTTATTTGCTACACTTGTTTTAGAACTATAATCATTACAACGCGAATTTGATACAGCATCATAATTTAAGTCTTCATCAACATCATCTTCACTTAAGTCATTAAGTAAATTCTCGAAAGGTTCAGCTGCAACACTATTTTTGTTAACATTTCTCTCATCTTCTGTAAATCCACTATCGATTATAGAATCAATTTTTTCAAGCCATTTCACTTTTTTATCTTTGCTTAGCCTCAGTGACTCCCGCGTTTCCATCAATGACTGTAACAATTCAACTAAAGTTACGTTAGATCCTTTCGGTGGTGTTACTAATGAGTAAGAACATAGTAATCGAAACACCTGTCCAAATATAATAGGATCTGGGTGTTCATTACATCCACAGGCGCTTCTGACAATTCCAAAAAATTGCTACAAATAATAATAAATATTACATATTTTTATAAAGTTAATATTACAATAATTTTTTAAATCTTAAACATAGAAAAATTATGTGAATTTAAAATTTTTAAGGAAGACATAAATTGATTTGGAGCAAGAAGGAATTTTCATAAAATAAAAAAATTTATTTGAGAGTCTAAGATTTTTTCATTCTGTACCTATTTCTTATCAATAGTACTTACTTCAAGTTTGTCTTGATTGAGTCGAGCAGTCATTAAATAATCAAAATTACATTGCACGTGTAAAAAGTCCAGTAGTTCAATCGTTCCAGCTAAAGTGATCTTTAACCCAGTTAAAGTACTTTTAGTAATAGCAAGATAATTTATTCCAGGTTCATCATTGTGGTCTATCTTTTGTCTCTTACTTTCTCTTATCAGTTGCTTACGTCGATTGTTTTCTTCAATAGCTTTAGCTTCCCACTCTCTTAAATAATCGAGGAATCCAACAATAACCTGCTGGGTCAAAATATTACATTTTTAATAAATTAGGTAGATGAGTAAAATTATCATGCAATGTTATAGCGCAAAAATTTAATTTTTGCAAATACAGATGTTGTGATAAAAAAATATTTGAAGAAATGCATGAAAACACAAAATACTGGAACACCGTAAAACAATGAAGATTAAGAAAATTTATAAAAATGCGAAATCATTAAAAATAATTACATGTAAGCGTCTAATGTTGTGAAAGTTGCATATTTTTTTTAGCATGCTAGCATATTCAATCAACTAAAAGAAATCTTTAATAATAATGACAAGATTTAAAAAATTACACATGATGTTTTACTTATTGTTATAGGGTTAAGGATATGAAGAGCTTGATAAATGAGTGTATCTAGAATTTATCTCTTTTCTCTTGGTACTTCTTTGTACTTACACTTTAGGATAGATATAGTGATGAAGAAATAATGATTTGGAGTCATTCCAAATTTGTTTTGTTCGTTGGTAGATCGGCCACATAGATTTTATTATCGTTTGTAATTGCACTAAAATACAAAATTAACATGAATTTATTGTAATAAATACGGTACCTTTCTCTTCGGGCATTCTTCCTTGGGTTGTACACCGGTTTCCGGGGTACGAGAAGACATAGCTTTAATCAGATTATCCACTCTTTCCATGAACCTAACAGTTGGTCCACAATCTCTCAACTCAATGCATTCATTTTGCCAAGCCACCATAGCTACTCTTAGTTGCTTAGAAAATAGCTAAAAAAAGCATGGAGATTCATTATTAAATATAGATATATTTCTATTTGTTATTTTAGTTTCAACTATCAAGGAAATATAATTAATCAATCAGGAAAATTTTTTATACCTCTTCTGCTAAACGAACATTCATTTTTTGATACCCTTCGGGGTTTAGATGCTGAGGTGTCAATTTGTACGATACCTTCAAATTAGGTCTATAGTGAAGCTCATGTTGCAATAAAACTTCCCAGTGTTTCTTTTGTACCATACCATCTGGAGTCTAAAAGAAGTACCAAAGTATCATGATATTACATGAGATACATATGATTATTCAAAAAGAATGTTAGAATATTCTTTCTTACCCAAAATGATGACCCTTCAAGAATTTTTGTGCGAAAGCATTTCAACAGATGAGGAAAGTCGGACATAAACCACAGTTGTCTAGTTGTATCATAAGGATGAGTACAACTACATTTTTGGTCGGAGATACCAAAAATTTGCCAGGCTCCACGATTCCATTGAGCACCATCAGAGGTAACAACATCTACTTTCATACCAGCATTTTCTAACTGAATGATACATTCTATAATTAACTTATGCAGAATATCTTTCGTCACTGCAGTTTTACTCAAGAAATACCCTAAAACTTGAACCCAAGAACCACGGAAGGGTTGATACATGAAAACAAGTGCATGGTCAGCTCTCTCATTAACCAATTTTTGTGGTGTGTAATCACCTAAATTTACAAAGCCATTGAACTCCATAGTTTTAGTGTTCAACTTGACAGCTTCACTTAAGGCTATTTCATCAATTAATAAAGTACCTGCAAACAGAATAAAATTGATAATATATACAATTCAAGAATTTTATTTAGAAAACTGCAATTATTATTTAGCAAAAGCGATAGTTATGTAGCGAAGCACAGTGTGTTTACTGTTGACACTGCAAACAAAATAGCCACAAAAAAGCATTATATATCTACAATTAGCTAGCTACTTGAAATTCAATTATCACAGATTGCATTTTTATCGTTACTTAATGAAACTCTTAATACATAGCAGTCTAGATATTATTATATGTGGGGCTGTTTAATTGAGTTATTAATTATCAGAATAATAATAAAATTTAAAACTATTTTCGTTAGACAGAAACTTAAAAATTTTATCAAATTGGCATCCACCTTTTATCTATGTAATTATTCTCACTAATATTAATTGTAACTTTGAATGTGCAATCATAATAACATTCCGCTGTCTTTCTTACAAAAATGAAAAATAATTGATTTAAAAAAAAAAAATTTTCAATGAGCATTGAAAGTTTCAGTTAAAAAAATAGCAGATCTCATAAGTGAAGAAATCTGCCTAGCATGCAAACATTACTAATAGAATTAAAAAATTTATTTTAAACAAACGACAATTGAATAGAATAAATTTAGTTACAATAAAAATTTATTATTTTTAAGTCAAAAAAATATAGGTTCCGGATAAGTAATCACCACCGTATTATATACTGAAACCTTCTCCGAAACACGGTGCATCTTATGGTATAAGTATTATTTCGATCGGTTCAGTAGTTTTCGCAGTATAACCGAACAAAAAAACCGACTCTCCATTTATTAGTATAGATAGATTAGTAACCAATTTGAAAAGATATTAGTAACATACAAAGCCGGCTGTGTTACAGGTCTACTCATAAAATCTCTACTCACAGCTACCAATGACATCTGCAATCAGTTACATTCTTATTCGAAATCATATTCATTCAGTCACAACTTTATTCAATTAAATCTTTACTCTGATTCAACTTTACCCAATATTACTTGCTTTCAGGTAGAACTTTAATCAGTTACAACCTTACTCAAATTCGACAGTATAGTCAATTACAACTTTGCTCAGTTTCAATTGTATTCATTTTTAAATCTATTTACTGAATTTTTAACTCAGTTACATCTCTATTCACAAAGAATTTATTCGATTATATTTGTAATCATTTACAACTGTACTCACGTTCACCTCTACTCACAAATTTATGATTAACTAGCTGTCACCCGCCCGCTCCGCTGGACATTTTATAGAATTGTATTTTGAGATCTAGGCTTGAAATTCAATTGGAGTATTATTTTGACTTGCACAGATTCCAAATTCTATCGGATTGGCCTGTACCTTTTATCCATGTCATCATTCTAGCGAATATCCATTGTAACTTTCAATGTGCAATCACTATAACATTCCCGTGGCTTTCTCCAAAAATAAATAATAATTTTTGGATATACGATTTTAATTTTTGATTTTACGAAATCTCTTAAAATGAGTAGCCAAATTTCTTTTCTACATCTCAAGTGTTTAGAAAATGTATTCATTTTAATCTGTTACATTCCCGTGATCCCGTAATAAGAACAATTCATCGGTTATGTGATCAGCAAAAATAAAATGTATGCAAAATACTCAGTCCGTTGACTATATAGCTACATGTAAAGTTAAATTTTAGAAATCTTACAATGACTTTTCCGCCGCTGCCAAAGAGACGATTGTTGTAAGAAAATATAATATAGAATAAAATATTCCAACAAAACTTCGAGCCCATAGAAATTATTGTTTTGAAAAGAGAGATTTTTATTGTTAACGCCTCCGCAGTCCCTTTTGGGGTTGGAATTTGATAAAATTCATTCTTAGCTGAACTTGACATGATACACGAAGACTTCCACCAAATTTGAAGTCTGTCGAAGTTACAGTTTGGAAATAAAAATTTTAGATTTTAACACCCACGGCCGCAATTCCCCTTTCGGAAATAAACTTTATTGAAATCCATTTTGAGATGATCTTTCCAGGAGAAATAAAAGATTTCTACCAAATTTAGAGTTTTCATAAGCTATATTTTGGAAATGAACATTTTTTATTGTCAACACCCACTCCCGCGATCCTTATTGGAGGTGATTCGTTGTAAAATCCGTTGTTAGATCATTTCTATATCACATATAGAAGATTCCTACTAAATTTGAAGTCAATAGGAGCTATAGCTTGGAAATTAAAAATTTTCATTGTTAATACCCACCCCCACAACCCTCTATGGGGTGTAATGTCGTAAAATTCGTTCATAGATTATTTCTACATCTCTTACAGAAGATTTCTACCTAATTTGGAGTCGATAAGAGCTATAGTTTAAAAATGGGAATTTTTCATTATTAACGCCCCCGCAACCCCCCTTGTGGGTGGAATTTTGTTAAATCCGTTCTTAGCTGACCTCTACTCGGTAAAAAGAATATTCCCACCAAATTTCAAGTCTCTAGGTCTTATGGCTCCAGAGATATCGTGATGAGTGACTATATAGGTGGAAATCTCATATATATATATATATATATATATATATATATATATATATATATAGATTGATAATGTTGTAACTGATTAAAGTTCTACCTGAAAGCAAGTGTAATATTGAGTAAAGTTGAATCGGAGTAAAGATTTAACTGAATAAAGTTGTGACTGAATGAATATGATTTTGAATAAAAATGTTATTGAGTGCAGATGTCGTTGATGGCTGTGAGTAAAGATTTTATAAGTAGACCTGTAACACAGCCATAAAGCCAGTTGCTTTTTATGAAAAAAATTATACCCCTTTTCGCCCAATTTTCCATTCGAGAGGCTTTTAAACGAAGAGTATCAAAAATTGCTTTTGGAAAACCAAAAGCGCTATCAAGTTTATTAATGTATCTGTTAAGTGTATCTTTGGAAGGCAAAGGTAATATTTCACGTTGACGTAGTTTTTCATAAACCGAAGGACCTTTAATTCTTATCATAAGGCATTCGTATACCCACTCTATAGTATACTGGCGTTGCTTTGCATTTTTGGCCTTAGCAGCTTGAAAGCAAGCACGAACAGCTTGTTTTTGAGCTTCTGGCAAGTCAGCTATTTCTTCTTCAATAATATTTTCTTTGGTCATAGCACAGCGATAAGTCTTCTAATTCTTCTTTTAACTTCTGGCTCTGTATTTCAATTAATGTTACAAATTTCGTTTTATTTTAAAAACTTTTCTTACCTTCTGCTGCAAACGATGTACACGCTTTTGCTTTGAATTTAACTTTCGTTTAATCGTGATAAAACGATTATTTAAATCATTTTTTCTCTTTATAGACACTTGGAGTAATCTTTTTCGTAATTTACGACAAGCAAGACACCTATTTATTTTCCGATATCTTTTATACTTATCAGGTGATTTTAAAATGCCATCACAGGTAGCTGAGCATCTGCCGAAAACCATAAAAAATTAATCGAATACGCATAAAGAATATTAAAATCAAAAAATGCTACTTTTCGAGTAGTAGCTCTGAATAAAAATTTGGAGTGCTTTACAATAATTTCATGCTATATTCAAAAAAGGGCAGAATTTACGATTCATTCTATACTTTACAAACAAATGTAGATAAAAACCTTCTATTGTTAACTCCAGCACCGGTACAAAACTGAGATTTTTCTATATCTTGTAGCATTTTCCAAAAATTTTTTGTTGATGTTAATGGATTATCTAAATTTACAGAGACTCCAGTTTTAATAACAGTTATCTACAAAGTACGATAATATTTATAGATGAAATATTTAATAGGACAAAGTATATGCACAAAATTATTTTTTATATACCTGAAGTGTTAAATCCCGACTAATCTTAATTTCTAATTTTACCTGCTTTAAAATAATATCGACATAATACAGAATTAATACTTTTTGTGGTTCTAATTGTTTTGGCCAACACCAATTTTGAAGTACACCTCGGTCTTCAAGTGCTTGTACTATGGCAGATAATGAAAAAGTTTCAGGATTGTCAATAGTAGGTGCCTGAAAAATATTTTCATCAGAGCTGGTTTGTCCTGCGAGTTCTGCAGCCTCGATACAATTTGGATCTGCAGTTATTCCGTCAATAATTCTTGAACTAGAAATCTGTTCGCTAGACTCGGACAAATTGTTGCTTACATCATTTTTTTCATACTGTTGATCTTCAGCTATAGTAATATCTTCTTCGTCTACAATTATCTGCTCCGAGTTTACATGCATAGAAATATTAGTATTTTCCGAGCATTGTAACATACTAACGTCAGTAGTATTATTTACTATCACTGGAATCGCACCTACTTTTAAATCAAATCTGGCTTTTGATAAGTCGTAAATATCACCATTAGGCAAAATTATTCTGTCAAATTTTTTATGAATATCTTCCTCTTTAAAATGCAATTCATAAAAGAAGTTTTTAGGAAGAAGTTGCTGTGACAATGCCAAATTCCATTTTTGCAACATGCTCGGACACTAATTTCAAACAGAAAAAACATTTACTTACATATTAATTATTTATTAATATTATGTTGATTTGAAAACATGTACATTAATGCTTCGACCTAAAGAATTAATTTTTCTAAATGTTTTGTTTTTTTTTTTCCAAAGTTAAGTTTTTTATTAGTGTAAATGAATGGATAGAATTTTTCAAAGTCCAAAGATGAAAATGTATAGTATACAGGTGATTCTCTGTAAGGACGTCTTAAATCTGTACAAAATTATCCGACCAAATTATTTTTGATTTTATTAGAAAAAAAATAACAAGGGCTATAAAACTATCAGCTTAATTATGTAGTATCGGATTTTATTGGATAGGATACTAAATGTTTATTAAAGATGTTATTATTAAGGTATCACGGGGCGGTTAATTTAAAGTGAGTATTTATTAGAAAAATTGACAGAGTTAAAAGACAGAGGTCTGTCGTACATCGAAGTTAAGTAGGAACTCCCTGCTTGAGTCCCATACAATTAGACCTTTACTTACTACCTGGGTTTCTCACCCCCGCATCAGTCATACTTCGTTCTTACACTCTCGGTACTTATAATGTACATTTTTGCCACGAGACAAATCTATACTTACGTTCCCACGCATACGAATATTTTCTAAACTATCTTAACTAAACATCTGTTATTTGGGAATTTTTCTTAATCCCTTTATTTACAACCTTTTCGAAAAAATACTTACTGCTAAGTACAAAGGTGCAATAAAACAATAAAATAGAGAAACTTAAATCTAAAAATGACCATTCCACAATTATAATAAATAAACAGCCGAATTAATTTTTGCTTTTTCGATATTTGTGTGTCTTTTGCCATATAACATAACAGGGGACTGTTTTTTTTTTATCAAATTGAGAAAAATCAAGCAAACTATTTCAATGCATTCAACTTTTCAAGTTCTCAATGAATGTTTACATTAATTAGAATAATATTTAGACTTATGGATCGAATTTTATAAATAAATTATAAATAAAAATAGTTGCCAGGAGACTGAGTTCTGAAGTGGCCCAGACACATATTTCCAGCACAGACGGTGCTTTAACACTAAATAAATTGGCGATAAAGCACTATCAGCCCTATGGTTGTTAGGGCTGATAGTGCTTAAGGCTAGTTAGATCCTTATAAACCTTAAAAAAGGTAAAACAATACGTTGGATTTTTTTTTGGCTTTGAACTTTTGGCAGGGGACTGATCTTAAAATGCCTGGGACAAACTTTGGTTTAATGAATTTAATGAAACAAATTAACTTTCGGTACTTTTTATTGAAGATTGTTAGTTAACTAATTGAGTTAATAAACATTAAGGACCAAATTATATATTATTGACGAATAACTTAAAATTTAATCTTAAAGTTCTAATTTTGGGACTGGGACAGCCCAAGGGACTGACATTTCGGTGGTTTACGAATTTATAACAAAAAACCCAAAGTTTATTCCATTTCAGTTTTCACTGCTCCAAATAGAAATGTTTTTTTTTTTACTTTCATAATAAATTTTTTTTAGTAACAAAATAACAATTTTTCTAATAAAAAAATGCCTGGGACAGCAAAAAACATCCTTACAGAGAATCACCCATATAAAATTAATAATCCACAAACTTTACCTTATTTCTAGACTCTATTGTTTTTAAACACAGACTTCAAAATTCTTCCTTTTCATTACGTTTGGTATTTATAATAATAAAAAAAAAATAAACATTATAAATTAAACATTTCACTCCTACTAACAACATATCGTTTATATACTGTTATTTGTCACTAACAGTGATCATTGTTAAAAAAATATACATTAATTATTATTTTAAACCATTACATAAAATAAAAATTAAATTTTTATTATTATTCAATCACAATTATTAATTTTGAAAATGGAAATAATTTAAAACTATAGGTTATCTTACCTTTGGTACTTGAAATAAAGCCGTTGGACGATTATTTTGCTTCAACTTCATTTTTCATTCTGCTATACTGCCACTCATACAATTTTTAACTGCACATTTCTTCACCATTTTTCAAAATTATCGATATAATTACTTTAAAAATTTTTAAAATATTAAGTATAGCCAAAAAACATGAATGTACACATGCATTTGTGTTTACATGCGTTGTAGCTAAGGTGCTGTCTTTAATGACGTCACAGAGATCGAGTTGATAGTGGCGCTACTCTGGTGGTGAGAGTAGGCATCAGTAATTTGCTGCCATTTTTGAGGACACATTTTTACCAAACCCCCTATCTCGATCGTTCTCCTTCTATCTAAGCTCCGTGGTCAGTAGTGTGAGATTTCCACTCACTAAAAAAAACCCATCCTCTCCATTTCCCCCGCAAGTTTATAGGGGGAACCTGGGCTGGAACCGCGTTAGCATTACTTCAACCCAGTTCATGTTGCGTCAGACGACGTCCACTCCTGTTTCACTGCTCTCTCTTGGATATCTTTTCCTTAAGAATGCGCTGTGCGTAGGATGCAATATCATTTCACGTTTTTTCTTGTTCTATCATTAGATTCACTAGACTCGTAGGGCTGAGCGCTTTGCCTATAATTTCCTCACTGTTAGCTCTGTGGTTTCTCCAAAGTTCACACTCAAAGAATGTGTGTTCGGCGTCATCGGTTTTGTCTGGGCAGTACTTGCACATCGGAGTGTTATAAAGGCCCAGTTTATATAGGTATGCGTTAAATAGGCCGTGGCCTATCAACAGTTGAATCAAGAAGAAATCCGTCTTACCATGACTTCAGTCGATCCAGGTCTTGATGTTCGGGATCAAACGCGCTGTCCATCTGCCCTTGTCGGTGGTCTTTCTGTCTTTCCATTCTTCTAGCGTTTCCAGTTCCACTCTCGCTCGCGCCTCATTTATGTTATTATTAGCGGTCTTGAGGACGTAGAGTTTTATCCTTTCGAATGCTAGTAGGTCAATAGGCATAGCCCCTGCTATAATTAGTAAAGCAGCTTCGGAGACCGTTCGATGGGCGCAGGTCACTTTGAGGGCTCTACGCTGTTGGACTGCTGTTATTTTACGCCGATAGGTCTTTTGTTTAAGGATATCAACCCATATTTCTGTTCCATGGAGCAGGGTCGAGTGGACAACTTCCAGAATAACTCTTCTCTTTTTAGTTCGTGGGCCCACCGTGTTGGTCATGATTCTCGATAAACTGGACACCGTCTTGCTGGCTTTAGTGCATGCACTTTCAAAGTGTTCTCGAAAGGAGAGTTTTTTATCTATCACCACTCCCAGGTAGCGTAGCGCTCTTGTTAATGTCAGTGTTGTCTCGCCAATATCCTCGTTGAACGGTTTTGGAAACCATTTTTGGCGTGCAGCACCATCATCATTCAATCGAAAGATATCGCAATTAAATTTTTAAAGCTTTTCGCGCTCGAAAAAGTACACGAGTTGTGTTTTACAGCTCGAAGAACTTAAAACGGTTCCATGATAAATGATCCCGTGACAATATATCCCCCCGACATTATATCCCCGATCTTGTCACTGACCTGTCCACACGACAAATTTAACTACAAATTAATATTTGTTATTTGCCGTAAGATGGACGGTGGCGTTTGCTCAAGTGAGGTTTAATAGGTGACTGAATAGTAGTTACGGACAGTGTCTCGGATAGCTTAACTGGTAGAGCCTTTGGCGTGTAACCGAACGATCCAGGTTCGAATCCCGGTCCGGGCTGTCCGAATCATATTTTTTCAGTTACCAAAAAATTCCTACTGAGCAAAAAAAGGTCCCCCCCCCTCTTCCCCCTATATCCTTTATTCACCTAATTCCCAAATTTGTTGCGGACATTATGACGCTGACACAGCATCGCGGGATGTAATGTCCTGAGGATCAAATGTCCTGGGATCAATTATCATGTAACCCTTAAAACTTTGGAATAGACAATTTCTCGAGCGTTTTGAACTCGTAAATAGTAGAAAGTTCTACGGATGGCCTGCAGGTTCAACAGTTTTCCAGATTTTTTTTTCTTGATAAAAAATGAAATACTTTTAAATAATGTACACAATTAAAATTTCAAAAATCGCTTGACCTTGACAAGTTGAGAGTGATGCATAATCTCTAACACCTCGCATTTTGAGCGTGCAATTCTGTACTAAAAATTCAATGACCTACTCGGCTGCCCAATTTTAAAACACAGTAACTGCAAAATTTTTATACCTAATTTTTTTTAATATTGCTGCATTTTTTATAACTTTTAGACCTTAATTTCAAGTATTTTTTCTTCAAAATATTTATATTCATGTATTTTCTATTTATAAATCAAATTTTTCATCAATTTAGCAGGCAAACCCGGGTCGAAAAATTAAAACTGATTTTAAGCTAAATGATCTGCATTTGAACTTATTGATCTGTATTTGAACTTTAAAAAAACATTTTTATCGGTATTTGGTCGACTATTAAAATTATTTCTGATCTTTTTTAAGTCTAAATTATCTTTAAGTAAAATAATTGAGCAGCTATGAATATTTTATGCTGTTTCTAATCTAATAAGACTAAAAAGTTTCAAAAGTTTGATCGGTTTTTAGTCTAATTAATTTGTAGATGGACTTTATGTATTGTTTTCAAATTCAATCTGAAATCTTATACTGTTTGTGATCTACAATTTTCACCCTAAATTTTCGAAAGCCAAAAGTCGACTAAGATAGCGACTTATAATTTTTTTAACTCAAAAGTATCTCATTAAAAATTATAAGTCGCATTTATTTGAAAAAATAAATTAATTTAAAATATATTCATGCGCTCTCTTGTTTTATGAACTGAACGTCGATTATAACCTTACATCTGTCCTATTTATTTGTCTCATAGCTTAGCATTTCATGGATTATAAAAGTTTTGTAACTGCGATTATTAGTTGCCAGTGATAACTAATAAATTTGTATTAACATACGTATATAAAATAGTTCTCATCGTTTGATTATGAATCGAAATCTAGAGTTTTCTAATTATCGATATTAAACACAATACATCGACAAGATTAAAATGCTGACAAGATGACAAGATTAATATTAAATTTTATACTTTCACGCATCATTTAATGAGCGGTATTCACTATTTGGTAGTGAAAAGAATACCGTTTGGTATACATTCCACTACGAAATAGTGAATGGTCACTATTTCAGTTTCAGAGAATGAAAAGCCGTGCCCTGTAGAGGATCTTCGAGGACATAAATAAAATAATAATAAATAAATATATTACTATTATTATTATTATTAATAATATTATTATTATCAAATCCGTAAAAGGTCGGTTTTTGATCTACAGACGATGAAAAACCGACTAAAAATTATGGAACGTTTTGGTCTATTTTTGACCTTGATGCGATCAAAACCAGCTAAATGATTGTGACAAAAAAAGTCTGATTTTGGTCTTGAAACAATAGAAAAAAATTTTATTACAACATTAAAAATGATCTGAAATCGGTCTGAATTGAGAATAGTACGGGCAAAAACAGATTAAATTCTTATATAAAATATATACACATAATAAAATTAAATTGAATAAAAAATATTAAAAATTTTCATTATTCATAAAACAGATTAAATTTTTTGACCCAGGAACTTTTTTGTAATAAGAAAAATTAAAAAAAATCTTTAAATTTTAGTTACCGTGTTTTGAAATTGGGCAGCCGTACTTTTTCTGCCACCACTAAGATACATCAAAAGTTATTAAGTTAGTTTATAAAATAAAAAGGGAAGATAATGAACATATAAATAGACATTGCGAAACGTATATCATCAGTAATAAATAATGATATTTAAAAAAAATACAATGCTTCAAGAAAAAACGAATTATTTTTCGAATTATTTTTTACTTAAAAAAAAATTTTCAAGCTCCTTAAAATATGCATTATACTTTAATAACTGATTTAATCATTTTTATAGCATAAATTTTTTTACCTTTGCATAGCGAAGCAATCAATTACAAAAGCAATTTATTAACGTTATCACATAACGTTATCGTGCTTTTCTATTTAAGAATACATTTAAAGTAATTTTATAAAGCGTACAATAAAATAACTGTTCAAATCTTAATTATAGCGGAATGATCATTTTTATTTTTTCTACATTTATTGTTTAAAAGTTGTTATAAAAGCATCAAGCCAAGACTTATTTTTGTTAAAAAAAAAATTTTTACAATGAAATTAGCATTAAAGATCTTATTTAATTTCCAATTGTCAATTTTTCAATTAATAGGATTTGCTCCATTCAAAATTAAAATACTAGAAAAAAATAACATTACTTTCAAATGCACTCAAATTTATAAATGCTACAATTTAATATTGATACTATTCTTAATCACGATAAATATTTATATTTTACCTCATGTTTTCGTAAACCTCTACAATGAAAAGGAAACAATTCTTTCACGACTTTTGGGATTGGTGTTAAGCTATTCGTTAACAGCAGTAATAATCATTATATGCCTTCTATACGTCTTCCAACAACGAAAATTCATCAAAATAATCAATCAATTTATCGAAGTTGATTTGACATTAAATAAACTGAAAAATATTTACAAGCTAGATGATCAATCCACGAAATTTATGTTTATAACTATTTTTAATCTATTTTTTTGTTCGAGTGTAATTATTTGTGAAATTTTTTTGAATGAACAGTTTCATGTATCATTTTTCTTGTATCTTTATCAATTCTTAGTCTCTTCTTTTTATGTCATTCAATATGCTATTCTCTTGACAATAATTGAAAAAAAGTTCAAAAGTATAAACGGTACATTTTTGAAATTAGAAGACTCCATTGCTGCACAACATCCAATTGAAAACATTCGAAAATATATTATATATAAAATGTGTATAGTTGAGATCATTGTCTTGAAGCGTTCACATACGAAACTATTCAGCTTGTGTTCAGAGATTGCTAACTTTTACAGTTTCGGAATGTTGTTTATAATCCCTTTTATAATCATATCTATGATAATAAATATTTATGAACTGTTAATACCCATTATAACATTTTATGTATTTCCGAATTTGATGTTACGACGTGTCAATCAATTTTCATGGATGGCGATGGTATTGTTTCCAACATTAATGGTTGCGATGGTTGCGTCTCAAATTGAAGACCAGGTTAGAAATTTTACTAAGATAACATACTAATAAATCATATTTTTTTTCTCAAATATTTTTTTCTAATATTGCTTATTAAAAAACATTTCTGCTCCCTTACTATTCTTAATAATCATCTCTTGCAAATTAAGGAAGAAATTTTTTTGGAATAATGGAAAATGTTGTAAGAAGAAACAAAATTGTTGAAGATTTTCAATAAATTAATTTCTTGTCACAACAATGCCCATTTTTTTTAAAAGAAAATTTTTCTTTTAGTGTACCAATATAGAAATTTATGCCATAAGGCCGTGAAGTGGCGATTTTCTGACAGTGACGATATTTCGATATGAACTTAAGGTTTGTGGTGGGAAGGTTCAAAACGAGCGCAATTTTAACGTCCGAGGCAAAGTCAAAGACGGAAATTTACGCTCGTTTTCGTTTTGAGGTCCTAGGAATCCGCCCTGACTATTCCCGTGATGGTGTCTGTATATGTGTGTGTGTGTTTTTTTTTAACTTCCCGCTAAGAAAATTGAAAATTTTCAAAAATCGGGAAGTTATTGTTTTCACCCCGTTTTTCGAAAATCGAGTTTTCATCAGTTCTCGACGTTTTGAGGTCCTAGGAAGCTTTCCTGACTCTTTCCGCGGTGACGTCACCGTGTCTGTATGTATGTGTGTGTGTGTGTATGTGTGTGTGTACTGGCAACATATATTTTAATGATTGATAATTTAGCGTTGAAAAATAATATGTAATATCAATTTTAGTAATGACCCCGAAAAAATTTTTCAATATCGCCATATCAGACTATGTGTGAAAACAAAAAAATTTCAACTTCCCGCTAAGAAAATAGAAAATTTTCAAAAATCGGGAAGTTATTGTTTTCACCCCGTTTTTCGAAAATCGAGTTTTCATCAGATCTCGACGTTTTGAGGTCCTAGGGAGCTTCCTTGACTATTTCCGCGATGGTGTCTGTATGTCTGTATGTATGT